>ML677366.1:33155965-33352062 GCA_007922305.1 Dermatemys mawii | reverse complement strand
GGGGGGGGGGGTCTGGGACTGGTATAACAGGGGGCTGTGGGTGAGGACTGGGGGCACTGGCAGAGCTGGGGGGGGTCCGGGACTGGTATAACAGGGGGCTGTGGGTGAGGACTGGAGGCACTGGCAGAGCTGGGGAGGTCCGGGACTGGTATAACAGGTACTGGCTCAGCTCCAGGGGCTCAGGGGCTCTGAGGACGAGGGGCAAGTGCCGGGCATCAGAGGCCTTTGCACGCAGAGTCCCGCGCGGGTCGCCAGACGCGCTGGTGCCGGGAGCCGGCGGAGGGGAGCGGCTTGTGGCCGAGAAGCGCCCGGCCCGTCACGCTCCGTTCGAGCTGCCCGTGCCAGCCTGAGCGCAGCGCTGCGGGGTGTTCGCCGGGCAGAGCCGGGGCAGGCTCGGGTGCCCTGGGCGGGCGGCTCCCGCACTGCGCCCCGATCCGCCAGCGGGAGCCCGGGGCTCGCCCGCAGCCGCGCCGGGTCAGTGACACCCGCAAGCGCCCCGCGTCTCACCTCGGCTGATCCCCGGAGAGCGGGAAGGGTCCGGAGAGCAGGGAAGCGAGGAGCAGCTCGGCCTCCAGCAGGCGCAGCATCGCCCTGGACTCCCGGCCCGCCCCGCCCCGTCCGGGCTAGTCGCCCGCGCAGCCCCTCAGAGCCGGGCCATGCGGGACCCCGCAAGGGGCTGGCGGCTCGGGGCCAGCTCGGCCTCTCCCGCACCCGCTGCTCGCCCCTGCCTGGCAGCCCGGCGCCCGGACGCGGCTCCTAGTGCTCGCAGCTCCGCTCTCTCCTCCTCGATCTGCTCTTCTGAGCCGCCGGCCCGGAGACGGAGTCCAGCCCCTCCTCGGCTCCCTGCCCCTTCCCTCCGCTCGCCGCTTCGCCCGCGCCTCTGGGCCCGGCCGAGAGCCCCCTCTCCTGGTGCCAAAGGCTGCGTCCCTCCCCACCCAGCGCCCGCAGCTCCTTTCCCGGCCGGCCAGCTCTCCCGGGAGCAGCCTTCAGCCAGCCCAGCCCAGATCTTCTTTAACCGCCAGGAGCTCTCCGGAGTCGTGCCTGGATCTTGCTCCATCTTAACCCTCTCCCCGTGCGGCGATGGGCCTGCAGCCAAACAGGGAACTGCCCACAGGTTATGGGCACCAACGGGGCAAGTACAGGTAAAATGGGCACCAAGGCCAGGTGGAGTGGGAGTGGAGACTAGCACTGAGGGAGGAATGGTAGCACATTTTCACGGCCTTTAGGGCCCCTCTGGAGCAGTGTAAAGGGACTGAGAGCTGAGAGTCAGGCCCTGTTTATTTACCCAGCAGGGGCATTGGGCATGGCGATTTGGAGAGGACTGGAGTGGACAATGAGGAGCCTGATTCTCCTTTCCCACGGGTGTAAATCAGGCCGAACGCCCCTGGAGTTGATGGAATTACACCCCTGTCTGGGCACGGGGGGAGGTTCCAGGCAATTATCCTGGTGGTTGATTTTCTCTCCAGTCAGGACAAATACAAAATTCCCAAGCTCAGTTCGGAGCTCCTTGAAACTAGGAGACCCAGATGGCAAATATCAGCTCACTGCTTCCACCAGCCAGGGGCACACAATCAAACACCAACACCTCCATGGCCCAGCCTCCCTCCCCTGCCTCTCTGCAAAGGCCAGTTGAATCAAACAGGCCCTGCCCTTGACCAGCCTGGGCTATTTTGGACTAGGTATGAGAGGGAATTCCAGGGCCTCTGGGGCCCTCCTGGAGAATGCCCTGCCCGCCCGCAGTCACCTCTAAGCATCGGTCTCCTGAGACGAGTGGGGGAAGTTTCCTCTCTGGATGAATTTAAAATAGGTCTGAACAAAACATTGCAGACAATCCTTTGCTGGCAGAGAGGTCAACTGAACAGGCCAGATTGACAGCAGGTTTAACTCAGCCTCGCTCCATGGACTTCAGTGGTGTGATGCCAATTTACACCAATTGAGGAGGTGACCCCTGAGCTTTTATGGGCCAGACTCTGATGTCATTTTCACCAGTATATCATACCCTGGCCCTAGTCGCTCCCCCTCCGGAGGCTGATTGTGGAATGAGTGGAGTTTATACCTGCAGCTATTTCAAGGTCATAATCAAACCTCACAAAGAGCATTGGACACAGGGCTGTTGACCTGTGCTGCTGGCTTGGGCATAGCTGTGTTGAGTTCATGAACCCTTCCCCTGTAACTTAAACCCAGGGATCTTTAAAGGGTGATTCAACCGAAAAACCCAACCAACTTGTTTTGCTAGCTAAGCATTAACCCGTGCTGTCTGTTCAGGACACATTCTGCCACCCAATGTATAGGAGTGATGCCTGCAACAGAGGGGCTGCATTGACTGAGTCATTGGTATTTTTTTCTTACCCTTGCTCTGCAACTTCCACCCCTAACCTCCACCCCAGCCTTCCCCATATTTGCTTCTCACTCTGCCCACTCTTAGCTCTGTTTTTTCCTCCCTTCGCCTCTTCTCATTGTCTAGCCTAGGTAGGATGTGAGCCTGATAAAGTTTGTGATCAGATCAAACCTACACACCCACAGTATCTACTTGGTGTTGAAATTAGGCAAAAGGAGCCCCTCCGTCTCTAGTCACAAGCAAGTTCACTCATCCCCAAGGCTTTTGTAGGATGAAAGCTAGCACTCCACCAAAGGAACACCAGGGGAGACTGTAGGCTGAGACAAATGAAACTCATATCATGAGTGAGCAATCTAGCTCAGTCGCATCGGATGCTTTCCCCGATTAGAGAAATTTGGACATGGGATAAATGCCAGTAAGAGACGGTGATGAATCAGTGCTTCTCAACTGCTTCTATACCACGCACTCAGGAGACATCAGAAAAAAAGTTACAACGCTTCCCTTCCATAACATTCCTTATCCCATCCCATCCAGCCATTAAAAATAGGAGAAGATCATGCTCCCCAATACGTCTTCATGACCCCATGCAGTTGCAGGCCCTAAGAACGAGATAGATCATAAGACAGGTCACCCAGGAGTCTGGGGCACTTGTATCTATGCTGAGGGAAAGCGCTGTTTGTAAAATCTCAGTCCTGCTCCAGTTGCAGTCAGTGGCTGTCCGTCAAAGGAGGACTGGGTGCCCGGGAGCCCTGGGACTTTGAATCTTGGAATCAATGGAGGTGTTAAAAAACAAACCTCAAAACCTGTGCCCGCTTCATATGTCAGACAGGGGCATGTGGGGCGTGAAGGAGGGTGGGGGTAGCAGATGGCAGAGCTGTGTGGGGGTTTTTCCAGTTGCAGCACTGGATGCAGCAAGGTGGCAGGAATACCAAAAGCTGTCTGGGGCCAGATCCTCAGCTGGTGTAAACTGGTGTAGTAGTTCCATGCATGTCTGTGGGTTAAAGCTGGGTCTCGCCAGCTCCAGGCAGCTCTGGGGTAGGGATGTGAAATGTAAACCCGGGCAGGGACCAGGAGAGCAGCGTCACAAAGCCGAGAGAAGCGTGGGTGGGAGCCTCTCGCTTCCCTCCCGCTGGGTTCTCCTGAAGGCTAATAACCCTGTTTTCTCAAACTCTGCCTCCACTGAGTCACTGGTGAAACCCCCAGAGACCATTGGCAGAGTCTGGTCAGTGCTAAGCCCCTTTGAAAATCCCACCCTCTGGGGTGGGGGTGGGGGGAATATAGGGCCTTTCTGGATTTGGAACCAAAACTGTAGGGACAGATTTGGATCCTGACGATTGAATCCTGCATCCCTGAAATTTGAAGGGTGCTGGGATTTGAGGTTCTGCTTTTACCAACCTCTTAATCAGAACCACAGTTCTAAAAGAAAGAGAGAGGACAGTTCATCTGATACATTGATCAGCGCTGTCCCCCATCCCCCTCCCCGCCTGTCGCCCTAACTCCTGGCATCCCTGCGTTCCACTCCCTAGCTCAAGCCTCTGTAGCAGAATTCTCCTGCTTGTTCTTTCCCCCTCACTCTGATCACGGCTTTCTGGAGAGTGTTCCCTATCAGACAGTGATGAGTCTGGCCTGGCACAGCGGGCTGGCTGTCACACAGTTCCTGTCCCTTCTTACTGGGATGTGGTTCAGCCTTGGAGGCAGGATATGGGAACAGAGATGCAATTCTCAGCTTACCTTCAGGTGGCACTGCTGTCCCATTTCCTTCTGAAGAAGAGCTGATTTCTAAGCACCCGGGAGCTATCCAGAGGTCTTTATCAACCGTGTAATGACCAGCTAGAGATGCTGCAGAGACACCCTGGAAAGTCCAACCTTTAGCTGGTCAGGTGATGGCTGGTGCATGTGGGTGAATGAGTTCTTAAGCCTAAAATGATCCAGATGGTTCTTCTCATTGTACGTTGGTGACAGAGCTGAATAGTGCAGAGCCTGGGGTAGGACGCAGGGGCGGAGTTTAAAGGATTTGATTCCTGATTGCTGATCCAAACCCAGGGCACAGAACAACAGACATCCTGCGAGTATCTTTACTGAGCCTGAAAAGAATGTTTCCAGGCCTCATGGCTGCAAAATGTTCATGTCTGCAGCATGGTTCTTGCCCAGTTCTCTTTCAAGATTCCTGCTTCTTTTTAAACCTATACCTGCCGTTGGAGAATTCCCCCCAGCGCAGGGCATTTCTCAAGTCAGCATACGGACAATCAAAAGATTTTATGCTGGTCTCTGAGGCAGGGGCATGATGAGGTTCTGCCCAAGGGAAGGGAGGAGAGTGGATCTTGCTCGGGCAGGGCGTGGGCATGCAGGGCTCCAAGTTTCAGTTAGCCTGGGCAGGTGAAATAATCCATAAAGAGTCATTCAAAGTTAGTGTAAATGAGAGCAGCCACTGGGCACCTCCACACCCTGTAATCTCATCTGCAAACACACATTCAGCTATCATAGCCCTGCCGACGACTCCCAGCTCTACTTCTCTCCTCCAGACCTGCCTCCTTCCATCCCAACAAAAATCTCAGCCTGTCTCTCTGACTTCTCGTGGCGGTTGAGCTCTCAGCTTAGCTCAGATACAACCAAAACAGAGTTCCGAATCTTTCCCGCCAACTTCTCCCCTCTCCCTTCTTTCTCGGTTATTAATGTAGACAACATCACTACCCTGCCTGCTATTTCTCCCCATAAACTGGGTGTCATCCTCAACTCGGCCTCTCTCTCGAGCCTCACAACCAGGAGGTGACTGCAACTTGTCGATTTTTATGCATAGCATCTCTAAGATACGGCCTTGTGGTCTTTCCACCAGTACAGCTAAAACTTCTGTCCAGGTGCTTCTCAGCTCGTGGCTCAGTTCCTGCAACATCCTGTTCTCTGGCCTTGACGAAAGCCATCCGAATGCTGCTGCAAGGATCATTTTCCTAGCTTGCCCCTTTGAGCATGACTCCCGTCTCTTGGCATCCTTCCCCCAGCTCCTCTTTCTCTATCACTTTATCTTATGCTGCCCCTCATGCATGGGTGGAAAGCCCCATAACCTCATTGTCTTCCTCCAAATCTCTCCTTTGCCGTAATGCCAGTTCCTGCAAGAAACTTGACAGTGGTTAGGCTACTGATGTGCTGAGACTACTGCTTATTACACTGTCTCATTGTTTCCTTATACTCCATCATCTCTCTACCTGTCTCCATCCGTTGCTTGTCTTATACTTAGGTTGTAAGTAAGTTCTTTGGGGCAGGACTGTGTTCTGTACACTGCCTGGCACAATGGGGTACTGGTCTGTGAATGGGGCTCTGAGGTTCTACCACAATACAAATCATAAATCATAATGATAGTAATAATTGGCAGCTCAGAATCTGGACCATGAAACTTCAATAATGGCACACAATGTGACGTCAGTTTCAGAGTCTCGCCCTCACTTTCTCGGCTTATCTTCCCTGGGCCATTGTGGTTCCATTTGAAAGTGATCAGCAGCAGAACTTGGAAAGCAAATGGCCTTTCCTGTCTCTAGAGTGGCACTGTTCCCAATTGCACCGCTGTCCCTGATCAAGCACAAGCTGCAAAGGAACCAGAGCATCCAGGCTGACCATCACATTTTGGGCACACCCAGTGTTCCCTGCAAATGTGGGGATAGATGTGACTCCTGTGGGGAGTCACATCTATCCCATGTCCCCACCCTATTGGCCTCTAGAATGCCTGGGGTCCATAACGTCTATTTGCACCTGGCCACTGGCTTTGAATAGATCCATCCTGCATGAAGGGGCAGGAAGGCTGAAGGAGGGTGGGGATCACACTGGGCTATGCCCTTGCACTCACATTGCAAATGTTGCGATGTGGGGTCACTGTCCTGTCCTGTAGCCGCTGCCAGGTCAGCGCTGGGCTGGTAGTCTGGGACACATGCTAGCCCAGGGTGCTCAAATGCTGGTGTGTTTCTGACTGCGCTGCTTCTGGCGACTGAATTACTTGTTGCCTGGTTGTTTCCTTTGTGATTTTCACCTAACAGGTTGCTTCTCTCACTCCCTTTTGATTCCTAAGGTGGAACCGGGACTGGCCTGGATCCTTGAGGGAAGCTGTGGGGAGAAGATCCCGCTGGACCCTTGTCAGTCCCGCCACATTGCTCCTGTCCCAGTTCATAGAGGGGTGTGTACAGATCAAAAGGGAGGGGAGAAGCACTGGTAGACGCTAGAAACTAACTGGTCGGAGAGGCCCAGGGAGGAAAGGAGAAAGCAGAAGATCCTTGTCAGTAGTGTCTCCTGTTTTGCTTTTTCTTTCAAATCTCAGGAGTCTAGGAGGTGGAAGGTTGACAGCAGGGACCCTCTGCCCTGGAAGAATCAAGAGTCCCCTCCCCAGGCTGGTGTGGTAGCGGCCAGGTGAGAGGGGATGGAGTAGGAAAGACCCAGTACTGAGCCTAGCAATTGGGCTTTCTCTGCCTAGTTGATTGGGCTGGGCCTGCTGCACTCCTCAACTCCTTCCACAGAGTCCTCTGATGGGGGCCTGTTGGTGGGGCCCCCAGCAGTTAATATGGGAGGTAACAGACTACTGAGATGCACAGATCAGCTCACCCTTCAGAGCTATTGTTTGAGGCTGTCTGCAGACTCCTGCAGATACTGCTGCATCAGTTACACTCAGGTCACTTTTTCAAGCTTTTCTTCAAAACCATGATGGCTGGACACGTCCTCTTATTTTGAATGAAAGCTAAAATTCTAATTATCACATGATTCCAGGAGCTGGTGCCCTAGACACCGGCTTATAGAGCCTATGTCTTTATCCAGCCCTGCCTTGGACCATGACTGCTCTTGAGCCATGGTCTGGGATTTAATTCAACAATCTCTAAACCACGGATCAGTGCCATTTTCAATCCCTGTAGCGCCTCACTGCACTTGCTGTTCTACTGTGTCTTGTCTGTCCTGTGTAAGACTTTGTCCCCACTGGAGATGTGGAAGTCCCATTGTCTCATCCATTAAATGAGTTTGGTGCGCTTTTGCTTTGTGATCTGCCTCCATATCCGATTGTCACAACTCACACAATGCAGGGGCTGTTCAAACGGAGAACCGGGCCATTTGGGGAGTGTCAGGGAGTGGACAATTCATAAAAATGTCCTTCAGTGATAGCAGAGACAGCATGTTTGGCTGTTTCCTTCTGTGAAGGGTGTGAACACCTGCCACAGAGGAAGCTGATGGTTACAGAGTAACAACCAGAAGCTTGTTGTTTTAATTTCCGCTGGAGTTATTTCAGCTTCTCTTTGCTCTAGCGCTGACGGAAGCCTGACTGACTGATCTCCCAATCATAGAATTGCAATTCTGCCCATATAGGCGCGTGCATGTGTAAGCATATATATAGACCCATGCTGGTTTTACTTCTTCTTTTGGCTACTCTGTGCTGTTGCTGGTTGGGGGATGAGCAGCAGGTTGCTAATATTTCTACTGCCCTTTGCCACTCTCTGATAATACATCTTGGGAAACAGAGTCAAATGACTGCTTCCTCAATGTGTCCTTATTATACCACAACCAGGAAGTCTGGAATGCGTTTGCCTCTTCGACAAGGGCCTGCTCCGACTCCCATTGTCTTTAATGGGAGCTGGTGCAGGCCTTGGATTGGATTGTTAGTGACTCACCAATAGCCCTTGTTTGCTCATTTAAAAGAATCAAGCCAATGAAGCTTCTAGTTAAACACTTAGTTCCAGATTGTGGAGTCTGTACTCACACTGGTGAGTGCTTACTCATGTGAGTAATCCTCTGACTTCAGTGGACTTGCTTGAGTGAGCAACTGCTCAGCAGGATGAATCAGGGCTTTACAATTTGGCCCTTACCTTATAGCGATGAACAATGGTTCCTATTAGTTATCTTCGTTGTCATCCCTTGCATTCTACACCACCCTGTTGTACCTTGTCTCTATTTATACTAACTCCTCTTTGCAGCAGGAACTAAATGATTGTATGTTTGCAGGGTACCTAGCACAGTGATTTGATGCTAATTTGGGTCTCTGGGAGGTACTTTAATACACATTAATGATATAATAATTAATCATTAATAATAACTTCTGCAATAATAATAGCTAGAAACTAACTGCTATAGGATGAGGGTCTCCACCTCCTGTCTGGAGCCCTCAGAATCTCTCACTGTCAAACATCCCCACAAAACAAGTCATCATTGCCTCCATCCTCCGGTAAGTGATGGAGCAGATAGAACTTCCTAAGCGCCCATTAATGGAACTTCTTCATTGGCCAGGGGAGGTCACTGTTGAGTGGCAGGAGGTGTTCCCTTCCCCAGCCTATGGCGTTGACTTTGCAGCACCTCTCCCTCCTCCCCTGCTTGCACAAGGAGCGAGAAGCCCCAATGATGCCAGCGTGAGTTTGCTGAAAAGCTAGTCCTGTTGAGCGGGTCTGAACCCCTCCCTTCCCATTGACTAGCACACAGATAACACACCTGCTCATCTCCAATTGGATGAACCCCCTCCTCTCCCATTCCCAATTGCACAGACCACTTCCTTTCCTACTCATGGCTACATAACACCCGTAACATTAAGGAGGTAGTTAATGTACATCTGCCCCTTGTAATGCAACACAGCGGCTGGAAGCAAAGAGGTGAAGCCAGCATCATGTGACTAGCCAGCTGTTCATGGACCTTCCAGCAAGTGGTCTATGGTAAGGCACAAACAGTGAGTTCTTGTACTGCTTTGAGGCACTGTGGCCCCAATCCTGTCTTCTGATATACCCAAGCCAAACCCGTGTCACCCCCTTGGAAGACAGTGTGTTCATATCTGAGCCCAGGACTGGGCTAATTGGGCCAGATTCTCATTTGAACTGTAATTTAATTCTACTTAAGATTCTTTATTCTGCCAATATTATCATTACTATTATTTATTAGAATTATGGTAGCATGTAGGACCCTAGTCTTGGTCCAGGACCCCACAGTGCTTGGCGCTGTACAAACACAAAACAAAAGCAGAATGTAGAGTCCTCATAGAATTGTAGAACTGGAAGGGACCTTGTCAATCTAGTCCAGTCCCCTGCACTCATGGCGGGATTAAGTATTATCTGGACCATTGGTTCCCAAGTAGGGATCCAAGGCCCCTAGGGGTCTGTGAGCAGGTTTCAGGGGTCCACCAAAATAAACCAGAGAGCAGGGCTGGCGTTAGTGTTGCTGGAGCTCAGAGCAGAAAGCCCAGGCCCAAACCCCGCCATGTGGGGCTGAAGCCAAAGGCTGAGCATCTTAGCTTCGCGGGGGCTGGGGACCCCTGTGGCATTGTGCGTGGGCAGTTGCCCTGCTTGCTACCCACTAATGCCAGCCCTGGCTTTTACTCTACTGACTATACAAAAGAACAGTTGTGGCACAGGTGGGCCATGGAGTTTTTATAGCATGTGGCAGGAGAGGTGCCTCAGAAAGAAAACAGTTGAGAACCCCGATCTAGAGCACCCCCAACAGGGGTTTGTCTAACCTACTCTTAAAAATCTCCAGTTATGGATATTCCACAATCTCCCTAGGCAATTTATCCCAGTGCTTGGTTCATCATTTTTAACCTGACCTTATGACAAATCTAGATTATTTTCTTTAACCATTTCATCTAAACTCCTAGGCTGCGGCCACACCATGTTTATTTCTGATCACATCAGTAAAACAGTTTGGTAGTAGAATCATTTAGTACATATACAATGCCTTTAACCCAAAGCAATTTATAAACCAATTTGCAAACAATGCTCATGTGTTATTTCATGTTCCATAGCACACAGCAGCAGTATGTTGCAATTTAGGACAGGAAGTGACAGACCTCTTTACTTTCCTGCATTAAATCTGTAGATGATTTAGGGTGTCATAATGTACTTATCTGAGGTGCAGCTTGGCCAGGACAAAAGGGATAACCGGTCTAATTTTACAAAGGGCTTTGTGGGACCTTCCTGGTTACACGGGCTCAGAAGCTCAGTTTTATATCTCCTCAAAACATGAAGCCTCTCAGTACAATACCCATTAGCACCAGGCTGAGGGTTTTGTTCAGTACGGAATCAAAGGGATGAGTTCCCCTTGACTGAATTGCCAGCACCGCTTTGCGCAACATCTTGGCTTTTCATTGGGAGTTTCACATTCCAAATGCTGACCTGGCCCGATCCTATGTTGCTTATGAGAGACTGCAGCACAAGATCAGACAGCTTCAGGCTTTGCTCTTTTCAGAATCAAATGACTCTCTGCGAATTGGATTAAATGTGTTTGTAAATTTTTGGATTCTACACCTTCTTATGGGGGTCTCTGGGACTGAGAGCCATGGTTGTCTGTCGGACTGTCCTGATGTTGAGGGGATTCTCCTAATTTCGAGATGGCAGTCCCATGACCTTGAAGCTGGGCATAGAAACCTTTTAAAGTTCCCTGAAATATATTGTGGGCTGGTGCAATGCATTGAGACACTATATCATGACATGATGTGGCAACCCCAGGGATCAAACATGAGTCCATGCTAGCACAGTGCTTTGAAGATGAAAGGTGCTATGGTAACGCCAACAGGCTCCTCTGCCAGCCATACACTGATGACATCCATCCCTGTAGCATGTGCATCAGTTGCAGACCGTGATGTTTCTCAGACCTCACAGTGCCTGATGAGGGAGGGAAGTTTGTTGGTGAGAAGCAGAGCTGGCTTAGGCTCAGTGCAGGGAAAACAGAAACGATACTGGTAGGGAGGGAGAAGTTCTTTGAGGAAATAGAAGCAGCTATGACATCTGATGTGGAGGTAAGTGTTTATCCTCTGACTGACTTGATTGCTAAGGTGGTGCACAATAATATCCTATTATTATTTATTTGTATTTCAGTAGCATCTAGAGACAGGGCCCCATTGTGCTATGAACTGTGCAAACACCTGGTAGCTAAGGTACTCATAGATTGCTAGTATCCTCTCCTTCCTTCCCTGGTCTGTTTATCACGCTCTTTGGAGCTGGGACCCTGTTATGATATGTTTGGAGATAGCTTAGCATAATGTGGCTCCCATTGCAGTGGCTACAATAATCAATAATAATAAAAAACAATAAATAATAAATAAATAAAAATAACAACAATAATAATAAAGAAGCCTTGATGCTCAAATAGCAGGTGTAGCCAGAAATGCTTGTTTCCTCGTTAGCTAAAAGGCTGCACTTCTTCTTCCCAGTCTCAGACCTAGCCACTCTGATCCATGTCTTTGTCACCATCCCAGCTGGGCAGAAGCATCAGTAAATCCAACAACAGTGGTTGGCTTTGCGGGACTGCACTAGATTGAGGAAAGCACATCACGCCAGGGCTCTAAGCTCTGTACTGGCTCCCTCCCCAGTTCCTGCTATAGGCCTCTAGGAATTATTCTTCTAAGCCCTAAAAAAGTTATGGGGAGCCTGTTTCTGGCTGCTCCCCTGTGACAGCTGTGGTCAGCAGAGGGGCTGCAGTTGAAGGAGCCCAAAATGAAGGCCTTGGAGTTGGACTGTTGCATTCCCAACCACCAAAGATCAGTGTGAGCCATCATTAGGACATGCTCTCTGGGCAAGCTGCCTGTCACTGACAACAGCTGTAGAATAGCTGATCTCCCACGTGGAGACAAAAGGAGAACCTCACACTTCAAAAAGCAGCATCACCCGCGAAGAATAAGGTCCTTTTAGATGGACCCGTTGTGGTTTGAAACGTGTGTATAAGGTGCCTAGATACCACAGCAACGGGCACGTTAGGACGCCCCTCGATGGATTCGGATGTATCTGGGGAAATATTAAACGGATCCAGAGTCAATCTGGGGTCGTGTAAGTCCGGTACAAACATGACTTGGCATCATGTTTGTCATCATGCCCCGCACAAGCATCAGTCCACTGAGCAAGTTTTTCGCAGCCTGCAGGACAAAACATGACCACCCCATCCACCACGAATTAGGAGTCTCAAACCTGTTGCCCTCCCTTATTTGCTAACTCAGTTATCTCCCGCCTCTCCCTCCCGGCCCGCTGCCATGTGTTACTCCCCCATCCCCGCCCCCCGAATCAATGCGCCGGGATGCCCAGCAGGTGGCGCATCGTCCCTGCCCACGCCTCGCCGGGGAGCGGGGCGAGCCCCGGCGGCGCAGGCGCAGTGCTAGAGGCGGACGGATCCGGGTCCGGCCTCCGTTTCCTTTCGCCAGGCCCTGCGAGCTCCCCTCCAACTGAGTCCGAGAAGGAGCGGGGTGGGGGAGAGAGCGAGCCCCGCACCGACCGCAGCACCTCCCTCCCCCGGGATCGCGCAGGGCCTCCCCGCTCTCTCCAGGCCGGCAGTGGGCTGAGCCGCCCCTCCCAGGTCCCGTGCCCGCTGCGCTGCTCCCGGCGCGCTCCGAACCCCGGGAGCTGCGGCGTTCCGGGATCGAACGCTCGCCGCGTTCCAAGGAAGCCGGCAGCGTTCGAAATTGGAATTCTTCTGTCGGCCGCTGCTACATTGTTTCCTCTTCCCCACCCCCTCTCCCCGATTCCCCTTTCCCCTCGGCCCCACTGTTATCCGACCACCCTGCTATCTCCCCCGCCCCCTTTGTACCTCTCCCGCTTCCCCTCACCTCCGTTCCCGGCCCAATAGCGCCCGCGGACCCCTCCGCCGCATGGAATATCCGGCAGCTGGCTGAGCCCCAAGCGGAGAAGCCGGCTCCCCGACGGGGAAGTGCAGCCGGGGGCAGCTCGGAGCCTGTAGAGAGGTGAGTACCCGAGACCCCCACCACTCACACACTTTGGGGAGGGATGGGAGTGGTTACTATAGGGACCGAGGCTGCAGTTCCTCGCAGTTCCGCAGCCCCCCAAGCTGTACCTGGGTGAATATACCCCAGGATCAGAGTTTTCCCCAACTTCCATTCCTCTGGTGGGTCTGGATAGTCCTGGGAGCTCTGTCACTCAGGTTGCACCCCATGCTCAGATGGGATTATAGTCCTGCCGGCTGACTCCAGCCCAGCCATTCAGAGAGCTGTCTGGGAGTTTGCAGGAGGCCTGTAACCCCTGTGCAGGCACAGATAGATGATTTCCTGGCCATGGCCCTGGAGTGATCTGCCTGGGGCAGTACCAGCTTTGGCATCTACACCCAGTTTTTCACCAGCTGCTGAATGAGGAGGCAGGGAGAGAAATGACTTTTCAGTGTGGATCTTTGGAGTGTGGATCTTTGGAGGGCTTCAGTCACTCCCCCATTTGGACTAGGCCTGTGATCTCTTCTCTTCCCTTCCTTCCCAAAATAAGATCTCTGTTCTTCCCATAATCAGACCAAGGTGTGTTTGAGTAGGTGATTTTGGCATGAATACGATGTATCTGTTTGTTACCCCAGTACTTTGAGTTTAGAAATCTGTTATGCTGGCAGCTTGTGGCTGAAGTGGATTTGAATGGTTGGGTTACCGGTTTACTCCTCCCTCCCAAACAAATGGAGGGTCAAACTGCAAGTTTCCTCTGCAGCCCTGGGAGGCTTCTAACTACACGGGTGGGAAGAGGGAGATTTGCTGGATAAAACCTTGACCCTGCCACGGCCGCCCATCCCTGTCTGTAGCGCTCGGTTCTCACAGCCATTCTGACAGTGCCCGAGATGACAGCGTCTGAGACAATGGGGACTCCCTCCTCCCCACATTGACCGTTTCTTCCTTCCCAAGGTGAACCTAGGAGCCCAGTGAATGGGGTTGCATGTGCAGAGCTCGTTCTAACCCAAAATTCATGTGCTTGGGGCTGCGGATGGGAATCCGGGGCCCCTAGGCTGCTTTGATTCCATTTACTGAGGTTGCTCTAAGCCCGAGGATTAAGGGCCCTAGAACTCCTGGCTCTGTTGATATATATGTTAGCTCAGTATGAATGGTAGGCGGCTGCTGTCACCTAACCTGCATTTCCTTGTACACAGCAGTGCTACAGCGCTCGCCAGTCCTGGCCTGTCAGAGCCACGTTGAGGAAACCAACAAGGCTATTGAATGCGGAGAGTTGGGGGTTTTTCGTCACCCCACCCTTCCCTCACAACAATAAGCGAGTCGTATGGCTGCAAACTGAGCGGTCTGTCTGTACGACAGGCAGCGGGTCTGTGTGATTACCCTCACTCCCATTGCAGAGCAGTCCCCCAGCAGCCATTACTGTGTGTCACCCTGATGGGCGAGCGCAGCAGCGCTGCCTTTGTTGATGCTCTGAGCATAGGTTTCATGGGACTCGAAGTATGATGAGATTTCTTAAAATATCTAGTGTTATTTAACTTGCATTGGCGGTGAGTGGAACGCAGACTCGATTGAGGTGTTTAAGGTTGTGAAAGGGGCTGGTGAAAACTTTAATACCACATTACAAAATGGGTTCAAGGGGCACTGAGAGCGGTGGCCAAGTGAATTGGGAATATGTAAAAGGAACTGTTTCCTCGCACGGTGCAGTTGGCCAATGGGATTCGAAGCTGTCGGTGGGAGATCAAAACTCCAAATGGTGTGGTTGGGATTAAAACCAGGCTGGATAGCTGTCTAGCCATTTATCATTGGGAGTTCTGCCTGATAATAGAAGAGAAATCAAATCTCATGCTCCCTGACATAAGCTGGTTACTTCAGGGGTCAGGAAGGAATTTTTCCTTGCTCCATACATGTACACAGTTTCACTTGTAGCTGTGTACATCAAGGAGGGCTCCCCAGAAGCATGATGTATGCATGATGTATGCTGCAGGTTGGACACCAGACTCAGTGGAACCAGTGGTTAAATTCAGCATGTTCCTCTGGTCAGGTTTTTCCATCAACTCTGTTTGTCAAAGGCTTGTCTCTTGGTTCATTCAAATTGTCTTGGGATGGAGCTTTGGAGTATGGATTTTTGACCCCAGTGAAGGGTTACTTGTTTTGATTCAATACTCCCTTTGTTGTCTCTTATGCGTCTTGCGATGGTCCCAATCCTGCAGTTGGATCCATGTGTGTGGATCCTTCCACCTATGCAGACCCGACTCAGGACAGGAATCAGGGACCCTACAGAGGTCAGCAGGACCCCACTCAGATGCGTGTGTGTGTCCACGCAGCTCCAATTTCAGGCTCACAACCCAGGCCTCCTGTGGTTGTATAGTACATCTGTGGCCCACCTGTTCAAAGCCTTTCAGTGCTATAGAACCTTTCTGCAAGTGTTCATCGCTCTGGAGTGTGTAATGGGATAGGGTGCAGAAGGGGCTAGTTGAATATAATTGTTTGGTTTTGCCATTGGCTGTTCTTTTCCCTGAATTTAAAAAAGAAGCAGCTTGATCTGTAAAACTGTCCAGCAGTTGAAAGAGAGAAAGGACTAGGTGACATGTGTCCAGTTACAGGGGCAGGTGTGTCTGCTGCAGAATTGCTCACTGCTGCCCCCTTTGTTAGATTAAACCCCAAGCAGCTGTACTTGAACAATGGGGGGGAGGGAGTTGCTTCTGTTTCCTTGGTGTTGATTGGCCATTCTTGAGATAGAAAGGACAAAGGACACTGTCCCTTGGGATTGTGGGATAGTGTTGATGGATTCTCAGGATCCGAGTCTTCTTGGGGCAGCCTGGGCCTAAGCTGCGTGCACACTGCAAAATGATGGAGTATGAACCCAAGCTGCCCCGGGACTCAAGCTCAAACCCAACACGCCTTCAAGGTCCTGGGACCCAGGCCTGAATCAGACAGAAATGTCTGTAGACAGAAGGGAGTTTTGAGCTTGAGCCTGAGAGTGAGCAGGGACTTACATTGCAGTGTAGACGTACCCTAAACAGTGAAAGATTAAACGGACCACTGAGCCGGATCCCACCCCTAAAGAAGCAGCGGGAAGGCGTGTTGGTGGGGTTGCACAGGGGAAGCTTGCACTGCTGCCTGTTTTGCAGATGAATAGAGGCCTTCAGTTGCCGTGGCTGCTAATTCAGCGTCTGACTTGGACAGAGCTGCACCCGCTTACCCCAGGGCTGAGTCTGAGTCTGCGTGTGAATCCGATTCATTTCATGGGATGTGCGTCCCTGTACAATCATTGCACAAGAATGCTTTGTGCATGGTCTGAGGCTGCGTCTAGTCTGCCCTTTCCCTCAAAAGTTTCCCACTGTTTCAGCTCCACCAACTTACAGCAGCGTTGGGAGCACTTGCAGAGACCTGGCTGCAACTGGCCACCATTGTCTCTGCAGTAGCATTTTGCCTGGAACTAGTCAGAGCAGGTGTAGGCGGTTAAAACCCCAGCGGATGCCTTGTCTATACCAGTGCTTCTACGGTTATTGATGCTTGTGCACTTTTGTTGATGGTAGGAAGTTTCACTGGAAAAATGTAGTTTAGTCAGTGGTGATAGTGGGTGCTTTTCGAACCTGTGTCAACTGTCAGGTGTACAGTGTCTCCTCTTTGGCACGTTGACTCCCTGTCCTAGCACACACAAGTCCTGGTTACTGTTAAGTGTTAAGCTGGGAGTAAAGGAAAATTAAACAAAACACCTGTTTGGAACTGGGATGAGTTGGCTAATTGTATAAAGCAAAGAGCCACTCCCGCTGTGATTTGCCTCTGTTGTATTGGTGTTTGGCAGAGCTAGAGATCATGTATGAACTGCAATCCTCAGTCCTTGCAAGGTGAGTTAAAGGTGTAGTTTCAGTTCTGTGTCCAGGCTTTTGTAGGTCTGTGTTTTTCTGTAAAGTTCTAAACCTCAGGGTTGGTCTAAGTCCTACCGTTTGGGCATTCACTTAACTCAGCTACTAATGAATTGATGCTAAACCAGTGATGCTTCAGCTCTTAAACTGACTTGAGAGTGAGGACACTAGGGGTTAACCCATGTTGTTAAACTAGCGCGCAAACTGTGTGTAAACCAGTCCTAAAGAGCTGGGGACATAAGTACTACCTACAAATATCTGAGGTGGAGGAATTGGAGTGGTACATGAAGGGGAGCTTAGGGAAATGTGCCCTGGGTTTGTGAAGTTAAACCCTTATGTAGAGACAGAGTGAAAAATGTGGTTATGCAGGTGCAGTTTATTACAGTGTGATTCTAGATTAAGGTGTAGGGGCATCCACACTGGTCATGTTACACTGGTGCAAACATCCAAACAGTACAAGGAGGACCTAAAACAAAGTTTCAGATAGTTTCAGGTTCTCCACATGTCCCTGAGGGCAGATTTTGGTGGTTTTGCTTTAAATTTCGTGTGTTTTTTTTTAAATGTTTCTTCTCACCCAAGTTGGTGTGTGAAAGGCCCTCCCAAACTGATTAACTAGGAGAGAAGCAGTGAAACTGGCTATGCACCCAAAGTGCTGTTAAGTGCCCACAGCCAATCCATTGACGAAGTCAAAGAAAAACATCTTTTTCACTCTGATCTTTCAGTTATGATAAATGTAGGCGGTTTCTGTAACAAATAGATAAAATCTTTCAGAGAGGATGTGATTCCTTGGTTGTTTTTTATTTTTATTAAGAGTTGTATGTCTTTAAGAAAGGGGAAATTTAGGTTGACTGTTAAGAAGAGTTTCTGGTGCTGAAGTCTTGATTCCAGGGTGGACAAACCCAATGGTCCATGATAAGTAGGATGCATTATCTCAATGGGAGAGGGGAGGGGAGGAGTAACCGCCACTTTTTACAGCAATTTAAACGATTATTCAAAGAAAAAGTTTTTCTTTTAGTAAGAATCTTCCAAATATGAGACAATACGGTGTTGTCTGTCTGCAGACTCAGGAAGACAGCTCTTATGCATCTGCTGCTGCTCCTAGCTTTGCTCAGTGGCATTCTAAAATGGACAAGACTTTGGTCAGTTTTGCCCCTTGCTATTCAGGGCTTTGTGAGAAGTGATGAAAGTGACAGTTGGGTCAAATTCACATTGCTGATTCTTGGGGAAAACCTATGCGCAGCAGCAGAGGCAGGCACGGGAGTGATTTGTGATGGGGAAGGACTCAGAAATGAGTCCTGGAAGATGAGTAGAGGAGTGAAGCATTCCCCTCACAGCAGCGAAGGGATCATAGAGCAGCAGATAATCCTCCATTCAGAGTGCCAGGACTCTGTTGCGTAAGCGGGGGGAAGAGAGCTCTTTCATTCCTGGGCAGGGGGAACGTCAAATATATCCAACTCCCATTAGCCAGAGGCCGATATAATAGATGGTTTCTGTGTAATGGGTGAAGTAAATGGAAGAGAGCATAGCTCCGCCTCCTCTATTCAAAGCATCAGCTGGTCTTTCCCCCTGGCTTGGGGAAGTATCACTCCCTTCTCCTTGGTGCCCTCTCCTGTTTTATCCACTGCTGGACAGGGTCCGTGGACTGCACCTGAGTAAGAATCCCAGCGTGCTCCCTCTCCCCAGCAGTTGGGAGTGACTGGTGGTGCTGGAGGACTGCATTTATCACCCTAGAACCCCTTGCCAGTGCTGCCCTTCACGTTCTTCACTGGCCTGTGGATTTTTTGGCTAACAGATCTCTGCTGACTGTTCCAAGCCATGTATCCAGCTGTGGAATAGTCTCTCAGTGGAGCTGGGAGGAAGCTCTAGTTCTATGGGACACTTAGAAGTAGACTCCGTAAAGGTAGCACAGATTGCTGGACAAAAGATTGTAGGGTACAACCCTGTTTCAGCCCGAGGGGGTAGACTGTAGATCATTCCCCAGGATTCCTCTAGCTTTCATTTCAGTGATTTGCCAAAGCTTCCAGTAAAGTTCAGTAAGAAGCAATGTGGCCTTTCCCCATCCATCCCGACTTGGAAGAAGCTGGCACTTTGTCTTCCTCTGGAATCGGGATCAGCTTGCATGGAGGTCTCCAGAAATGGGGCCCGTGGATTGGGCAAAGGCAGCGTTGTTCGTGGATGGAGCAAATTCCCTTTTGTGTGCAGCAAAGTTCCTAATCGGGTTTGAAATCTGAATGCGCAGTTCTCTTCCCTCCCCCCGCCCCACCGACTCCCCAATCCTTCCTCTGCGCTCACTGCCCTTGTGATGGGGCCTGGAGTGAATAGCCTCCGAATGCCAAGCACACAAGCCGGCGTGCGGGGGAGGATGCGATTGCTGCCTCCTCTACTTCAGCCTCGACTGCTGTTGCAGGATTTCTCCTTGCAGCAGGCACTGGGCTCCTCTTCACCTTTTGCTTCCCCTCCCCCTATCTGGCTGGAGGAGCCTTATGGGGGGTGGGGGTGGGGTTCTGTAAGCAAAGCCCGAGTTTCACTGAGTCTTTGCTCCTCTTCTGTTATGTAACGAAATCTGCTTCTCTGCTTCTGCGCTGGTCTTGTAAGTCCCGTTCCTCCTCCTCCCCCCCACTTCCTCTCCCTCCCTCACCTTTAAAATTCATAAATAATTGACGCTTGTTAAGAGGCTGCTGGCTGGGCCCCATGCTGCAGAGACTCGGCACTGAATGGAGACCAAACGCCCCCGGCCTTACAGCCCCAGCTCTATACCTTCACCTGGCCACGGTGCAGTGCTTTAAAGAGCCGCTGCCGGTGTTTCACCGGGGCAGCCCGCTTGCTGGGGAGGCCCCGGAAATTCTACCAGCCACACCGTTCTCGAGGTGTAAGCCTGGCGAGGCTGCAATTGTAATGCCTGCCTAGCCGACTGCCACTCCAGGGAGATCCCGCTGTGCCGGGGAAAGTAGCTCAGAATTGGGGATGGAGGGAAGAGGCTGCGTCTGCTACAGAAAGGGCAGCACTAGCCCTGAGGGATGGGGTGGGTTGAGGATCCACTCTCGGAATGTCCTGCCAGCTGGGCGCTCCAGCTCGGTCTGTTGCAATCTGCAGAGACGCGGCAGCGTGGCGTGCGGAGAGAGGAGATCTCACGGGGGCCAAATGGTTCGGAGGCTTAGTGCCAATGCCTTGAGTTCCAAACAGACGTCCGAAAGCAGGCAGTGCAGCTCCCGGAGCGCTAGGGTAATGTGGTCCTGACATGCAGCGTCTCTCGAGAAGGCTGCAGTGGTACCATGCGCTTGCCCCAGAGTTATGGTGGCCCATGCAGGCCCATACAGTGCACACAGCAGCCATCGACTCTTGAGGTGATGAGGACATAGGTCGTGGTGGCAAGGTCTCTGCGCTGGAGAGAAGGGGTTGCATCTTGATGCAAGTGGAAAATGTGCTCTTGGCTGCAGCTGCTACCTGGGTACCTAGGACTAGCTAAGGACCTAGAAATACCTGTGTTGCAAATGACTGTCTTGGGCCGTGATCTAAGTTCAATCACCTCTTCCCTCTGCTTCTGCCAGCCCCCCAGTGTGATCTCCGTTTTGTCCAATGTGTGTGTTGCGGGGCTGTTTCGGGGCTGCTACAGTGGCAATATAAGAGCATGCCAGGGTTCTGCCCTTAGCACTGGAGCAGCGTAGCGCTAATGTGAGCAGCTCTCTGCTGTCCCAGCATAGGGGATGTCCCATTGCACTAAGTGCCATGGGGATTCTGGACTGAAATGCAATTCACAGGCAACTTTACAGAGGCCCCTGCAGCAGCCCAGAATCAACAAGGCACAAAGGTGGCTTAAAGCCACCTGTACGACTCCAAAGGAGGCTTGTGTTGTCTGCGCGAATGTTAGATGATTATAAATAGTGACTGTGCAGCGGGAACTCTGAAAAGTCTGGAAATGTAAACAAAGCTGCTGCTAACTTGAGATAAAAGGGAAGGTGGAGATGGGCTGATCCTGGGTGTGGTGTAAGAACCTTGATAAGGTGTGTGGGAGGGCAGACGGTGGCCTGTGATGCGCACAGTAAATTCCTGATGCAGCTGGTGTGACTAGGCTGTGGAGTGTCCTGGTGTCAGAGGTGTGCTGGTCTCGCACCTTGGGCCTCGTCCTCTTCTGTTGCACCCGTGCAATTCACTGACTTCAGTGGTGCTTTTCCTGCTTTATACTGGTGTAAATGGGAGGAGAATCAGGATCCAAGACATTACAGAGCACTGTCCGCTGAGTTTAGGCTTTAGAATGGTTTGGTTTATAATGGGAGAGAGGAGAAAAGTTGTAAAACCTAGCCTGGCAGGAAGTCTTCATGCCTCTCCAAATATTAATAAAAAGAATAGAAATAACCTTATTTCCTGTGTTATTGAAGGCTCTTGAGACTATTAAAACGACAAACACTTCTAGAACTTGGTGAATGTTGCACTCTGTGCAGTGTGTTTGCATTTCCCAGCGGCTGGACAATACATAATAATGCCTTGCTCTGATACAGCACTTTTAATCAGCTGCTTTCAAAGCACTTTGCAAAGGCGGTCATTATCATTTTTTTTCAGGTGGGGAAACTGAGGCATGGAGCAGGACAGAGGGCAACCTTGGGTAAGCCAATCTGTGCCATCAGTTTTCCCCTTGTTTATAGTCAGGTTCTCAGCTCAGAAACATTTGCAGTGTGAACTTTGCAGAGGACAAAGATCAAAGCTTTGGGCCACCTTTGAGTGGACAGTGTCAGGTCAATGCCTGAGAACCTGGCAATGAAACAGGCACGGCCCTACTCTGTCTCCAAACCACCGCAAGCAGTAAACCAATAACACCAGAGGTGAAAAGTTAAAGCTGAAATATTCCCAGGGTGGATAAAAATCAATGATTTAAAAAAAAATCAGATTTTTTTTAATTTAAATAGGATTTTTTTTTGATAAAATGCTTTTTGAGGAAAAATCCTATCTACAGATAGTTTTCATTAAGATACAGTATAGCTCAAAGATGTCTCATGGAATAGGGATTATTTATTCTAGTTCTATAGTATGAGATAATATATTCATGTAATCTTTAAGAAAAGTTTTGTAAATGAGTTCCAATAGTTCATGGATTAGGGACCCAATCTTATGGGGCTCCAGGGGCTTTGCAATAGATTATTGAGGTTAATCTTTCTATCTACCCAATGGGACTCAGTGCTCAGTCTAGATCAGGGTGGGCAAACTTTTTGGCCTGAGGGTCACATCGGGGTTGCAAAATTATATGGAGTGCCGGGCAGGGAAGGCTGTGCCTCCCCAAACAGCCTGGTTCCGCCCCTATCCGGCCCCTTCCCACTCCCTGACTGCCCCCCTCAGAATCCCCGACCCATCCAAACCCTCCTGCTCCTTGTCTCCTGCCCACCCCCTCCAGAGACCCCCTCCACCCCTAACCACCACCCCCTGGACCCCACCCCCAATCCAGCCCCTCCTGCTCCTTGTCCCCTGACCTCTTCATCCCAAGACTCCCCCCACCTTAACTGCCCCCCCCAGACCCCACACCCCCTACCCAACCTCTCCCAATCCATATCATCTGACTGCCCTGACCTCTATCCACCCCCCCACCCCCTGACATACCCCTGCTGCTCCCTGCCCTTATCCAACCCCCACTGGCTCTCTTACCATGCTGCTTAGAGCAGCAGCCTAGATGGACTTAGATGTGCTGCCGCACAGCCCTGCCCCCCCCGAGCGCTGCCCCTGTGGTGGCATGGCTCCAGGGAGAAGGCGGTGGACAGGGGAGGGGCCAAGCCAGCACTCAGGGGCTGGGCAGGATGATCCCGTGGGCCAGATGTGGCTTGCTGGCTATAGCTTGCCCACCTCTGGTCTAGAAGATACCATCAGAGATGCTTAGTTTTGCAGTTCTCAAACTGTGGATTTGTGTCTCCAGAGATAACATGCTTGTTAACAGCAAAAATGTTTTAAAATAAATAAATAATATAGAGAGGTGAGAAATAAGTCTTCAACCCTTTTGTCCCTCTGCAAATTTGTGTACACAGAGTCAGTCCCTTATCTCTCTCTAAAAGTGCAAAGTTTCAGAAAGTTCAATGGCTAGAAGATTGTCAGGGGCAGAAGGAGAAGTCTGGAGATAAATGTGAGAGGGGAGGGACAGGCGTCAGAAACAAAAGTGAAATTGTTTGAGCAGCCTGTTCCAGAAGTCTTGAGGTCTTTCTAGTGTAGCCTTCATTGATTTGACATCTACTATACCATTCTCTCACTAGAAGGGAAAACCTATAATATCAGCAGGCCATAAAAGAGACCCAGTTTGGGAATAAGAACCATTCAAGAAATATATGTTTGCTGATGATGTTTTAAAGAAGGTCACACCAGTGAACTGGTAGAAGTCACTTAAGCACTTGGATTCAGAGACTGCTGAAGTGATAATCTCATGTTTAACAGCAGTAGCTTCTTCTGCCAGTGTAGAAATAATTTTTTTCTTTCTTTGGACTAATTCATTCCAAACTGAGAAATCTTTTGGGCCCTGAAAAAGCGAGAAAGCTTGTTTTTCTTTTCTGGATTATGAATAAATAGGAAAATGAAGGTGAAGACGATTGAGTTAGCTGCAGAAGCCAATATTTTAGGTTTCTCATGTTGACCTGGCTGACATAGTTGATTTAATTTTTGGTTTTTAAAAAATATTTGTTACCTATTTTAATTAAAAACAATTTGAACAAAACAAACCTGATTTTAAAAAACTTGAAAGTTTACCTACATTGAAAAATTCATATGCTTGTTTTGTTAAAGTATTCTGTTTGCTGTTGAAGAAAAACATCCAGAATACATGACCTTGTTTTTAGTTAAATAAAACAATGTAAATGTCTGTCTGGTGATGTTCTCCTCCTAATACAGCATGGCAAAATAATTTTCCAAATATTAATGATTAACCTGTTGAATTGGAGATAGTTCACCTCCCAGTGAGTTCATAAATATCTGCTTCAATTACCTTTGGTAAATGAAATAACCAATCAATCATTCATTTTCTTATATAGGTATAAAACTAATCTGAAAAGTTTTCAAAATAAATCACTTTAAAAATGTATAGTGTGTACCTTCTAAAAATGAAGCCTACACCTATCTTTGAGTTGTGAAGAATATGTATTAAGGTTATATCAACCAACAACAACCAACAAGAATGCACTTTTACATAGAAATCCATAATTAAATCAGGTCTTCCTGACTAGTGATTTAAATCATGATTTGAATCAAATCCACCCTGAATATTCTATATTAATAATCTTGGGTTGTGTTGAAGAATTGAAAGGGAGGGTTAGTTTTTAAATGGTTTATTATATTTTATATTTCAGTAGTGATTGGGCCTCTGTGTGCCAGTTGCTGTACAGATGCACAGTGAGAAACAGTCCCTTTCCCAGTGATCATGGAACCTGCATAGACAAAACAAAGGGCAGGTGAAGAAACCAACACAGAGAAGAGAAGTGATTTGCCCAGTGTCCAAACAGCAAATCAGTGGCAGAGCTGGGGATAAGAACCAGGTGTACTGAGTTCCAGTCCAGCTCTGTCCATTATATCATGTTGCTTGCTGCCTTTTTTTTATCTTGAAAGTGTCTGTTGGTTTTGTTCCTTGTGTTGTGGGTCCCCCTCACCCCCCTTTGGTCTAACAGATCCAATTTACTAATGGTGACCTAGAGACTCCAAAATAATTGCTTGTGGTTGTATTTCTGAAAGTGTTTTCCCTCCAGCTACCAATTCTATCACCGGTAGCTGTTTTTGTTCATCCTCTCTCCCCCCATCCTCAACTTCCCTGAGTCTGTCTCTCCTTTATGTCCAAATGACTGTACAGTGCAATTGGGTCTGTGCTCTTCTGCCTTAGCGCTCTCCTAGAGGAGCTGCTGTGGGTTGGATGGAGGGGAGTGAGAGTGTGAAACTGACCAGATTCCGTGAATACTGTTAGTTTCAAATTGCTGCCAGGAAAAATGCCCCAGTCTGCTACCCGGTGATCCTCTAGGGTTCTCCCACATAAGTGAGCGGGCTCTAAAGAGGGGAAGGTTTTGGGGTGCAGAGCTGAGGGATTTAGGTCCCAAAGCAAGATTGGTTGAATTTGGGTGTCCCTGGGGGATGCTTCAAGTCTCGAAGAGCAGCTAGTTCCGTTCAGTTCAGCCATGTTGATGGGAGTCACACGTTTCCTTCTGCTCTCAGAGGGCCTTAGCCAACACCCATTGAAATCAATGGGGGTTTTCTGTTAACTGGCCCTTGGTTTGGGCCCATCATGCAGAACAGAGAATACCATTTGGCAGTCCTGCCAGCTGATATCGATGCTGGCATTCAGATCCACTAGAGAGGCTGTGGAGATGCTTGGTGAGTCAAAGTCCAGTTCCTAGTGGCTCCACAACTGCTTAGATTCGTCTGGTGAGAGCAGACAGCAAAGGAGCTAGGGACAGTCCCAGGTGCTGACCACTGACCTTCAGCCTCTATATGGAGTCCCCTTTATCATGGAGATGGATCATCTCTCCATGTTAAGGATGGCGCTAGCTTCCCACTCTAAACCTGATTGTCACCCATGTGCAAGAGATGTGTCTTGTCTCAATATAAAAGCCGGCTACGGTGTCCAGGTCACAATGGGACTCCTGCCTAGCTGTCTCATACAGGCCAAGAACTCGAATGGGCTATGGAGATCAAGCTCACCTCTCCAGGTCAGGCAGGGGATGGTTTGTGGGGGACGTTTGCTCTGCCAGTCTCCATGTTGCACCTGTTCTTGGGACTTCGCTCTCCAGGGCTGTCAGCCTTTCACTAGGAGGGGATCCACTTCCAATGAGTTTTAAGGAACCTTTTTCGACTGCTGAGCTGCCTGGCAGATAATTCGGTTGCTCTGCTGTAGCGTGAATTGCTCCCCAATGCAGGGATGCAACAGACTTTTGGCAGGACTGTTCCCTCTGGGTTCGAACTGCCCATCCTGTTCTCCCAGGGCGGATGAGAGAGCACACCTGGCACTGAGCCTTGACACAGCAAGACAAAAAGTTGGTAACTTCCTCTACATGCTCCGGCGGTGTTTTTGCTTCCTTCTGCAGCAGTGTCTTGTGGGTCAAGTTTGCCACCTCAGGATCCAGCGGAGCTGCTTTTCAGTGGGGAGGAGTTTCCAACATGAGCGCAGACAAAATCTGCGGCAGGCCAGATATGTGGGGAAATTCTTATCCAAAGCCGACACAACTGCACTGGCCAGGAGCGGTCGAACCAGTCTTGGTTTTTTTACTGCAATGTCTGCATTTGAGGAAGTGGCGCTCTCAGCTTTGGTGCAGAATGGGTGACGTCTAATTTTACCAGGGGATTTTACTGGCGGGGATTCGAAGGGGACAGTGGGAGACATGGTGCGCGCAAGTGGCACTGCCACATTAGCAGCAGGGGAATTCAGAACCATGGTTGCAGGGGCTGTCCGGGACATATGCCTTGTAGAGCAGTGGTGGAGCTGAACTGGATTCTCTTTCCCTCTCTGATCCTTTATCTTGGGAATTCTGTCTGTGCTCCAGTCATAGAATACCAGAGTTGGAAGGGACCCCAGGAGGTCATCTAGTCCAACCCCCTGCTCAAAGCAGGACCAAGCCCAACTAAATCATCCCACAGATTTTTGCCCCAGATCCCTAAGTGGCCCCCTCAAGGATTGAACTCATAACCCTGAGTTTAGCAGGCCAGTGCTCAAACCACTGAGGTATCCTTCCCTCTCTTCCCGCCAACCCTTTGGGAGGCTTCAGTTTTCTTAGAGGGTGCTGATGATTGGCTGATCTTTCAGTGTAACCCCTCACAGAGCTGCCACCTTTTCTGATCTGAGGGTTAAATTGCTGTTTCCCCCTTTTGCTCTCCTGAAATTCTGAGCCACGGGGTTGAAAATGAAATTGCTATAATGATTAGAGCCAAGCTGCATCCTGCAAATAAATGCAGGGAGGAAAGAAGAACAGTTATAAAAACTGGAAGAGAAAAGGGAACTGCTGGAGACACAGTGGAAGGTGCGTCCGCCTGCAGCCAAGTTGTGATCACATCAGTGCTTTTAAGCTAAATGGGATCATTTATGGGGGCTGCTTGCAGGGGAGTCATTGGTGGAAAACAGAGCTGCTGCAATCATTCAGTCGGGTGATGATCTTTCCTTTGTCTGCATAGAAGCAGTTCCCTAGCATTGTGTCAGGGGGTGATGTGCAGCAAGAGGCACCATCTTAGAGATGAGCCGGAAAAGCCACATTCTGTCCATCAAGGCCATCTCCACTGCAAAAAACCCTCCCAAAATCCCCAGTGCAGCAAGTCTTGCTCGGAGCCCAGGTCTCCAGAGTTGGGTCCCTGCCTCAGGGCTAAAAATAGCAGGTTAGATGTTCCTGCTTGGGCCCTGAATCCCAGGAAGTGAGGGCGGGTCTCAGAGGTCGAGTGCCCATTTGAGCAGGGATGTCTATATTGCTGCGGTGAGCCCCTGAGTCTATAGACCCAGGTTCTGAAACTCGCTGCCCTGGGGTTAGAACATAAGAACGGCCATACTGAGTCACGCCAATGGTTCATCTAGCCCAGTGTCCTATCTTCCAGCAGGGGCCAGTGCTGGTGCTCCAGAGGGAATGAACAGAACAGGCAATCAAATAATGATCCATCCCATATCAGCCACTCCCAGCTTCTGGCCAACAGAGGCTAGGGACACTCAAAGCATGGCGATTTGTTTTGTTTTTGCAATGTAGACATACCCTAAAAGTTCCTTTGGCAGTTTTTTAAAAGCATGGGTAATTTTAGCTCTGTCTGCTAAAATTCCCCGTTTTGTTGGACACTGTATTTCCCCCCTTATCTTGAACTGTTCACTTGGTGCTAGTGTGTCCTTATAAACAGCATCCATATTCCATCTGAGGTGGCTGCCTTTTAGTATGGATGAGGTGATCCAAAGTGTAAAGTGCTTTGGAAGCCTGCACTGTGAGGAGCACGTGGGGAGGGTTATGACGCGTTAAAGTAGCTTGAATCCAGCAAATAATTCATAATGAGGCGCATATTCAATACATTTTGCCACCTCTTCTGTTCACAGAATATCAATGAGCAGATCATGATTTTTCTCACAGGTATTAGAAAAGGTTCCAAATGTGTAATGAATGTTATTGAGTCTCTGTCTTGCTATTTGAGCTGTATAGTTCTTGATCAGTTACTCGCCGTGTAATTGTTATAATCAGGCTTTTGATGTAAGTGCTGGACAGAACGTGACTTTTACAATTGTCTCTGAGCAGGTGAGCTTAAAATTCCCTTCCTTCAAGCATTTATGCTGGTAAAACTCAGTCCTGGCTATGATAATGCAAAGGGGAATGCAAGCCCAACTGATGGAAATTATTTGTTTAAAATTAAGAAAAAAGCTGCTGAAACCTTTTTGTAACAACTTTACAAACACCTCAGCTTTTAGTGGGGAGCAAGCTAGCGACACTCCTAGCCCAAGCAAAGAAGTAACTCATGGTATGAATAAGGAGCTAGGTGTTCGAGTTCTTGCAGCAACAAAGAGAGAGCCTTGATTGCACACCAGTATTTTAGCTGGTATTTACCTAGCTCTGAAAGTGACAGTCCCCACTCTCCAGTAAGGGGGTGCTGCTGTTGATCAGGGTGGGATACAAATAACAGATGATATTTAAATTTTTTTAAAGTGATTTCTTGAAAAAATGTAATTTTTTAAAAATGTACATCTTTTTTGTTTTTTTAAATCAGATATTTTTAAAATGTATGTCCTGCTAAGTCTCTGCTTTCTTCCCATTCGATAGCGTTAAATTGCTGTAGGGGATGTTTTGTATTTGATTCTTTAATTAGTTTCCTAACTGTGAGTGGGGATTTTTGAATTATTTTTCTACTATGAAATTTCACACTTTACACGCTCAATTGTTCTGAAAAAGACCAGCCCAGAACCTCATTAACCACCTTAGTGTGAGAACTACATAAATGCAAGCACAAAATTGATAAGCAAATAGCCCGTGCTATATTTGTAACCAAGATTCTCTTCTGAGACGCTGAATTTTCCCAAGCCGCGAAAGGTGAAATGCTTTGATTGGGCTGTGCTCCTCCATTAGGGTTTGCAGTCTGAAGTCAATGGACCCCTTGTTCCTACAGACTACATAAGGTGGCATTTTCATAAGCACAGGGGTAACCTAAATATGAGTGTAACATCCTAACTTCAGGCTCTTGGCTTTGAAATTTCAACCTGTGTATATAAAAAAGTTCCCAGTAACTGTGCCAATGGAGAATGTAAATAGCTCAATTTTGTTTTGAAAATGACAAAGCTTTTATGTCGCTGTGAGAAGCTGTTAATACAAATACAATTTTAGCCCTTGATGCTTCCGATGTTTATGCATGTGCTTTATTTTAAGCACCCGCGTATTCCCTTTGAAATCAGTGGGCTGATTCATGTGACTAAAGGCTGAAGTGTTCACAGGATCAGGGCCTTTACTATCAAGATTTTGTTGGGAAGACCCAGGTTCTTTTCTCTGCTACCCCACAAACTGAGTGGCTCAGATCGTAGAGTTTAAGGCCAAAGGGACCATTAGATCTGGTCTGACCTCTGTATAACACACAGGCAGAGAATTCACCCAGTTATCCGTGAACTGAGCCCGGTAACTTGTGTTTGGCTAAACTGTCTCTTCCAGTAAAGCATCCAATCTGGATTTGGAGACATCTAGAGCTGGAGAATCCACTGATTCTCTTAGTAGTCTGTTCCAGTGGTTAATCACCCTCTCTTGTTAAGAAATTGGGCCCGAGCCCCTTAGGATATATCTACGCTGCAAGTGAAGGTATGCTTGTAATGCAAGTGAGCATGCTCAGAGCACAAACCCACTGGGGACAAGGAGCACATACTATGATTTCTAGCCCAAGCTTCCACATTGTCACAGATGAAAGCTAGCACAGATGTGCCTATCTGTGCTGCAGTCCACACCTTCACTTGCAATGTAGACATGCCCTCAATCTGCCTGTACCTCAGCTTCTCGCATCTCTATAATGGGGACAATAGCACTGGTCTGCTGACCAGGGGTGTGTGAGGATAAATATGTTAGGTTGAGAGGTGTTCACTTACTATGGTAGCGGAAGGGTCATGTCAATTATATAATTATACGGCTTTTCATAGACGGCGGGTATCATAGTATGGGGCAGGCTATGCCTCCTCAAAAAGTCAGGTGTGGCCCCACCCACACTCTGCCCCCAAGTCCCATCCCCCACTTCCTGCTTGGTGCGGCTCCAGTGAGTCCAGTCTCCCTAGGGGTGGGCCTGATTTGGGCCTCACCACCTGCCCTCTTGCTGCTCAGGGGCTGGAGGGGAGAGGCAGGGGGTGCTCCAGGGCTGGGGAACTAACCTAGGGCAGGAGGCAGTGGCTTCACTGGGCAGGGGGCAGGGCTGGGGCACTAGCCTGGGGTGGAAGCCAGTGGCTTCAGTGCGGGGGGAGGGGCAGGGCTTTGGGCTGGCGGGGAAGAGGTGGGCGCAGAAGGGTGCGGGGCCTTGGATGGAAGGGAAGGGGCTATTGACTAGCCTCCCCCAGCAGGTGGTTCACACGCCTCCTATGCTGCTTTTGTAAAATTCAGTTAAGATACCCTAATAATAGTGGTGGTAAAAATAAAAATCAAGTATTTATAACCGAGTTCACTATAAATTTGCAGTAAAATAATTGCAGTTACACAGATTTTCAAACTGGTTTTACCAGGCCTCGACCTGACTCAGATCAAGGATTTAAAAATCAATCGATCAAGTGAGTTACATTTTTTCCACCCTGTTGTTTACCTGCACTGGGATAATGCCTGAAAGCTCCAGCTGAAGTCAGGACCTCATTGTACAAGGTGCTGTCCACACCTGGAGCACGTCCTGCCCTAGTGAGCTTATGGTCTGAATAGACAAGACAGACAAGGGGTGGGGGAGAAAGCAAGTGGTGTGATTTCTATGAGGCAGAGAGGCAAGGCCCTTATTCTCTAGGGATGTGACAGAGCAGGAAACAAAGCCAGATCTCCCAACACCTAGTCCAGTGCCTTAGTCACAAGATGATGTTGGTTAAAGCCGCTTGCCTTGAATTTGTGCAGGTGTTTTAACTGCATTCTTTGTCCTCCCTGCACCAAATCCCTCTCTTATCTTTTAGGATATGAAGTAAGCACAGGTCAAATTAATGTTCCCTGTTCACCCAAATTAGCTGAGCCCTGATCCGCTGGGAGCAGCTTCTTCCAGGGTTTCTCTCCCTCCCCGCTACCCCACAGAAGATGGTCATTGGATCATTCTGAGCCTGTTCCAGCTGTAGATCCCCCCCAACCTGCATTTAGACTAGAGCAGAGAGATTTGATGGGAATCAGGACAGGCTAGGGGGAGGGCTCGTTCCTTCTCCATAATGACTTTCAGTCCAGAGGATCACTCTGAAGACCCTGTACGATGGGATTGCATCACCTGCCGCTGAATGCAGCTGTCATTTTGCACCAACAAAAGCACTCAGCACTGGGGGTTTCTGTTGAAAACATTTTTACTTCCTCCTCCTCTTCCTCTGTGAGGGGATTTTTAAGCAGGCAGGATGGATGAACTCTTCTGCAAAGTGCTCTGGGATCTTAACGGTCACAAGAAAGTGCAGGTTTAAGTCTTCTTCAGAAGATGTCCCCCCCGACAGCACAGGGCTCCCTAGTGTTCTGGCTTCTGTGCCTATTCACAAAGCAGGGCCCTATCGCCAAATCATCGCTAGCACTTCCAGCAGCATTTTGGTCTCTGATCGTGCTCAGCTCGCAGCTTGGGCAGAAGGGCTGCAGGGTTGCTGGTCTCAATTTTAATCAAGATGGTAATCCAACCACTCTGCCCTCTATGTCCCTTTCTCCCCCCCCCACCTTCGCCCCCCAACCTGCATAGGTTCTCCTTTTCCTAGCAGTCGCTAGAAGCAGCTGCTGCTTTGTGGATCACAGTGAGTGGGATGAGAAGAGAGTCTGCTTTGGGGGGAAGGGCTGTCAAAAAAGAGCGGAGTAAATTAGATTAGGTTCAGTAGTTGAAAGCACTCAGAATCTCGGGGGATCTGGGCAGATTGTGTTCCTTCCTGCTATCCTAGCTGTTTTCAGTGCACTCATCTTCTACAGCCTGGAGTGGGGGAAGGGAGAGAAATATCCTTTGTAGAATATGCCAAGGGACTGTATGTCTACATATACATGTCATACATACATACGATGCAATATAAAGCCCTTCACTGGCATGTGGTGACTTACTCGGGCTACTGGGAGCCAGCTGCTGGGACCCGGGCCAACTGACTCTGGCTAAGGGGCTGTTTAATTGCAGTGCAGAAGTTTGGGCTCGGATGGGAGAATCCCAGAGCTCGGGCTGTAGAATGAGCTGGAATGGCTACACTGCAATTAAACAGTCCCTTAGCCAGAGTCAGCTGGCCTGGGTAATTGCAATGTAGACATGCCCTAAAGGCTTGGCTGCACTTGCAGATGTAGAGTGCTTTGACTTAAAGCAGCCTTCGGAGAGGGCAGTAGGGAAAGCGCTGCAGTGTGTCCACACTGACAGCTGCAAGCACATTGGTGTGGTCACATTTGTGGCACTTGCAGCAGCCTTCGGAGCAGTGCATTATGGGCGAATATCCTAACGTTCAAGTGGCTGTAACGTGCTTTTCAAATGCGGGGTGTGTGCGAGTATAACAGGGAGTGTGTTGTGTGTGGGGGGGAGAGAGAGTGGGTTTTTGGGGTGCTGAGAGTGTCAGCATGCTATCTTGTAAGTTCAGACACCCCTCATGCTTCTTTCTCACTCACTGAAAGCAAACAGCATTCCTCAGTATTGTCTCAGAGCAGATAAGCATGCCGGCTGTCATAAACGAAGCTTTGAAAGGGCACATCCACTTTCCTACAGCTGATTCCAAAACAATGACAAGAGGGGCCACTTGACTTAAGGGGATTATGGGACGTTTCCAGAGGTCAATTAGAGCACCGTAATGTAACTCCTTGTTCACACTGACGCTGGGGCATCTCAGCCAGTACTCATCAGACATTAATTCTCTTGCCGAGGTGGAGGACCAGGAGTGCTCTAGCCGCAGCGTTAGAATGCTGTATGTGTCTTGCCAGTGTATATGGGAAGTGAGTTAGAGCACACTGCGTGACGTTAGTGCGCCCTGACTTGCAAGTGTAGCCAAGGCCTGAGACGGTGGTTGTCAAAGTTCGGGTCATGACCCAATACTGGGTTGCAGAATGCAAGGCACTAGCTCGCCTTGCTCAGCACCAGGGACTCTGGTAGCCAGCCAGTACAAACTAGTAGTAAAACTAGTAGACCCTTCCCGGAAGCGGCCCGCAGCAGATTCGGCTAGTAGGTGCTGCCCCTGCCCTGAGCACCAGCTCCACGCTCCCAATGGCCGGTTCCCAGCCAATGGGAGCTGGGGTGGGAGTGGTGCCCATGGGCAAGAGCTGTGCAGAGTCGCTTGGCCGCCTCTGCCTAGGAGCTGCACCTGCTGGCCACTTCTGGGACGCAGCGTGGTCCATGGTGCCGGGACAGGCGGGAAGCCTGCCTCTGCACCGCTGACCAGGAGCTGCTGGAGGTAAACCCAACCCTGTGCCTCAATCTCCTACCCCCGCCCTGAGGCCCCCCAAACCAGGAGCCCCTTCCTGCACCCCAACCCCCTCAGCCCTGACCCCCTCTTCCACCCCAGCACCCTGCCCCAGCCCTCAGCACCTCCAAACCCAGAGCCCCCTCCTGCACCCCAACCCTCTCATCACCGACCCCACCCTAGAGCCTGCAACCCCAGCCCAGAACCCCCTCCGACACCCTGAACCCCTCATCACTAGTTCCATTGGGTCATGGGCATCAACAGTTTTCTTCAACTGGGTCGCCAGAAAAAAAGTTTAGAAACCAAGTTTAAAAGCCTTAAGAGGCTAGTGACGATTGCGTGCCTAGGTCTAAACCTGAATGTGGAGTGGGTGTAGCAAAGGTTTAGCAATTTCTGCGCTTTTAGATTTGTATTCTGCTTCCCTGTTTGTGATGTGAGCTCCAGGGATGGTTTGTGCGCCTTTTTAAGGAGCGGAGTGCTTTGAAAGCTGCAGCAATGGGTGAGAGACAGTCCCACAGCATCAGGTTCCTGCAGTTATCAGAGGGATTTTACTGCTGGTCCTTTCAGTTGTTACAAAACACAAGGAAATTAAATGCCACAAGCATTGTGTGTGATGAATTATGCTTCCACACTAGAGCACCTGCACAAAAGTGAAAGTTCTTGGAGCCACACACGCTGGGTCCAGCACACACGTGTGCTCTGTGAGTGTTAGATTAGTAGGTTTTCAGAGGTGATCAAGACTGGCCAGACTGGGCTCCCGTTGAAGTTTGTGGTAAAACCCTCATTAGCTCACAACACTGAGAGCTTCTGAAACTCGCATCGCAAGTATATTGCTTTAATGTGTGCAGAGGTCGAGATTTTCCATCGTGACCATTGATTTTGAGAGCCTTATTTTTTGAGCCACCCAACTGGAGGCACCTTTAAAGAGATCTAATTTTCCTAGATTTATTATTTCATAGATTTTTAGGCCAGAAGGGACCATTAGATCACCTAGCCTGAGCTAAAATATGCTATTGAATTTCACCCCCATATTGAGCCCAATAACTTGTGTTTGGTGGAAGTCTGTCTTGTAAAGAGGCATTCAGTCTTCATCTGAAGGCATCAAGAGAGAAGGACCCCACCACTTTCCTTGGAAGTCAGTTCCACTAGCCAATTACTCTCCCTTTCCAAACTCTGTGCCTTATTTCTAATTTGAACTTCAATGCACTCAGTGCTTCCTGAAAATCACGTCTCTTCGAGCTGTCTGAAGCTGCGCACCCAAGAATTGCTGGTTGCTTTTGAAAACCCCAGCCAGGATTTTCACTCTGATGTTAAAACAGGGATCCCCACCCACAAAACCAAGAAACAGAGAGAGAGTTTTTATCAAATACCCAACATCTCCAATTTTTTTACTGCTTGGACACTTTTTTTTTGGTGGTGGGGCTGGTGGCTTGGTGGTTTGGCTAGCCTTTTCTTTTGTGTTTGTGGAGAACCCGACACACTGGTGACCTGATTCTATTCTGTGTAAGTTCTTGAGCTTGGTCTCTTACCCCAGGATGGAGACTGGGGGTGAGCCCAGTGCCTAGCTGACAGCTGGGAGGGATAGCTGTGAGCCCAGCCCTGGCTCCATTTTCCCATCAGCCTACCAGTAGTGAAATTGACATTGTTGTCAGTTTCACAGCTCCAGCTGTGAGCCCCATCTGCTGCTCTGAGCCAGAGGTGTCTGTGAAGCTGACAAGAATGACAGCCAGCAGCTGATATAAGTAACACAGACTCTACACAACCACTGCATCGCCCTTACTACACCGACATAAGCGCTGGCAGAGGTATGTCAGCATAGCAGGCCACTTACTTTGGCAGAAGCAGCATTCTGTTGTAGATGGTGACATAATTAAGTCAATGTAAGATGCCTTACATCAGCCTAGGCCAAGCCATAGCAGTGCTCCTGTAATCACCTTCACCAGGAAATCATCTGGGGGAATTCATGTCTTCAGAGGAGCTGAGTGACAGATTTGGAATCTTTTAAAGAAACCAATTTTTTTTTTAAATTGTTAATGAAAAGTTTTTTTTAACTAATAAAAGTGAGCCATAATTAGCCTAAAATCAGGGGGAAACCCTCGCAAACAGGACACCCTGAATATATTTAGTACTTGCAGCGTGGGTGAGGTTAGTATTGCTCTGGGAGACTTAATTTTTCATTTCCTGATGCCTGTGTGGTCAGATTTGTAAACTCAACAGAGATCTTTGCATTCAAAGAGCAGTTCTTTTGCACGGAGCAGGCACTGGGAGCTTCCGCAGCAATCGTGCCTACGTGATTTCAGATTAAGCTTGCTTGGTTTGAGGTCTCAGGTTGAGTTTGCAGGGCTTGCAATTAGACACCTTTTTTTTTTAACTTGCAAATTCAAGTTGTGATCTTTATAGCTTGTGCACTGTCTAGTTAGAAAGATGGTGGAGACAGAAGCTTGTTGACAGTCTAACTTGGTGTTCAATATCACGTTGGGCACAGCAGTAACTGGATGTAACCTTGAATACAGACAAGGAGCAGACCTGTTCAGTAAAGATGCTGGTTTTACACCATCACCTTGCTGTCCAGGAGCACAGTTGAAAAGTCATGGGACTGGCCCATTTAATAGTGACAGTTCTTGGCCTGCACCATGCCATGATCTCATATATTGCAGATGCAAGGGCTTATGGGAACCGAATGAGAGCAGTAGAGAAGATACCATGCAATCAAACACTGCACAGCTATTCTGAAAACCTGCTGAGGAGTCTGGTAACCATACAGGGGCACACAGAGCCTGGTGGTTGGAATGTCCTGGCTGTACGGGGAGGGAAGAAATTCCAAATCTTTTAGATATTTGCAGGTTTTTTTCCTGCTTCTGACAGATGAACGTTTCTCTAAATGCCACCCAAATGAGCTGGTCTCCCCTAAAGCTGGCTGTTGTAACCGTTGCTTGGTGAGGTGGCCGTGTAGAAGACTGTCTCCAGACATGGGCAGCAACAGACGTGCCTGCTCCATGTTCTTCTGTCTTCACTTGCTGCAGGGCCTGATCCTGCAAAGTGCTGAGTGCCCCACCCCTGCAGGAGTCGAGGGAACACAGCGCCTCCTATGGGTGTTAATGCCCACACTTGAGGGAGGAGCATGTAAATGGCAAAATTATTTGAGCACCGGTAATGGAAAGAACAAAACCTCAGGGACTGTAAACTCTTTGGGGCAGGGACTGTCTTTTTGTTCTGTGTTTGGACAGCGCCTAGCTCCACGTGATCCCGAGCCAGGGCTGGGGCTGGTAGGCGCCGCTGCAGTGCAAGTCATAAGAGGGAAGTTGAACTGCGTGACCCTCTTGCTGCGGTCAGGCCCCAGGGGTAGTTCTGGGGACCCCACGGGGTTATTCCTATTTTCAAGTGCCCCGATGTCTGCAGTGATTAAAACTGGAGAATCTCCCTCCCTGTCCCTGGGTCAGAATGGCAGTGACAGGGGGATTTTTACCTTTTTCTGCAACATGTGGGTGCTAGTCACTTGCCAGGATTATCTGAGTATCTCTCACATAATCATTTCCTTGCCATTGCGGGGACTGGTGTACTCGGATCCCTCCTACTCTCTGTGGTACATAATAGTCTAATCTCCTGTTGGTCTAATTTCCGTTGTTGGGTTTTGTGTGCAGAGGCTGGACCTGGCATTGGTGGCCTGTGAGAGACAGGTTAGATGGAATCGTCTGCTGTTCCCATCTCTCCTTAGACTCTGAGGCCTTGTCTACACTTGAATTCTGCACGTATAGCCAGACGGGGCAAACCCTCCCAGTGTGGACGTAGGCCATGTCTGCCCTGCAGCCTGGGCCGGTTTGGCCCCCTGGGATAGATGCAGCATATGCCATGGAAGGAGTTTCTAACCCTGCCCCTCCAAATGACATTGACTATGCCACAAACGCTCTTCTGTCGGCGTAGCTGCGTCTCTCCTGGGGGTTTTGCCAGTATAGCTTTGTTCACTCGGGGGATGGGGGGAGGTTATAAATTGGTGATAAGTTTAAACATTGCAGTTGTAGCAGCATATCAGTGCTTTTGCTAGTGTAGCTTTCACCAGTTCAGTGAGTGAAATAAACTAGATCAGCAAAAGTGCTTTGATCCCAGTAGAACTGTCTCTACAGTAAGGCTTTTACTGGCATCGCTGTGTTGGCAAAACCCTCACACCCTTTGCTGACACCACTGTTGTAGTGAAACATTGCAACTTGAAAGCGTGTCAGTACTACAGTGGCACAGCTTCCTCCACTGGCGGAAGGGTTTCTCCATCAATGCAGTTAGTCCAGCTCTCAGAGAAGTGATAGGTCAGCGGAGGAATTCCTCCATCAACCTAGCTGTGTCTACAGACATGAGGGTTAGGTCGACCTAACTAGGTTGCACCGGGCATTAAATTTTTCACAGCCCTGAGCAGTGTAGCTAGATCAACATAAGTTTTAGGTGTAGACCAGGCCATAGACAAGCCCTTAGTGCAGGGGTGGCCAGCCTGCTGCTACCTGCCCCCTCCCCTGAGCCTGCTCCTCGCCTCCCCCAGAGCGTCCTGCATGCTGTGAAACAAATGAATGGGAGGGAGGGGGAGGTGCTGATTGGTGGGCCTGCCAGTAGGTGGGAGGAGCTGGGAGCTGATGCAGGGGCTGCTGATGTATTACTGTGGCTCTTTAGCAATGTAACTTGATAACTTCCGGCTCCTTCTTGGGCTCAGGTTGGCCCCCCCGCCTTAATTTTTGCACTGGTGATAATGTGATGGTTTTTGCATTTATGCTGCTGCTTGGGCAGGGACTCTAGACTGGTCAATTTTACTTCCTGTATCTGGTTGTGTTGTAATGTTTAGGTTACTATAGCTGCAGGGATACACTTAAATAGAGAAACTCCAGTGACTTATATTTAGATTTTCTGTGGGTTATTTTTTTTTAACTCCTTAAATAGCATTTTTTGGAGAACAGCTGGTTGCAATCTGCATATTTCCAAAGCAGTGTGTAGATCTGAGTCTACTGCAGTTTTGGGGCAGTTCATTTCCTTTACACCCGTGTTTGAAATAAGAGGCAAGTAAGACCCTGCCTTAAGTTGCACTAGTTTAATTAAAGGCAAGGTTTTAAACCAGTTAATTTAAACCAGTGCAGGACCTTTGTGGACACTCCCATTTATACCTGGCATATATCGATTTAGGTTAAATGAATTCCTTATTGAGTTAACTCGGCACAAGTCCAGTTAAAGTTAAGCGTTTACAATAGAGTTTTGAGGCTGGTTTAACTAAAATCTGGTTTGAAACTAACTGAAAGTTAAACAGGTACAAGGTTGAATGTAGACAAAACTTCAGGAAAATGATTGACATTAGAAGTACGAGATGAGTTCTGCTGCTGTTAATTTAAATAGCACCAGTGAACCAGAAGAGAGGAATTTCACTTCAGTCTGATTCCATAGATTTCCACACCCTTTTGCTCTCGCCCAGAATAGTAGCTCTGTGTTGCTCGAAAGCTTGTCACTTCCACCTGCTGAAGTCGGTCCAATAAAAGATACCTCCTCACCCACTTTGTCTCTCTAATATCTCAGGACTGACATGGCTGCGTACAAAGAGAACTGGGCAATCATGTATATTACTAACTGGCTAGTAAAAAGAACGAGGAGTACTTGGGGCACCTTAGAGACAAACCAATTTATTTGGGCATAACTGGGCATAAGCTTTCGTGGGCTAGAAGCCACTTCTGGCTAGTAGTACCCTAATGGCAAGACATTTGGAGTGTCACCTACACTGCTATTCTGTCACTGCTTGCTTTCAATACATAGGAAAAGGTGGAGACCATTTGTGCTCCCTGTTTATCTACAGCTGTCACTCAGCACCCTGATAAGTTACCATGCCTGCAGTGACTTCCTCAATCCACTGCCCTCTGCAGCCTTCAGCCTACTCCACAGCACAGTGCTGAAAGAGGCAGTCTGCCCTTCTCAGGGTACACCTGCATCTCCATGCTCATACGCACAGGTGTCAGGGAGAGGGATTGTCACCCTCTCCTACAGGAGCGCAGCCCTTCAGATCACTGCCACAGCTCTTCCAAGCTGTTCCAGCTAATTCCTAGCTACACCTAACCCAGTGGTCACCGTTGCAATGCATGCAAATAATTCCCAGTGGCACTGCCAGCTCCAGTGGAGCAGAGGTGAGGTTGTGTGGGCGTGTAGCGTAACTCTTCATTTCCTTGTTTCCTGAAGTCTGAGCTGGATGCTGTGGTAGGGCAACTCTACCTCTTTGTTAACCGAGGGTTTTTGCTCAGTGAATTGGTGCTGAAAAATCCTGGCCACGGGCTGAAGCCGGCCGCCCTCCCTCTGCCCCCATTGGCAGGCAAAGGTTATCTCTGACAGTGACTGTCTTTTTTTTCTTTTTGGCGGTGTGGAGGGGAGAGATATTTAAACACTGAAAACCACCTCTTCTGAGTCTGTCTTCTCTCATTTGCTGCAGCGTAACAGCCCAGCCCCCAGCCAGCGGGAGAGGCAAATGGCTCCTTTATCTACTTGCTGCTGCCCCTAGCAGCTGGTGGCTCCAGCAAGCTGCCCGCTTGCCTCCCAGATGCAGCAGATCCCTTGCAATGACCCCAGATTAACCATGGGTTAATGGTCCCGTTGGTCTCTCTCTGCTGATATTGGCCATGCTGAGAGTCTGGACAAGGAGGAAGCAAAAGCTTCTGACCAATGCTTGGGAAATGTCCCAGAGGATGAGTAGCAGCTGTACTGTGCCCACGTGACTTTCCTATAGAAAAGCAGCATCAGATCAGCCAGGTTGTGTCTCGGGGCCAGTGTGGGATCGTCCCTCTCCGGGTACATTCTGGGCTTGAAGTCCCAAGCAATGAGGCTTCCACGCTATAGCAGCTGACAAGTCATCGTGCCCCCCCCCCGCCTCCGATCCAACAAATTCCATCCCATTGCACCTAAGCAACATACCCGTGTAGCCCCCTAAATGCCGCCCCCGCCCTTAGCTGGTAGCATGCTGTGAAGACATTCAGCTCAGCCCCCATCTCATCCCTTGCTGTTCTCCCTCCAGGAAGCAGTCAGGTTCCCTGCTGTGCTCTTTCCTAGCTTTGGGGCACGTGTTCCATGGGCCTTTTGGCTCGGGAGCCCTTTGGCCCCTCGTGGCTCGTGTCACGGGCTCTCCTGATCCACGACTCTCCAGGCGGAGGTGCCTGTGAGCGGCGCGTCCTCGGCCCGCCTCTCCCTGGCCCGTTACGCACAATCTCTCCACTTCGGGTCCGGTTGTGATCCCTCCCAGCTGGGACGGATGACTCCCCCATGAGGCTGTTGCATCATGCTTGGCTCTGCCATTTTTGTCTGACAATCTTCACTGGGCCTCTGCATTAGACCTTCCCATCCCACCCAGCGGCCGTGAGCTTCCTTCCTCCAGCTGATCCCTTTCCTCCCGGCATCTTCTGCTGCTTCAGTTCCTGGATTTCTTCTGGACCCCTGCCACGAAGAGGGCTTCCCTGTGCTCTGAATCCCTTCAGAGACCTGCCTGCTGCGCCCCGGACTCTGAGCTCCCTGCTCCCTCCATCCCTCGGCCTCAGCCTGCATCCGTTGCTGCGGGTCAGTAGCATGTAGCTTTGAGCCTGCTCCCCGTTGCTGGGGAGAGGAGACGTGCGTAGAGGGCTTGGGGGGTGGGGTGATCCCCTCACCTGTGCGAAGGGCTGTGAGCGGTGACTCCTCCACATGCCCCCACCTCTGGGGTGGGGAGGAGCTTGAGAACTTCACTGCTCAGCAGCAGAAACTCCAGCATCTCCCATTTCCTCTTTTCCCCCCCACCCGAAAAAATCCAACCTTGAGACTAAACTAGCCCAGGTGAGCGCCTCAGGCTGCCCTGGGGAGTGGGGGAGGGGGAGAGCTGCTGGATGAGGTGTTAAACCGCGGCCCCTTTATAAGCAGAGCTGTGTGGCTGGGCTGAGAGCTTGGCTGGGGGAGTGGGTGTGAGGCTTCTGCCTGGCTCCTTCCCCCAGCTCTGAACATGGGCTCTGTGAGCAGCCAAGATCTGGCGGGCGCCATTTGCCTCGCCAGAGGAGAGCGCTGGACGGTGACGCAGGCCGGGTGAAAATGGGGTCGTCGGCATAAAATGTGCCCAGAGTCTGGAGGCAGCTGGGCTGGAGTTGCCAGGTTGTGGGGCGTGGGCGGACCGGCTGCCTGCGTTTGGCACTTGGAGACCAAGGCCGGAGACGTGTTGGAAATGGCCAAAATTGCTGTTTCCCAGAAGGGCAGCATTGAAGCCTGGTGAGAGAACGGCCCTGGGGGCGAGGATCCTGGGGCGCTTCTCCTTCTGTGTGCTGGTTTCCATGCCTGTGGAGTGGGGATAATTACACTCCCCCCGGCCGCATAGGGCACTGCAAGCTTAGGTAAAGGCTGGTTCATTTAAGTGCTTTGGTGCTGCACCAGCTCTGAGTGTTATGGCCGTAAATTGCAGGCTCCAGACCGGTACAGGGAGGGTGAGGAGCATTTCCTGGAGGTCGACCCCCAGTCAAGAATCTGGTCCCCCTTGGGCAGCCCTGTGGCGCCTGGTTCTCGACCCGGAGCCGTGCACACAGCCCGTCCCCCGTGCTGGCTCGGAGACATGCCTGCAGCCTTCGAACGGCGACTGGAATGGGCAGGGGTTGGTTCACCTGCCCAGCATCTGAGGCGCCGCCCCGCGCAGAGGGAGCACGGGAAAGGGAGTGGGAGCGTGTCCCCTGGCATGCTTCTCACTGCTCCATCTCTCCCTGCCGGGGCCTGGCCACCCCTACAGGCAAAGAGACCTCCAGGCCTCTCCCGCCCGTGCTGCTCTGACGGCTCCGTGCTGGGCTTGTGCCTGCGTTCCTAGGAGGAGGAGCAGCCGGATCAGAAGGCTGCGGTCTTGGGGAGCGCGCCGAGCCGCGGCGTGGATGACGCCGCCGGGTCCGAGAGCTGCCGTTGCCTGGGCGACGGAGCCGCCTCTTGGCACTGCCAGTTCCTGGTGCCGCGCTGTCACGCAGCGTGGGAGGTGGCGTGCGGGAGGAGGTCGCATCTTGGTGCGGCTGGTGCCATAGCAGGAAGAAGCCGTGTCTGGGTGCCGCTGCCGTGAGGGGGCCCCGCTTTGGCCCTGCTGGGTGCTGCATGGGAGCAGGGTGAGCACTGAAGCAGCGTCTCTGCTGGGCACCGGGCTGTTATGTAACCCGCCTGCATCTTAGCTCCAGTCTCTTCCTCCCTGCGGTGCCGCCCCCCTCACAACCCTTGTCTCAGTTCCCCTTTCCCTGGTATTTTTAGCCCTCGAGCAGCTGTCGTCGGGGCCGTGAGGAGCCGCTGCTTGGAGGCTTCATGCTGTCCTAAATCTGCCTATAAATTAATAAAAACTTTTCTATTTTTGTGCCACCGCTGCCCTTTGTTCCCCATCTCGCTGGCTGCCAGAGCAATCGGGGTGCGGGGGGGGAGTGTCCAGCAACAGGCGACGTGAAGGGAACAGGGGTGTCTGCATTTGTGGGGCCGTTGGGGTGGTTGTGTCCTGTCCCCTCTGTAGCCTGGGGTTATCCTGCCGTTCCATGCACAGAGACGTACACTGAGCTTTGCCCCATTGAGGTTACCAGGAGGAGGGAATTGGCTTGTGTTTAACCCCGGGGTAATTTCACCCTCCGTTCCCTACGCTGCCCAAGAGCCCTCCACCTCTCCGCTCTCCATGTCGGTCTTGCATGTGACACCCCGGCAGAGCCGACTGAATCCGCGTTTCCCCATCCGTCTCCTCTTCATTTCCCAATAAAACCATCTTTACATTCTCACCTCACTTACTCAAAAAACTCCCTTTAATTCAAGCCAAGGGGGTGTTGTCCGACTAATGCGGAGATGCGGGAGCCAGGACTCCGGGATTCTATTTCCAGCTTTGCCACCCGCTCACTGGGTGACCATGGGCAAGTCTCTTAGCCCCCGTTTCCCTGTCTGTAAAATGAAGAGTGCGATCTACCCACATCCCAGGGCTGCTGAGAGAACTAGGGTTTGTCTACAGAAGGAAACTGACTGATTTAGTTGTAGCAGAATAGCTGTCCATGGATTAAGGTCAGAAGAGGGCATTATGATCCTCTAATCTGGCATGTGAAAGGTCAGTGTCATTAACTCTTGAGCTGTAGCGGACTAACTTCCCGGGTCGACACGCTGTTCTGGAATAATTTCTCTGCTCCCAGACAGTTCTTCTAGAGCCAGTCAATATTCCCATGCGCAAACGCCCATAGTGAGTATCTGTGACAGTGTTTGGAGAGCCACTGATGAAGGGAGGCAGGAGGGCAAAGTGCCGTCAAAGCTCCTGTCTCAATCCTGCCCCTTGGGCATGTGTGTACCATGATCACAACCTGCGAGGTGTGCTGTGTGCGTCTAACACTCTAGGGAAAGGAGCCAGATGTGAGAGTGGTCTTAGCAGGACAGAGGGTGGTACTGTACAGTGTTCTAGCCTGTAACGAGACCCCCTGTTGGGATGATTGATGCAAGGGGGGCGGGTCCTGTAAAGCTGGGGGGCCCAGTTTGGGGAATAGCTCTGCACCATAGCTCTGCACGGCACCCACATAGCACTCTTCACGCTAGATCTCAAAGCAGCTTTCAGGATCGTCTCTGTTTTATAGATGGGGGAAACTGACTCACAGAGGGGAAGTGACGCCTGAGGCCCCTCTGCCTTACTTGTCTGGGAGCTTCCTCTTCCCTTCCGATAGCGGCGTCAGCCGCTGGCTTCCGTCTGGCCGCTCCCTGGGTGCTGCTGGTTCTCTTTCTCGGGGCCCGGGTGGCTCCTCCTCCTCACCGCCGTTCTCCGGATAGTGGCATCTTCCTTTGCGGTGATGGGTTTGTTGCCTGCTGGAGGCGAAAATGTGGCTAGTGGCCATCCAGAGGCGCTTTGCTGGATGTGGGCACTGAAGCTGATGACCACAGACTGTGACTCATAGAGATGTACAGCTGGGAGGGACCTCGAGAGGTTAGCGAGTCCAGCCCCCTGCGCTGAGGCAGGACTGAGTGTACCTAGACCAGCCCTGACAGGTGTTTGTCTAAAGACCAGGCTTTGTCTAGACTTGCAGAGCTGTATTTAGTGCAGGCAAGCCCCGGGGACACACACATACTCTCTAGCTGGGATTGTAGGTTGCACCTATCACTAGGGTATCTAAGTGTGGCAGAATTCAGAACCCAGAAAGGCCGATGGTCTCATATTCCTCCCGCCTTGCTGCCACAGAGGGGTTTTTGATATTCATCCCCTTCCTTCCCCCTGCCACAACCTGGTTATTAGGTGCATTCCAGGAGCCCCATCATGTTAGGCACTTACATAATGAGAGAGAATTCCCAGCCCAAAGAGTTTACAATCTGGACAAGGCTGAGGGCTGGTCTATGCTAGGAATTGACCTCAGCATAGCTACAAGTCTCTGGGGTGTGAAGAATCTGCACCCCGAGCTGTAGATATCTAATTACCGCCTCTCAGGGTGCTGGATTACCTGTGGTGATGGGAGAACCCCTCCCGTTGGTAGTGTCTACACTGAAATGCTACAGCAATGCAGTTGCAGTGTATTAAGTGTCAGCGTTCCCAGACAAAGGGTGACAGGGCAGGAGACGCACAGAAAGGAGCAGTTCCCCAGCACGTCAGTGGCAGAGCTGGGTTTAGAACCCACCACCCCTGCCTCATGGTCCAGTGCCCTAACCGCTGGTCCACACTGCCTCTCTGCCTTTTCTTCTGCCTTCAGTCCTGCTTGTTGCTGTTCCTAGCCGTAGCTGTGAGAATGCCCCAGAGAGTTTTGCATCTGGTTTTAAAGGCTGATCCCTGGGCTTCTCCCCAGGAAGACAGGAGCACAAGCAAATGTTGCGGGTTCTTTTTTTGCTTAAAAGTCCTCTGTTTGCACTTGCAAATTAGGCCCAGCCCTCAAGCTCGGGACAGGCCGCCTGCCTGCTGCCCCTCTTTGTGGCAAAGTTCCTGGCATGCTGTGGCCAGCTGCGGGAGTTGGCGTGAGTCCTGGAGCCGAGCATTTCAAAGCCACTGCCTCTGAGAGCTTCCAAAATGTGAACCAGCGAGAGGGGTGTGCCTATGTCGTTAATTATCAGGATTCATTTTAAAGTAGAGCCTTTAAAACTCGTAATTTCTCTGCCTATTGTAGCCTGGGAATGAGATTTCAGAGGGGGTCTTGTCTTCCTTTCCTCCCTGCTCCGGCCCTTGGCTCTGTGAAGTCAATACGCCTGCTGCTCGGCGCCCACGCTTTGCCCGCCCTGCCGATATGGGTCTGAGTGAGAGAGGCTCATTTGATGCTTTGGCCAGTGACGTTGCGCGGCACCAGGGGTCAAGACGGCGAGAACAAAGCGGGGATTGTTACGAGGCCCACACAGCGGGGGACTGACCCCGGCATGAGCCCTCCCTCGGCCTGATGCGGCCATGCGGAGTCAGGACCCCCTGACAGGCTGCCCGCTCACACTGGCTTAGGGAGAAATCCCACAGGGTGAGGACTCCCTGTCCTGGGGCATGCTGGGTAGCGTAGACTTTTTAATGGCCTGGCCCAGCAGCCCATCTTCCTTAGCTGTGCGCTGGCCCCGGGGCAGTAGAATACAGCAAGCTGGTGTCCAGCCGGGAGTTGATTTAGCGTAAGATGATGCCCCGTCTGTTGCTGTCCATGGCGTCGTGAGCCGCAGTCTCCTCATCTCCCAGGCACGAAGCCGCATTTCCATGGGCGTCCCGTGTCACCCGGGAAGCTCGGTGGCTCCACGCACTCGAGATGCCAGTCGCTCCGCTGTTTGATTGTCAGCAGCACCCGGCGCCCAGCCCCGGGGCCGATACACCTGCCACAGCGGGGAGCTCTCCACCCAGCTGTCTGGGGGCTGAAGCAGATGCCTGCTAGCACCGCATTTATTAATAGCAGGTTCTAGCTTGACTGTGCCGGGGGGCTCCCCTCGATGAGCGGCACACGTGCTGCAGAGACGCTAAGTATAGCCACTGGGGGCAGAGGGACAGATGTCGTGGGTGGGAAGGGGAGAAGCAGCTGGCAAGCCGGTTGTGCCTTCTGGTCAGGTGGCCCTCAGCCAACATCAGGGCACGCCTGCCCTACCCTCTGGATTCAGAGATGCAGGTGCCATCGGATACGCACAGGCAGAGGAGGGAAGGGGAAGTTGCCCCAGCAGTCAGCGTGGGGGTTTAAGGTGAGCCAGTTATTGGCTCCCTGCGGCTCAGCCTCCCATCTGTACAATGAGGGGACTAGAAGTGGATGCCTCCCAGGGCTGTGTGAGGGGAAACACGGCAAGGATCTGAAGTGCTCAGATACAGCAGTGACGGGGGGCCCGAGAAGCACCTAGCCAGCGACTCTCCCTGTCCGCGTCTCAGGAGATTCCCCGTTATTCAGAGGATTTCCGACTACTCAGGCTGCAGCAGCCCCTCCCTGCTTGTGACTCTCACAGCTGTGTCTCTAGCTTCAGCCTCAACCGTTGGTGGCTCTGTGCTGGCCTCCAGAGTCCCCTAGGACAGAGAGAGGAGGGCCACCAGGACTAGATAGCCTGAGGTTAAAAATGAAGCAGAGGAGCTGGGGGACCCCCCGGGGCTGCCTCTAGGCACCATACAAAGGACTGGCCTATGGTTTTGCTTTGCATTTGGGAGCTAGGAGTTGGGGCACCTGGATTCTATTTCTGGTTGTGCAGAGGATGTCAGTTGGATAAGTGTGTGACTCAGTTTCCCTGTCTGGAAGATGGGGCGGGAGTAATGGCATTGATCTGTGGTAGCCCACCCCCTTCCTGGGGTGTTGGGAGCTTTGGTTATTGGATCTATGGGGCATCTCTTTGGTCCAGTAATGGCAGTTAGTCTGAGAGAAGGGGGGCTCAGGAGACTGGGAAATTCTCACCCAAGGGAGTTATGCTCAGTGGATTCACCCTCCTCTCCCCAGTAGGCTTTGTGGGGAGGAGTTAGAGAGAGTTGTCTCCTGCCCTCACGGATCAGCCCCCCACCCCCCCCACACAGTTCCAGCAGCTGTTTCTTCTATTACGAGAAGCAGATTTTTCTCCATCTGTATTTGGCAGGTGCTGGCCTCAGGCTTGCCAGAGCACAACTGATGTCACCCAACTTGTTTGGTTTCAGCCCTTGCCCAGCTGACGTCCAGCAAGCTGGAGTCTCGGGATTCTGCTGCCCTCTGGGCTTTGCAGCAGAAGGGTTCACATTGCGGGGCCTGCGGGGCTGAGGGGTCAGGGAGGCTTCCCAGGACATGGAATCAGATTTTAAGGTGTGGGGAGAAGGATCCTTATAGGAACCAATTGGTTTGCACGGCTGTTCCTGCCCCTGCTGACTCTCCCAGAGTCCTGTGTGGAAGGAATCTCTCTAGTCTAAGAGATCCCGCACCCACAAATGCACCCCAGTATAATCTCAGCCCACTGTTGTCGGTTCTGCTGTCCATGTGGTCGGAGCTCTCGCCCCAGGCCAAATCGCTGGGCCATCGTTGCTCTTGGGGCTTGCGAGGGAAACCCTCTCTGCCCTGGTCTGTCCTTTCTTCTCTTCCATTGTGTATCGAGTGCCCCTGCACCAGTCTGTGAAAGAGGAGAGGCAGTGGGTGGAAGACGATGCCATTGGACAAAGTGATCTCAGAGCTCAAAGTGTTAACAGTGGGGAGCGGGGGGAACCACCGAAGCTGCCTTGATCAGGGCGTGTCTTGTTTCCAGGTTTAGTTCTTGAGCTGCCTTGGTTCAGTCAGGAGGTTAGAAGGAGGCTGAGTGGACAATGGTGGGATTAAGGTGGAAGATGGAGGCTGTAGTTCTGGCTGCTACCAGCAGGGGACGGTTTCTCTTTTTCCCAGTGCAGCAGCTGATGGCTCCCTCCGGCTGCGAGCTGGTTTGCTGGGGGTGTGTGTCTGCCCTGACATGTGAGGGCCTCTGCCAGGCCTGTGTGGTTTAGGGAGCAAGGGGTCTCCCATGCTGCAGACCATGGGGGCTGCTACATAGCAATGGGAGGGGAACATTAATGTGGCTGGACGGGGGGCATGAGTTTCCAATCCCCTGTCCAGCCGCCCCCGACCCCCAGCTGCCTGTTTAACAGCGGCTTGCTGCAGCCCCAGGCCAAAGGGAGATCCTAGCTCTAGTCCCCAGTGGCCATGCAAAGGGATCCAGATCCTGACTCAGCCCCTCTCCCTGGGATGTGTCACCTCTCCACTCGCTGAGTCTTCCCCAGAGGGGGGCAGTTGCCTTCCTTTGTTCTAATGGCTCATATGGTGCTGTCATTAACATCTGCCCCCCCCCCCCCACCCGCCCGCTCTTGCCATGCCTGGGGAACCCTTTCCAATTACACTGAAATCCTGCACGGGCCTCTCCCGCGGAGCCCAGCTTGCTTCAGGTTAAGGAGATTGGAAGGGGGAGGAGGGTGCTGGTGAGCTGAGACGCAGCAAGATTCAGAGTCATAGATTCCAAGGCCAGAAGGAACCATCTCGTGTGACCTGTACAGCAGGGGCCAAAGACCTGCCCCCCACTAATCCCTAGAGTGGGGTTTTAGCAGGACAGCCAGGCTTGATTTAAAAATGCTCAGGGATGGAAAATCCACTGTGACCCTTGGTAAGTTGTTCCAGTGGTTAATGACTCTCACTGTGAAACACTTACTCCTTATTTCTAGTCTGCATTTGTCTAGCTTCAGTTTCCAGCCATAGGGCCATGTTAGACCTTTCTCTGCCAGATGGAAGAGCCCCTTGTTTAAATATTAGTTCCCCATGTAGATACTTATAGACTGTAATGAAGTCACCCCTTAACCTCTTTGTTAAGCTAGCCAGAGTGAGCTCCTTGAGTCTGTCACTGGGAGGCGGGTTTTCTAATCCTTTAATAATTTCCATGACTCTTCTCAGACCCCCCCTCTGCAATTTATCACCATCCTTCTGGAATCGTGGGCACCAGAACCAGACAGAGTATCCCAGCAGGGGTCGCAGTACGGTGTCCAGTCCAGAGGTAAAATAACCTCTCCGTTGCTTCCTGAGATTCTCTGTTTATGCGTCCCAGGACTGCAGTCGCCCGTTTGATGATCGCATGGTTTGGGAGCTCATTTCAGCTGATTATCCACCACAACCCCCAAACAGTAGTCGCTGCTTCCCTGGCTAGAGCCCTCCCCCCGCATTGTGACCCCCCAGAGTAGTGCCAGAGCTCTCCGTCCAGGAGGGCATCCCCTGTGGATCCAAGGAGTGGAGAGTCAGAGCCACAAAGCCTTGAGCCACGTCGGTTCCAGCAGTCGCTCCCTGAGCATGTGCGTAGCACTGGAGAGACAGAGCTGCCATCATTTATTAGAACGGATTATTTGTGTTACTGCAGCATCCAGAAGCCCCAGTCATGGACCAGCCCCCTGTCGTGCTAGGCGCTGTACATACCAGAACAATAAGGTTCTTGCCCTATAAAGCTGATGATCATTTCTTTATTGTGGGAAAACTAGTGTCCCCCACCATCCCCAGCCTGACTCACCTAGATCATAGGTGCCAAATTTCTCTTGACCCCCACCTCTGTCACAGGCCCAGCCCCTACCCCTGCCCTGCCTGTTCCCAACCCCCGTTCCGCCCCCCGGCCTCTTCCCTGCTCCTTCCCCTCCCTCCCAGCATCTCCTGCCCACCACTGACAGCTGTTCAGTGATGTGCAGGAGGCGCTGGGAGGGAGCGGGAGGAGTTGATCAGAGGGGCCGCAGGGAGGCGCTGGGGGCAAGGGAGGGGCTGGCTGTGGGTGATGCTAAGCGCATGCTAATATTTTTCTGGAGCGCTCACGGAGTTTGGGCCGAGACCTAGATCTCGCAAAAAGCCAGCGAGGTTTGGACTCCAACCTCCCAAGACCGTTTCCCCTCAGTTAGAGACCAGGCCTGGGAAATTTCAGCCCAAAAGATGAGAATTAGGGTTAGTTACGAGTGACTGAGAAAGGGGGGTTATAATGGAAACTCTCAGGCAACCTTCATGCTCCAGCTGTAGCTGCGAGGGAGGGAAATACCGCTAAGATGCCTCTCTGGGGGAAGGAAGGGAAATGCCCCAATATATAGAGCGCTGGGGGTTCCCCCAGCGGGAACAGAGCAACTCTTGCACATGAGGGTGGAGTAAGATGACATGGGTAGAACTCAGAAGAAACTTCTGCTTGGGCTTTGTTGGTCTATTTCAGTTTCCACCTGGCTGGCTCAGTCAGTAGAGCATGAGACTCAGTTAGAGCCCTACATCGAGTGAGCAGTACAGGCAGTGTGGCCTAGTGGTGAGAGCGCTGAACTGGCACTCGGGAGACCTGGGTTCTGTTTCAGGCTCTGCCACTGGCCTGCTGGGTGACCTCAGGCAAGTTGCTTCAGTGCCCCGTGCCCTCCTCTGCCAAAGGAAGCTGACGTCTTCTGTGTGATGCTCTGAGATCTACCGATGGGCAAGCACTGTACACGGATGGGCGGTGTTATTCTCTGCCCTGTTGCCTTCTCCTTTGCAACACATGGAGGCGGAGGAGGAAAGGCTCCAACCGCCTGAGCTTGTGGAAATATTGGCCTCCCGCTTGCTACTTGAACCAGCTGTGCCTGCTGCTGGTGTGGGAGCACACAGGCTTGTATGGGCTCTGCCACCCCCACCAAGTGATGAGGGAACACGCACCAGCTCTTTGCCAAGACCCTTTCTGTAAGCTCTTTCTCCCAGCGCCCATGGCCAGAAGAGATGCCCGCCCCATGCTGCCAAAGGCCGCCTGCCCGCTTTCACTTCAGCAGGCTGTAGAGTGAGCCCTTAAGCTGGGGAGATTTGGGTTGTGATCTTTACAAACCCCGCTGACACCTCTGTTAAACACGCCCACTGCAGCACTCCTGGCCCTTAGTCACCTGCATTATGCTTGTCTTCCTTGTCTGTCTCTGCTCTGCTGCCAGGACAAGCTGCTTCCCCTGTACTCTGGGTCCTGCTCCCGATAGAAGCCACTTCCCACCCTGCTGGGCCATGGCTAGGTGGAGGTAGTCACACCAGGAGCATGGGCAAATGGGGCTCTGTCAGCAGCTGCCTCCCAACTGGAAATGGATTAGCCCCCAGAGCAGGGGTGGGCAAATTACAGCCTGCAGGCCACATCCGGCCCGTGGGACCGTCCTGCCTGGCCCCTGAGCTCCCGGCTGGGGAGACTAGCCCTGGCCCCTCTCTTGCTGTCACCTGCAGCCTCAGCACGCCACGCCGCCAGCGCTCTGGCCCACTGCTCCTGAGCAAGGCTGCAGCGGCATGGCTGACTCCTGCGGGGCCTGAGCTCCTGCCACTCTGAGCGGCATGGTAAGGGGGCAGGGCAGCGTGTCTCGCTCTGGCGGGCCTGAGCAGTGTGGTAAGCGGGTTGGGGCCAGGCTGGGGCCAGGGCCTTGGATAAGGGGCAGGGAGTCCCAGGGGTCTTTCAGGGGCTGGGAGTGTGAATAGGGTTCGGGGCAGTCAAGGGATAGGGAGAGGGGAGCTTGGGTAGGGGGTGTGGTTCTGGGGGGTAGTTAGGGTGGGGGGTCTTGGGAGGGGGTGGTCAGGGGACAAGGAGCAGTGAGACTTAGATGGTGGGGTCCTGAGGGGGTGATTGGGGCGGGGGGGGTCTCTGGAGGGGGTGACAAGGGGACAAGGAGCAGGGGGGGTTGGTTGGGTTGGGGATTCTGGGGGGGGGGAAGAGTCAGGGGGCAGGAAGTGGAAAGGGGTCGGGTAGGAAGCGGGGCCAGGCTCTTTGGGGAGGCACAGCCTTCCCTACCCGGCCCTTCATATAATTTTGCAACTCCGATATGGCCCTTGGGCCACAAATTTGCCCACCTCTGCCCCAGAATGTTAATGCCACAAGCTGTATTCTCAGGCTGTGTACATCCCTGGAGCTCTGGGTTTGCAGCAGCTGTGGATCTGAATCCTCAGCATTAGCCTGAGTCATTAAAGGTTAAAGCAGAGCCGTTGGTGTCACCTGAACTGAAAGTAAAAGGCTCAGAAATGTTCGTAAAGTGTCGCTGCCAGGTGTAAAATCATATTTAAAAAACCTAATGTGCCCTGTCCCCAGAGATGGTTTAAACCAGGAGTCTCCAAACTTTGAGACGAGGGCCATATTAGATTTTTGAAGGGGCTTCATGGGTTGAAGCAACTGTGGAAAAAAATTCAATATATGCAAATATATGCAAAATCCCCTTTGCTCCTCCAGCTGCTGCTGCAGGGACACTCACCCCTCTGCACATGAGGCCTCTGGCAGCAGCTCGCAGGCAGCGGGGACGAGGGACCACAGCGTGGCTTCTCCACATGCCTGCTCAGCTAGAGGTCTGGACAAATCGAAGCCGCGGGCCGGATCTGGCCCCGAGGCCGTAATTTGGAGACCTCAGGTTTAAACAGAAGAGCTTAAAACATTTAATGAGCAGTTCATCCCTTCCCCTGCTTTAGTCTTTGCCCTTGAGTCTTTCCAAGCAGAGACCTTCAGCTGGTCAGTTTCACTCTGTTCTGTGGACTAGCTGAGTGCTGCAGGAGTTGAGCTGATGATAGTGACTTATTAGCACTGTAGCTGTAATGAGATTGGGGCCCCACCTAGGCTGGGTGCTGTATAGTCCTTACAATCTCAATAGACAAGACAAAGGACAGGAGAAAGGAGGGAGGATCTCACTCTTTGCAGCATTGTAGGAGTTGAAGAAACTCCTCTGTTTTTATTTTGGTTTGTTTGTGTCTTGTTAATAATGAAAAGATTTCTATGTCTCAGTCCTAGCAGGGATCAGAGCGGTGGAGCTCGGAGTTCTGGGACTTGCCATGAAAAGTCCTGGACTGGTTCCAAAGAGCACTGCTACTTCTGAGGGACCAATGACCATTCAAGCTCTGATACCTAGTGGATCCTCTCACACTCCCGTGCTGGAAACAAATGCCATACAGTATTGAAAATCTGGGATTCTTCTCTTTTCAATGGTACAGCCTTTGCTATACTATAAGATGCTCTCTGGGGCCTGGTCTACACTGAGGAGAGGGTGAGGGGGGGATCAATCTAAATTACGCCTCTTCAGCTATGTGAGTAACATAGCTGAAGTCGATGTACTTAGATCTACTCACCACAGTGTCTCACTCTGCGATGAGTCGACAGATGACGCTCCCCTGTCAACTACCTGCGCCTCTTGCTCTGGTGCTCAAGCGCTCAGCGGTTGATTTATTGTATCTAGCCTAGACATGATAAATCGACCCCTGCTGGATTGATCATCGCCCTTCAATCCAGCGGGCAATGTAGACAAGCCCTGGGTTATCTTCTTGTCTGTTGTTTCTCCACCAGTTCAATTCCAGCGTGAATTTGGGAATTGTTATCTAGAGAACGGATAGAGCTAGAAACTGGTGTTTTATATCATCTGAAAGCAGCTGTGATTCTTAGCTTTCAAATGGTATTCAATTCCAATCTCCAACTCAAGTGGTCACAAGATACTAGCTGCCAAAATGATGCCAGCCTTGAAGTGGGAGTTGGCGAAGCAAGATGGCAGCCAGAAGGATGTGATTTTTAAAGTAGAATTGTCCCCCTTTATTTGTCACTCCCCAGATCTGCTCTCTGTGTGAACTCAGAGTCACTCCCTGCTGACTTGAGTGACAAATGATGTTGGTGTCGAGCACAGAGCGGACGCAGCAGCGGTAGAGGGAGCTGGATTCTATGCTGGCTCCAGAATTCTGGATTCTGTTGCATCGGCTGCAACATTCTTCACTAAATGCCAGTTGTAGAATCTGGATCCTTGGCAACGCGTGAGCCTGGAAGATGCCAGCCTGACCCACATTGAGTGTGCGGGGCTGGCATTTAGAAGGAACCGAGCTATGCGGTTACAACCCTCGAATCACAAAAGGGCATTATCACAGTCACTTGTGAGCATGTAACCAAGCTTTAAAACATAAGGTAATGCCCAGGTTTTCAGCACTCAGTATCGTCCTCTCTCCGCTGGAAAACTCAGATAATGCTTTTTTCCTGCTGTGCGTCTGTGATGTCTGTTTGCACTGTGAGCTCTTTGGGCAGGGACGGTCTCTTGTGATATCTTTGTACAGTGCCTTGCACCATCTGTTAATCAAGCTGCTACCAACCTACAAATAAATACATTTAACATTGGTGACCTGTTAGGACTAAAAATATTGTTGGAATCAGAGCCTGTGATTTTAGGACAGTGACCTTTTCCAGTGGCTGGTCGTGAGTTAAAAAGAAATGTGCTCTCCAGGGTTTTAGAAAAGCTTTCATAAATGAAATAATAATTAGCCAGACTTTGGTTAGGTGAAGATCCCTGGTTAAGGTGTGAAAAGTGCCCTGTCCCGGCAGTGGTGATTGTGAAAACCTGGACTGGTGAAACTGAATTCAACTGGATGGAGAGTTGGCCTGGGTGACAGCAGCCCAAAGCATTGAATTGAAAGCTCTGTTACACTCTCTGGCCATAGTTACACTTACAGGTTTATACCAGTATTGGTTATAGCTGTCCTCATATACAGCTATAAGAATAGCGCTATAGCGTGGCCACACTGACACCTGCCAGCGGTATAACGTGGCCACATTTGCGGCACTTCAGGCGGCAATGGGAGCAGCGCATTAGGGCAGGTATCCCAGCATTCAGCTGGGTGCAATGTGCTTTTCAAACGAGGGGGGTGAAGGGGGACGTGTTGTGTGTATGGGGAGGGAGAGAGCGAGTGGTTTTTCCGTCCTTCGGAGAGACTGTCAGCACGTGTCCGTTCAGAGAGAAGATTAGCAGGCTTTGTTTTCACACAGGCTCCCTCCTTAAACATTTGCATTGCTTATCTGCCGAGTTAAGAGAGAAACGCTGAAAAGGTACTTCCACATTACTCCAGCCGAGTTCAAAAGAAAGGGAAGAGACGTCAATTGACTTAAATGGCTCTAGGCATCTGAAGAGATCACTTGTAGTGCAGTGGGTGTCCACATTCTCGCCGTAGCGCTACAGCGGAAGTGCTACAGCCCTTATTCCCCGTGCGGAGGTGGATTACCAGAAGCGCTATAACTCCGAGGTTATAGCGCTCTACGTGCCTCGCCAGTGTGGACGGGTAGTGAGTTATAGCGCTCCTGACGGCTTTATAGCACTATAAAGTGCCAGTGTAACCAGGACCTCTATTTTAATACTTATTTGAGCCCATTCTGAGCTTTAACGTGTTTGTTTTCACAACGTCCCTGGGGGTTGGGCCATTGAGCAGATGGGGGACTGACGAATAGAGACTAAGAGATTTTCCCAAGGTCACACAAGAAGTCTGTGGTAGAGCAGTGACTTGAATCTAGGTCTCCTAGGCTAATGTTCTAACCACTGGACCATCATTCCCATCTCTTCCACTTGGTGTTGGAATGAATGAGCATCTGACCAGAACAATAGGGTGTTTCAAGTCTTGTGTTCTTTCCTTTTCCCATCCTTTGCTGGCGGGTAGCGGACTCAGCCACACACACCTCCGCAGAGATGTTGCTCTGCAAAGCTTGTGGAATCACGCTTCTCGCCAAGGGTGCAGCGACTTACAGGATTCCTCTCTCTGGCTTTCGCCGAGATCACTGGTGCTCTTGCCAAGCCTCAGTGCTCCCCAAAGGAGCTGATCCCTAAACAGGAACACTGTTCTGGGCGCTATAAAACAAAGCGTATGTTGGGGAGAGTCCAGAAGCAGTCGCTGCGTTTCCAAAGCAAACGGCTCCTTTATTTTTTTTAAGCCAAATGGCAGCTCCACGCAGGCTGGTTTATGGCATCCCTGAACTGGGCAGGAAGGGGGAGTTTGGGACATACAGGGACAGAGATGTTAGTGCAGACTTACATCCCTGGTAGGCAGGCGTGGTGTGAAAGGAAAGGAAACCTACCTGATATTTTGTGAAGGCAGCATGGTCTAATGGTTAGAGCAGGAGGGACTGGGAGTCAGGGCTCCTGGGTTCTGTTCCTGGCTTCATGAGGGAAGTGGGATCTAGTGGTTAGAGCACCAGCGGGGTGGGAGATGGGCTCCTGGGTTCTATCCTGCATTGGTCCAGTGGATGAGACACTGGTCTGTCGCTCCGGAGACCAGGACTCTGCCACTGACAGGTGTGGGCTGGCCACTTCCACTTTCTACCTGTCTCTCCCTGTGGGTCCGTGCGGTGCCTGGCACCGTGGGAGTCTGATCTCACTTGGGGAGTCCCTAGGTACTGGTGCAATGGAATGGAAGGGGGTCACCTGGGGCTTTGTGAGTTGGCGAACCGGGGGAGTGATGGTTTAGAACAGCCCCTGCAAATGCTGATGAAAAACAGAACAGGCTGGCAACAAAGCCGCCGTGAACCTAAGGTGGTTCTCAGCCTTCCAAGGCTTCCTGTGCCCTCAGTTTCCTTCAGTCTAACTGAAGCCTCCCTATCCTAGGCTGATGGCCTCCTGCCGCTGTGGGTGCCAGATCTGGAGCAGGGCATGCAGAGAAATGTTCTCCTTTCTGGTCTCCAATTACACACCTTTTAGCAACTGCCTGTGCCTCGTGCCAGTGTAGGTACCTGTGTGGGCTGAGCCCCTAGCTAGTGAATAGCAGTAGTGTGTGTGGTACGTGTGCATGCGAGGGTTTCCTGTTTGGCACTGCTGACAGTGCACGAGGGGCTGTGCCTGGAGTCCAGCTCCGTTGATTGGCGTGTGATGGGGGTCGGGGTGTTGTGACCTAGTGGATGGGGTCAGGAGCTGGGAGCTTCCGAGTTCTGATCCCGACTCTGCCGCTAGCTCGAGCAGGCGCCTGCTCTGTGCCTCGGTTTCCCCTTGTGGACAAAGGGGCTGATACCTCCTTGCCTCGCAGGAGCTGTGGGGCATGATTTGATGCCTGGTTGATGCTTTAATGCAGGGATGGGCAAACGTTTTGGCCCAAGGGCTGCATCGGGGTTGCAAAATTGTATGGAGGGCCGGGTAGGGAAGGCTGTGCCTCCCCAAACAGCCTGGCCCTGCCCCCATCTGACCCCCTCCCACTTCCCACTCCCTGACTGCCCCCCTCAGAATCCCCAATCCATCCAACGCCCCCCTCCCGCTCCTTGTCCCCTGACCACCCCCTCGAGAGACCCCTCGCCCCTAACCACCATCACCGGAACCCTCACCATTTAAACGCCCCTGCTTCTTGTCCCCTGAGTGCCCCCTCCCAAAACCCCCCACACCCTAACTGCCCCCTGTCCCCTACCCAACTCCCCCTGCTCCCTGTCCCTTGACTGCCCCGACCCCTGTCCAGACCCCCCAGGACTCCCACACTCTATCCAACCCCCCATCCCCTGACTGCCCTGCCTCCAGAACCTCTGCCCCATCCAACCACCCCCTGCTCCCTATCCCCTGTTGACTTCCCTCTGGGACTCCCTGCCCCTTATCCAAGCCCCTCAGTTCCCTTACCCCATGCTGCTCAGAGCAGTGCGTCTGGCAACTGCACAGCCCCCTGGAGCTAGGTATGCTGCCCCGCAGGAGCGGTGAACGCACAGCCACGCCGGAGCCAGCCACACCGCCACAGTGCTGCTCAGGAGCGGCGGGCCAGAGTGCTGCTCACGGAGCACACTGAGGCTGCGAGGGAGGGGGGACAGCAGAGGAGGAGCCGAGGTAGCCTACTCAGCTCAGGGGCCGGGTAGGACGGGCCCGTGGGCCGGATGTGGTCCGCAGACCGTAGTTTGCCCACCCCTGCTTTAATGGTACATAAATGATAATCACTCAGACACCCACACACCCAGGAAATAATGAAATTGGCAAACAGCATGAAGGCTTGTACTGGAGCGTAGATACTGTGCCAACAACCCCTGCTCCTTGGATTGGGGAGAAAAGGATCACATGGGCCACAGCTGTGCGCTGACTGGGCCACAAGCGGGCCACAGGTGGAGGACCACTGCTCTGGGGGAACCCAGGGACTGTTACTGCCAGGAAGCAGGAGACAGGGCTCTGGGTACTGTACTGTGCTGCACTGGAAACAGTAGAACTCACTGCGGTGTACACCCAGCTACCTGCAAAATTACCTCCTAAGCTGCACCACTGGGGCCAACGTGACTAAAACGTTCCCTCAGCCGGGTCTTCCCATAGCCGTGACCTTGTTACTTTAAGGGATTGTCTACACTTCATTGTAAACCTGGCTGAGACTCCTGTTTGAGCCCAAACCCCCTTCCCACTGTCCACACACAAATCTTTCTGACTCGGTCTGCAAGCACTCAGCACGTGGGTCCTAGAACCCGCCTGGGGGGTGGGGGCTAAGCTCAAGTCCTGCCCAAGCCCCGTCACTTCGCAGTGTGGAGGCAGATCGAGCTGCAGATCTGAGTCCGAAGGCCAGCGTAGTGCAACACGGACGCGTTAGCCCGGCCCTGAGACCTGGGTCCAGCCCTTGTAAATGCAGAGGGGATGCTCAAACAGGGGCTTGAGTGCCGTGGGCACAGAGCAGCGTGGGAATGCCGATCACTGCCAGCCGTAGCAGGGAGGGCTGTGAATTGGACTGGTGGCTCCTACAGAAGTGCTGAAGTTATGGGCTTGGTGCAGAAATCACTAGGCGAGGTTCTCCGGCCTGTGCAGCACAGAAAAGCGAGATGACAGTGATTGATCCCTTCAGCCTTCCCATCTATGGTTCAGTGACTGGGAACCTGTCAGCTCAACGTGGCCGGTCCCAGACTGTTTGGATGATCTGGAATTTCACTGATGTATCTGGCTTGGTTAAAATCTTTTTTTGCTACTATCTGAGCTCTTGTGAGTGTGTAAGTTGCATTCCCTTGTGCGGGGAAGGGGTGTCCTTCCCCTTCCTGACCTGTCTTAAAGTGTATTCTCTAGCCCTCTGCCAGTGAGGGGGCTGGGTACACTTGAATCAGTTAGTTTTACCCAGCTTTGAGGGGAGGAATCTCTCTCAGGGGAGAGCGGGGGGTGGGAGGGAGAAGACTTTCGGAGCTTAGTCCGAGTTCCTGGGCATCCAGTCTAACCAGTGAAGTGGATCTGTAGCCAGCCAAACTCAGATACAATACGTATCCTAAAATTAAGCCGTTTTCTCCCATCTCCTTCCTTTACACACACACATCTCCCCTCACTCCCAGTGGAAAGTTGGAGAACACTATTTTGTTTTATAGGTCAGCTCCCGCCATCTTTGTCTCAGCCCTGCCAACGTACCTGGCATCCATTGCCACTCTTAACGTGCCCATCATTGCTGTATCTAGGCTCTGGCACAGTGACCTACTGGAGCACCATTGTGGGGAGCAGGTGGAGGCTGTCTTCCTTCCTCCCTGCCAGGGGGCAGCTGTTCATCTCATTGGCTCGAGAGCTGAATGGGAAGTGGGTTAAGCCCAGCTGAGACCCCTACTGCACCCCTCAATGGATAGCCAGGGAGGTCGGGGACTGAAACCAAGTCCCTTTGTCCCCAGACCTGCAGCAGCTGAAAGTGGATGAAGACAAAATCTTCACTCAGGTTTGGATCTGTCCCCCACCAGCCAGAGTTGCTGCAGCAAAGCTGGGCTGAGTCAGGCCACGCCACACCCCTTCGCAGAGCTCCATCAGGCCAGCAATGGTCTGAAAGACTGAGCCAGGGACAGGGCTAATTCCCACAGACACGCCCCCCTCCCCTCCCTGGCCTGGATGAGACCTAGATCTGGGGGAAGGGCAGTGAAATGTACATGATCCCTACCCTGTCTGTCCCCCTTGCAGGGAGTGGGGAGAAACCCCCACCAGGCAGCTTGTGCGCTGGAGAAGAACCTGGTTTGTTTCACACGAGGGAGGCCTCTTCCCATCAGCAGCTCGCTTGGGTGCAGATTAGGTCTCTGCATTTCTGAATGGCGCTCGGCAGACTCATCCGCCTACCCCAACCACTTCCTGTTTGTTCTGTCAAATCACACTGGTGCCCTGGGGTACTCGCAGCATCGCAGCTCCGAGCAGCGTGGAGACGGGGTGGGGGGAGGGCGGGCTTGGTGCTAGTGGCTGGCTTCCGAGACTTCAGCCGCCTGCATGAAGCTACGGCTTCTGCCCTTGCTTCCCCCTCTTCCCCTCCCAGTGTCATCGCAGTGGGAGAAGCTATTTGGAAAATCCACTCACCTGCTTCCTGGCAGTGAGCAAGGTGCTTTCCTGGCATGTGTGGAGAAGAGGGAGGCAGGGCTGAGCCATCCATTGCTACAGAATATAACCGGCACTTCTTGATCTTTGCCAGGATCAGAATCTGTCTTGATGCAGCCCTGCCCTGCCAGCCAGAGGCGGTAGCCTGTAATTGACATGCCTGGTCAGTTTCAGGGCTGCTGTCCCCTCCCTGGGGGAAGCAGTGGAAGTACTGAGTCAGTTTCACTCTGCTGCGCCCTAGGTGCAGAGACAGGCCCTAGAGCTATTCGCACAGGGGAAGGACTCATGAAACAATGGCGGAATAGCGATCCCCACAGAGTGGGCAGGACGCAGTGTCAGGGTAGGCCAGCTGAAAGCTGCAGTGCGTACAGCAGTCAGGGCTGTGGGTGTGAGGTGGGCTGGGGGAAGAGAGAGAGTACAGGGTCCTTCCTTCTAGTAACCCAGGAGCCGGAGGGTCAAGCCTTTGGATTCATCAGACACCCGCTAGGAAGAGAATGATCCAAACAAGGAGCTCCCCATGCCGGGTGTGCAGACACCTCTCTCCCGGCAGCTGTGGGGGCGGGGTGGCGGAACTGGCTCCCTTCGCCAGGATGCTGCTCTGGAACCTCCCTGAGGATGCCACTCCCGCCTCGCCTCAGGGTAGTAGGTGCCTGGAAACCTTTTTCAAGCCCTGCTTTGTGTGTTGAAGAATATGCTGGATATTGCTGGGGCGGGCGGGGGCCTGTGGTGCTGGGCGCTTGACATAGCTCATTCTCAGCACATCCTCTCTCATTCCCTTCTCCAGGTCTCATGCCAAGTGACGTGTCCCTCCTGTGAGACTTGATCCCCAGACCCGCCTGAGAGGATGTCAGGAATGCAGGTAACAGCCAGAGCCACCTTTTGCTTTGGCGGGGGTCGGGGACAGGGAAAGGCCAGAGTTGCTTGAGGCCTGTGTGGGGTGGGAGGCGAGACAGGCGAAGGCTGGAGCCCTGGTTTGACTGGCGGGACCCATGTCTGGGGGATGAGGTGCAGGCCACTTCTTTCTGCAGCGCTCACTGGTTTCTGGAACCCGGTGTAAATCGCTTGGCACCAGTGTGCCTGCACACCCCAAAGGGCACCGGCACAGTGCGTTCTGTCCTCCCAGCCTCAGGAGCCGACTTGTCCCACTTCCCTCTGTTCCGTCCATCCCGGGGATCAGTGCAGGAGCCCTGAGCTCCACACGAGGCATCTCCCCCAGCCCTGAAAGGCTTTGCTAAGGAAATCCCCCGGCCAGTAGGTGAGGACCCCGGGAGTTCTCAAGGCAAACGATGGGGCCAGGACCAGCCCACAGCTTTGGGTGGCTGCATGTATTGACCAGCTTGAATACCCAGCCCATAGCCCCCACCCCTCCGCTAGCACGTCTTGTACACTCACCGGGCATATGGGATCCCACCTGTGTGACTTTCCAGCCCCGGGGCCATATCCAAGGTTTGGTTCCTTCTGGGGGTGGGAGCTGAGTATGGTTCGTGTCTGAAGCCCTGTTTGTCTGTCCCTCTGGCAGGCCGTTTGGCCATCCGGTACGGAATGTATCGCCAAGTATAACTTCCATGGCACCGCCGAGCAGGACCTCCCGTTCAGCAAAGGGGACGTGCTCACCATCGTTGCCGTCACCAAGGTAACCCGCCCCGCCCGTCGCCGTGGGGGTGCTGGCTATTCGCTTCCCTCCCTGGGGCGACCCCGAAGTCAGCTGAAGGGTTCGCGTCTCTGCATCTCATCTTGAAGTGCCCTCGCAGTGCTGGTTCTCAGCTTGCGGTCCAGGAAGGAGGGGCGGAATAGCCACCCCCCCCACATCGGACACTCAGAGGATGGATGTGGGCTGCTGGACAGAAAGTTTTGGGAACCCAAATAGTAGGAGGTGGGGGGAGGGGAGTGATTGAATCTTGCTCTTAGAAAGTGATCCATAGATTGAAAAACTGGGGGACCCCTTTGCTGGCGTTGGGGTCCCGGGGGGCTCAGCAGAGAGGTGCGATGCCAGTGCCCACAGAGGTACGCTGATTACGCAGGAGCCCTGCCTGGATTCTCTCCCCAGGAGAGCAGAAGGGACAGGAAACCCGGCAGCCTTTTTAATTAACGTGATGGTTATTTAAACCTCTCCAAAATGTAAGCGGCTCCAGCAGGTCCCAGGGAGGCAGGTCACATGGGTTTAAAGTGAGACTCTGCCAGGAATGACTCTGTGTGCACAGGCGATGCTGCCCCCTGTCCGATGCCCTGCGTTTGGTTCAAGAGATGGCCGGGGCGTAGCGTTTAGACACGGGCAGGGTCTGAGCAGTGACACTCGGAGACCGCGGGGGTGGGGGTGGGGGTTGATCTGCAGTTAATGGCAGTCAGGTGGTAAATCTGACGGCCTTTTTCATGAGGGGGGCTGACCAGTGCCTGCTGCCCCCCAGCTCGGCCTCTGTAGTCATATGGGGGAGCTATGGCCTGGCCAGCCTGGCCCTTTCAGGCAGACGTCAGGGCTACACTAAAAAGCTAGGTCGACCCGGAGACATCCCTCAACGCCCCGAACGACGTAGTGAAGCCGACCTAACCCCCGGAGCAGACCATGCTAGGTCGAGGGAAGAACTCTTCCATTGGCCTAGCAGCCGCCTCTCCGGGCAGTGGCTTACGCCCCCGTCCCGTCAGCGTAGGCTGTGTCCACACTGAAACGCAGCCACGCTGCTGTCGCGTTTCAAGTGTTCCCGAGCTCAGGGCTATAGGCTGGCCATGAGCTAGACCGTGCGGCACCCAGGCCTTTTCTGGTCCTGTCTCCCCAGCTAACCAGGGTTGGGCTGGGTGAGAGCTCGGGTCTGGGGCCTCCAGGCAACCCAGAGGTGCTGCCCGCAGTGACGCAGGCATTCGATCGGAGCAGAGGCGCTTCTCTTCCTGCGTGAGTGGGAGACCAATGCCAGGGAGTGCTAAGAGGTGCGGAGCTATTAGCAGTGCCTTGCTACAGACGGGCTGAAAAGATGACGCACTAAATGCTGTAGCTCATTCGAGGTGCCGGAGCATTTTATTCTTTCTGTTTTGCGAAAGGACGGGCTTGTTAACCCTGTTGTCTTGATCAGATTCCAGCCTGGGGATTCCATTCTGCAAACGTAAATGACCCCTTCATTGGACTCTTCAGGTCTTCAGTGCCCTTGTTAAACAACTGCCATGTGACACCTCAGAGGTCTTTAGGGTTCCCCAAGATAAAAGGCACTGTGTAGATGTCAGTCTCTCTACGGCAGTGCACTGCTCAGTGGGATAGAGGAAAGCATTGGGGATGCCACAGGCGCACAGGACGGGGTGCTCTGCTCACTTCTCCTTTCCCTTCCCAGGATCCCAACTGGTACAAAGCCAAAAACAAGGTGGGCCATGAGGGGATCATCCCTGCCAACTACGTTCAGAAACGGGAAGGAGTGAAAGCCGGAACCAAACTCAGTCTGATGCCGTGAGTATCCAGAGGAAGGGGCAGAACTAGGAGCAAGAACCATCTTACCAATTGCCACCCAGATTCCGTGCTGCGTTGTGGTGGCCATGGGCAGCAGGATGCTGGGTCTGGGGCAAGCCTGGACTGACTGTTTGAGTGCTGCCTAACACAGCTTGAAAAACTTACTGAAGACCTGCAAACCAGAGGGCTAAAGCTGCCCTACCAGAGAGAGAGCCAGCAAAGAGATGCAATTGCACCAGTTCCTGGGTTCATGGCTTTCCCAGCAGCAGAGGGTAACTGAAACTGACAGAAATCAGGTCACTGCTGGGGCTCTGAATAACAGCAGAGAAACTGGTCAGAATCTTAACTTTGTTCTGTAGCTGCTTCAGAGAGGTATGAGCATCTGCAGAGGCACTGGAGCTATCTGTCTGCAGACTAAGGAAGACAAATGCAGCATAGGGTCACATTTTTAATGTTTTTTTGCAGCTATAAAAGCTTCCCACCAGCCAGAAGAGAGAAGGCACATGGGATTTTCGAGCACTTATCCCCCTAATATTCCCAGTGTGTAGGGAAAAATGCCCCTGTGATGCTGCCCCTCATGCCTGCTACATCCCATTTCCTGGGTCACCAGTCCAGGGGTCTCATCCTAGGGTTGTTTAACCCATAGCTGCCAAATACAAGTGCAACCTTGTATGGGACTTGCACCCAGGGGTGAAAGTGAGCAGGTACAGCATACCAGTAAGAACCCATACAGGCCTGTATGCAGCCCATATTAAAGTGCTGCCGCTGCAGCGCTTTAATGTCCCTGCCCCTTTTTCCTTCCCCCGTTGGCAGCCCCGCTGGTAGGGTCCGTACAAGCAGAGCCACCGACAGGAGGGGCAAAGGGGGCAGGGATTTAAGGATGGTCCTTTGCTGCGGCAGCACTTTAGTGTGGCAGCCCTAGCAGCAGGGCCACCGAAGGGTGGGGAGACGCGGAGGGCGGCAACGTTAAAGCGCTGCTGCGGCAAAGGACCCTGCAGCACTTTAACGTCCCTGCCCCTTTTTGACCCCCTCGCAGCCACCAATGGGCAGGCAGGGGGGCAAAGGGAGCAACTGCCGCAGAGCTGGTGATTTAAAAGGGCCCGGGGCTCTGGATGCTGCAGTAGTGGCAGGATGTCCAGAGCCCCAGGCCCTTTAAATCACTACTGGAGCCCCGGGCGGTGCGGGCTAGGCAGCCTGGAAGTGCTGGCTGGGGGGACGCTGGCACCCAGACCAGCCCCTTCCGCCCGAGGCCCTGCCCCTTCCGGGGACTGGAGCCGGCCCCAGCCCTGTACCACTAAGTGTCCGGAGTTAGTTTCATCCCTGCTTGCACCTGGCAGTGTTCCTTTGGGTCTATGGAGCTGTGTGCAGGTGGATTATTCCCTCGTTCACCAGTAGAGGGCGCTCGGGCCAGTTAGCCAGAGGAGCTGATGCAGTTTAGATGTAGTGGCGACCGTGCCCGCAGCAAATGGCTGTCACAGGCCAGCTCACGCGGGGCGCAGCGGGCAGCGTGTGGAACACAGGGCAGAGGGAGTCCTGGGGGGCGACGTGAGGGGCAGTGAGTGTCTTGTGTAAGGGGAGGGGCAGCAGTGGAAGCTGATGCCGGGAGATCTGGTGCTCTGGTGACTCCATTTCTGCACTTACTGGTGCTTACACCTGTTGGGGCTGTGTGTGTGTGTGTGTGTGCGCGCACGTGTGTGTGTGTTTCCTGGTTAACTTGGTTAACCCCAGTCACTCTGGGGCTCTGGGCACAGCAGGGCTGGTGCGCGGCCTGGCTGATTGTTGCAAGAAGCTCTGGCTGTAAGAGCTGCAGGCGCTGTGGGAGGCCCATGCCCCCTGATCGGGAGCCCCTGGCCCGGAGGGAAATGCACGTGGGGTTGGGACCTCTGTTTGGGGTGCCTGGGTCTCCTGCTCCCAGTGCCCTGCAAACACGTCTCTCAGCCAGCGACGCTGACCTCTGCTCCTGTCGGAGCGCTGTGACGTTAGATCCATGTCCCATGGCTGGGGGCCCTTGTCAGCAGCTTCTCCTGCCCTCCTGGGCAGTTATGGGCCTGTGGAGATGAAGCACCCCCAGGCCTGGGACGTGCGGGGCTTTAGACCCTACTAGATGAGTACAGATCAGCAGCACCCCGGGCCAGTGCGGCTTATGCTTCTCTACTGGTGTGCTGCCCCCTCAATCTGTGCTCATCTCATGCAGTCTGGGCGCCAGCAGGGTCTCTGCCTCTGGGTGCCCCTCCCCGTGGCGCTGGCACTCTGAGGCCTTTGTTGGGCTCCGTGCATCTGCTAGCTTCCTTGCCTGGGCGCCGCTGCGTGCTCTGCACCCTGGCAGGAAACTTGCACTGCGAGCTCACTAGCTCCCTTTCTTAGCGCTCGGAGGATTTCCTGTGCGCGCCTTTCTTATCCTCTCGTGCCTGCCTCGCCCATTCAGCCGCCTCAGCACCTCGCTGCCCGGCTGCTGAGGCTCCGTGTCGGTGCTGACCTGGTCTGAGGCCTTCCAGGGAGATGCCCGTTCCTGATCCCGTGTGACGGGCGCAGTCAGTCGTGCTCACCTGGGCAGCACCGAGGGTGGGATTGGCCAAAGCCAGTGGGGAAGGGGCCATTTCCCTGCGTGCCCAGGAGGCCGTTTCTGCTCTCTAACAGCCGTGCTGTCACCCTCCTGCATCTCCCTTACAGACCCTCCCACTTCATCCCAGCTCCTCCCCATGGCTTGAGTGACGCCACACTGGCAATGTCCCCTGAGCAACTCCCCCTTGGACAGTGGCTTCTGATTGGGACTGGGACATCGGGGGGCTGCGGGTTGGGATTGAGGAGCATTGGCAGAGCTGTGGGGGCATCGGGCTGGGATAGCAAGGGGGCTGTCAGAGCTGGGGGGTGCTGGACTGGGATAGGAGAGGGGCTGGCAGAGCTGGGTCGTGCCAGGCTGGCAGAGCTGGGGGATGCCAGGCTGGGATACAAGGGGGGCTGGTAGAGTTGGGGGGTGCCGGGCTGGGCTAGCAGGGGGGCTGGCAGAGCTGGGGGATGCCAGGCTGGGATAGCAGGGGGGCTGGTAGAGCTGGGGGGTGCCGGGCTGGGCTAGCAGGGGGGCTGCAGGTCGGGATTGAGGGGCACTGGCAGAGCTGGGCGTAAGAACCCTTGTCCTTGCCGTGCCCAGATTCGTGTCCCTCACACACTGGGGCAGTAACTTACCCCTTCGCTCTCTCTCCCCCTGCCCCAGCTGGTTCCATGGGAAGATCACGCGGGAGCAGGCAGAGCGGCTGCTGTACCCCCCAGAGACAGGTCTCTTCCTGGTGCGGGAGAGCACCAACTACCCGGGTGACTACACCCTGTGCGTGAGCTGCGATGGGAAGGTGGAGCATTACCGCATCATCTACTCCTCCAGCAAGCTCAGCATCGACGAGGAGGTCTACTTCGAGAACCTCATGCAGCTGGTGGAGGTGAGCCGGGGGGGGAGGGGCTCTCCCAGCCCTCCATGGGAATGGCCCTCGGCCTTGGACTCCCAGCACCCACTCCCTGTCGTCACCGCCACCCGCTTCGCACCGCTGCGTTTGCATAAAGATTTGCTTTCCAAATCCTTTGTTCTGCGGGCACCCTGCTCTGCCCCCCCCCGCCCCAAGGCCGGGGGTCTCTGGCCCCCCCCCCCCCGAGCGCACGACAATCTCTGTCCACCCCCCCAGCGCATGGCGATCTCTCTCACGCACCCCCACCACCCCTGTGCTGGCAGGACTCTGCAGAGGGGATCACGGAGACTCGACTCCTCTCTTTCAGCCCTAGAGAGGGTATCTGCCACGCAGGGTGATGGGGTATCCGGGGGCGGGCAGAGGGTCGTGGGGAGGCCCTGGAGGCAAACACAGGCCACCAGCCTCTCCAGCGCGGGCCCAGAGGCCTCCCATCTGCACTCAAGTAGCTGGGCCCTCCCCTCCCCCCTTCCCTTCCCCTGCTCTGCGCCGGCTGCGGTTAGCCCGGCTCAGCCTGGCTCTGCCCTGATAATGATTCAGACAAACCTGCTGAGCACTTCCTGCCTCTCAGGGTCCAGTCCCCTCCTCCCCAGCCCGGGCAGGAGGAGGCTCCTGGCTGTGTGATGGAATCGGAAAGTCTCCTGCCTCTCTTGGGAGCCGAGCGCCCTGGGGCAGGGGCTGGCTCCGAGGGGATGGGGAGCCTGTCAGTGTGTGGAGTAGCCCAGGGAGATCTGCACTGGTTCCTTTCCTAGGGGATTCTGGTGCCTCTCCCAGGGCGACGGGCAGCATGTCTGGGAGGTGGGTAGGGTCCCGGTGCCCTATGCACCCTGGTCTCATGACCAGGAACAACTCCGTGCCCCCCAGGTCAGGGTGGCCATGGCAGGATCTCAGGTCACCAGGGCCCCACTGGGCTCACGCAGGCCAATGCTCTGCACCAGCCGGGGCAAAGGGCCATAAGCTGGTAGGGTCCCATCCGTCTGTGATCCCCTGGCTAGCTCGGGGCTGGGCTCTGCTGGTGCCTGTCGGAAGTCCCTGGGGCAGAGATGGCCTTGGGGGGTGGAAGGGAGAGGATGGGGCAGGATCCTGGCTGGAGCAGACCCCACAGATCAGCCTAGCCCAGACTCCTGTAGCCAGCGCCTCGTGCTGCAAAGGAAAGCAGGCAGCTCGGGGCCGGGTGCACCTGGGGACCGGGAAGTCGTCTGCCCAGCAGGTGTGTCCCCCAATTCACCCTCGTTTCCAGGGCTCACAATCTGCTCTGCACGCCCTTGTATTAGGGCCGGCTGGTCCATTCTTGTCCTCGTGCTCCCCCCGGTGGGCAGACTGTGTCACTGCACCGTTCGAGCCGCACTGGAACCCCCATGTTCTCTTCTGGTGTCTCTGCCAGTTCCCTCCTCCCCCAGTCCCTGGAAGTGTGATGATGCCCCGTGTGTGCTGCGTGTTGCGAATGCTTGGCCAGGCCACGGAAACCAGCCCCGCTGTTCAGCACAGAGCAGCAGGGCTGAAATAGCCAGCGGAAACGTGGGTCCGAAATGAGGAGCCATTCGCATGAATGTTGGGGGAAGGGGTGGGATATCTATACTGGGGGTGGGGCAGAGCTGGGGAGAGGCTGCAGGGCAAGACTGGGGAGCGATGGTAGGGGAGGGGGCTGCAGATCAGGACTGGGGGGCGTTGGGAGGGGAGGGACTGAAGATCAGGACTGGGGGGTGTTGGCAGGGCAGGGGAGGGACTGAAGATCAGGACTGGGGGGCGTTGGGAGGGGAGGGACTGAAGATCAGGACTGGGGGGTGTGGGCAGGGGAGGGGCTGTGGGTCAGGACGGGGGGGCACTGGCAGAGCTGAGGAGGGGCTGCAGGGTGAGACTGGAGGGGCATTGGCAGAGCTGGGGGTTGGGACCAGACTGGATTTTAGAGCTAGGGAATGGATCAGGCATTTTCCCTAGGGCGTTTTCTGCCACCACCACCATTCCTCCTTTGCCTTTGTGAGCACTAAAAATCATTGGACATTAGACCAACCCTGGGGTGGCCGAGCAGGGTTAAATGGGGGTCCTCCCTCAGTGAGCCCCCGCAGCCCGGCACTGCTGCCTTGGCCAGGGGCGGGAAGGACCCCAGGCTGGGCAATCAGTCTGCCTCGCCCATCCCATCCTTTGCGTAGGAAGGGGAATTGGAAATCTCACTGGTTCATTTGGCTTCCCCCAGCCCTCCCCGTTCTGGACTCTCCCCTGGAGCCGCAGACCTGCCCTGGGGTATCTGCTCCCCTCCGCCCTCTGCGGGATTGGCAGGAGCTGGGCCTCGTGATTAACTGCACGTCAGGGGGGGCGAAGGTGTCTGGGATCACAGGCGGAATCGGACCCCAGGTCTCTCCCGCGGAGATCTCACCTCCTGCCTTCTCCTCCCGGCAGCATTACACCACGGACGCCGACGGGCTCTGCACGCGCCTCATCAAACCCAAACTCATGGAGGGGACGGTAGCGGCTCAGGACGAGTTCTCCAGAAGTGAGTGCGTCTCCCAGCGGGGCGCGGCCCCGTCAGCAACCCCTTTTTCCTCCCCCATCCCTCCCAGCGGGGCTGTTTGCCGGCTCACCTCTCCCTTCCCCTTCCCCTTCCAGGCGGCTGGGCCCTCAACATGAAGGACCTGAAGCTTCTGCAGACCATCGGCAAAGGGGAGTTTGGAGGTCAGTCGGGCTTAGCTTTGTGCCCTGTCGTTGGGGGTGGGGAGGGGAATTGGGGGTGAGTCCATCCCCTCCTCCTCCCCTAGAGGAGGGATCCAGTCTCATGCCGTTCTAACTCTGGGCTCCCTCTGCTCCTTCCTCTTTGGCTCCCACCCGCCCCCCGAGGGGGTGATGCTCTTGGGGGCAGCAGGAATCCAGTCAGTGTCCGGCTGATCCCTGGCTCTGGCTGTAGTGACCCTTTTGCCCATGACCGGCACCTCCAGCAGAGGCTCCCAGGGGCCGTGATGAGTTCAGGGTCTTGACCCCCCAGTGCAGCAGGCTGGTTTAGCTCTTACACCCACCTCATCCCGAGATTGTAGGCTGGTCTTGTCCCCATGTTACGGGTGGGGGGAGATTGGGGTGCAGAGTGGGGGGACTTGGTTGGGATTAGAACTCAGGACTCCTCAATCTGCGCCTGAATCCCAAACCGATTCTTCCCCCCAAGTGAGTAAATCCACAAGGCCTGGGCTGGGCCGGGGGGCAGCCCGGGGGGTTCCCCAGGTGGGCGGAGGAGGAGCCGATGTTCTTCGACGCCTTCAGTCCCCGTCTCCTCCTTTCAGACGTGATGCTGGGTGATTACCGCGGCAACAAGGTCGCTGTGAAGTGCATTAAACACGATGCCACGGCGCAGGCCTTTCTGGCAGAGGCCTCGGTGATGACGTGAGTGTCGCGGGGGGCTGGGAGGTCGTGTGCTCCCGAAGGAGAGAGAAAGTGCCCCCTCCCCGTATGGGGGAGCGTGGCGGGGACGGGGAGAGGAGAGCTCATCCGGTGGTGATGGGATCCGGAAAGGGGCATGGGGAAGCTGGGAGCTCCATGCAGTGCTGTGGGGCGTGTGGAGAGCAGGCGTAGGGCAGTGGAGGGGGGTGGATTTGGGGGAAGAACCCCCCTCTGGTGTGATTGGGGCTCGGGTGGATGGCGCCAGCCAATGCGCCAGCTTCTGTGTCTGCAGCGACGTCCCTCTGCCCTGGGGGACGGGCATTGGCTGGGGCTAGCACGGGGCTGCCCGCTGCTGCTGGCTCTAAGCTAGCGCCCCCTGGCTTTGCAGGCAGCTCCGACACAGCAACCTGGTACAGCTGCTGGGGGTGATCGTGGAGGAGAAGAGCGGCCTCTACATCGTCACCGAATATATGGCAAAGGTGAGGCCCTGCGGCTGCGGGGAGCCAACCGGGCCCCGGGGGCCTGGGTGAGGCCAGGCAGCAGGGATCAAACAGGCTCTACGCTAAACACAACAGCCCCCTTCCCTGGCACCGAGAGCAGAACTCCCCCTCTGAGAGCCGGCAGACCCAGCTGCTCCTGCTCCCACCTCCCAGCCGGCTCCCATAAGTTGCCGGTGCAGGTGGGCAGCAGCTCAGCCAATAGAAAGCTGCCCAGGCCTGGACTCCTGCTTCCCTTTAGCTGCCCCTTCCCCGGGTCAGTTTCGCTTGATTCTGGCACGTGCCCATGTCTGCAGCGCCCCACCAAGCTGCTTCCCATGTGCCCTACGGCAGCCATGGTGACCGCCGAGCGCATCCGGGAGTCGCTGGAGGCCCCGGGCCGCGTCTCTGTCCAGCACTGGGAAAAGTGCTTCAGGGACTCCTGGCAGATCCCGGGCACCTCCTGGTGCATTATGGGTCCTGTGAACGGAGCCAGGAGCCTCCCTCTCAAGGTGCTCTCCAGGCGTTATGAGCTGAGCCTCCCAGCCCATCTCCTGTGGGGGGTGATGGGGCAGCTCAGGCAAACAGGAACTGGGTGACCGAGAGAAGAGAGCCACCTACTCCCCCCGGCACCACCAAGGAGTCTCCCGTCCTCCTCCGGATCCAGCGGGCTCGGCTGGGCTTGGGCAGGGTGGCTGGGGACTGTCGGGGGTTAGCCGACGCGCTCTGATGGTCCCGTCTGTGTCTCTCGCCAGGGAAGTCTAGTCGATTACCTGCGATCCCGAGGGAGGTCTGTGCTGGGGGGCGACTGCCTGCTGAAGTTCTGCTTGTAAGTACACAGCTGGGCCTCCATGACCCACGTCCCAGCGTGCACGGTGGGGTAACCAGGGGTTCTTACCCACCATCTGCTCACTGCATCCCTCTGCGCCTCTCGGCATCGGAGCCGCTGGTGATGGTAAAACACGGTGCTTCTCCTCACGCTTCCCCTGTGTGGATCTCAAAGCGCTCTCCAGGCGTTATGAGCCCGTCTCCTGTGGGGGGTGATGGGGCAGCTGAGACAAACAGGAACTGGGTGACCTGCAGCCACGTGAGGTATCCAGTAGCAGCACCGGGAATCCCGACCAGCTCTTCTGACCCTGCCCTGTGAGGATCTAGCTCTCGGGCGTGAATGGCACTTTCTTGCCTGGAGTCTGATCTCTGTCCTGCAGTATCCTCTGCCTGGCCCCACGGAGTCAGTACAGCCCCGTTCTGTCCCATCTCTTCCATCAGCAACATAGCTCGTGACGTTGCCGTCACGTTCCCGGTCTGTCTTTCCACCGCTGGCCCAGTCCTTGCTGCTCCTGGGTAGCTTCTCCCCCTCGCACCAGCTGGGTGGGTATTTCACAACCAGTCCGTGGGTTTCCGGTGCTGTAGAGTGACTCGCTGGCAGACCCACGGGGAGATGGTGGGGCTCACAGCAAATGGGGGGACAGTGCCACATGGGGACGGTTGATGGGACTCTGGCATACGTTCCCCCCTTGGTCTTGGGTTCAAATCCAGCCACTGACTTAGCTGTTACTATTGGATGTCTGGTCAGTGACGTCTGTGAAATGGTGAGCTGGGTCTCAGGCCGATTCCTAGGCGGCACCAAACCCCCACTGTCTTTGGCATGAGCTGGCTTTCCGGGAGGCTGTGGATTGAATGATCAGTGGGGACAAACTTCCCCAAAAGAGGTCCCTCCAGCCCCCCCCAGTAGGAGTGGGACACCCTCACTCGGTAACTGCTGTAGATAAACAGCCAGCCAGCAATGAGCCCCACTGGGTACCTGAGCCGGCCGCGCTCTCCCTCACCCCCCAGAGACGTCTGTGAAGCCATGGAGTACCTGGAGGCCAACAACTTCGTCCACCGGGACCTGGCGGCACGGAACGTGCTGGTCTCGGAGGACAACATCGCCAAGGTCAGCGACTTCGGGCTCACGAAGGAGGCGTCGTCCACTCAGGACACGGGGAAGCTGCCGGTGAAATGGACGGCGCCGGAAGCACTTAGAGAAAAGGTGAGCGGGGGACGAGGAAGGCTTCCCGCCCCCAAGCACAGCCCCAGTGATCAAGTGCCCACAGTCCCGTACTCTGCATGTAAGTGGCTAGGTTCTGCCTGGGCACCTGTCTTGCCCAGGGGCTTACCCCATCTTGGGTGTGCCTGGCTGGGGAGATGTGTCCTCCTCTTGCAGGGCCAGATAGGTGTGTGCAGGGCAGAACAGTCCTGCCCCTACACAGCTCAGGGGACATGAGGAAAAGGGTCCATGGGGGAAAGGGTCCATGGAAGAGCTGCCCCCAGGGCCAAGGGAGGAAATATTCCGCACTGGTTATGGGTGCTGCTGCCTAGGGAGGGAGATGGAGGCTCAGATCCCCTCCCCCCTGTAGATTTGGGGAAGCGATTCCGGCGTTTGCAGGAGGCCCCAGGCTGCTTGGAGAGCTGCGACGGGGAGATAAAAGCGCCGCTGCTGGCTGCAATAAAGGCAATTAGCCGAAAGCCAGGGTGGAGCCTGGATTCTCCTCTCCTCCCAGCAGAGGGTGCTCTCGCCAGCGTGCGCGGGCAGGCAGAGCGGCACTGAATTAGCCGGGGAGGTTTGATGCCCTCCCCATTTTGGTGGTGGGTCCCTGTCCCCCGCCTCCCCACTGGCCAGCCGTTCCCCCCTCCCCGCCCCCACCGTCCCCCTGACCCCTTTGCGGCCCGGCTCTCTCCCCTGCAGAAATTCTCCACCAAGTCGGACGTGTGGAGCTTCGGGATCCTCCTCTGGGAAATCTACTCCTTTGGGCGAGTGCCTTATCCGAGAATTGTAAGTGGGGGCAACGCCCCAGGGGGCAGCTGCCAGCTCCGGCCCTGCTGCTTGAGCCACCTTGGGCCTGATCTGCGGGGAGGGGGTTTTTCACCATCTGCCCAGAGTCTGTCCCTCTGGAAGTGCAGGAATCACCCACGGGACATGCTGCTCAGAAGACAGCCAGGCACAGACTCTGAAGCGGGGTGAGCCCTGAGCCCCCCACCGTCTGGGGGTGTGCGGCGTTTGTGGGGGGAGACAGCCCCCTCTGTTAGGGGGGCAAACGGGAGCCCTGGCACATGGAGAAAGTCACTTCTTGGGGTGGGAGTCCTGCCCATGGGGGGATGGAAAGCTGATTGAGTGGGAGGGCTACCTGTCACTTAGGTCTCTGGCTCCTCCCTTTCTCCTGCCCCGCCCATCCACTCAGCCCCAGGCCCTACCCATTGTTTCATCTTTGTTCTCCATGTTGGAACCCTCCCCCAGCCCCTCTTCGGTGACTGCGACCTGCCCCTCCTCCCACCCCCGCTGTGCTGCCCTCCTGGCCTAGCGCCCCCCCCAATCCAGGCTTCAAGCCCCTGGGATTCTGCCCGGCACTGCCCCTCCCTGCCCCTCAGCTCTTGTCCCTTACTGCCACCAATAGCACCACCTGCCTCCACTCACCGGGCCGCTGCTGCGCCAGCCCATCCGCCCTCCTGCTCTGCCCCGTGCCTGTGGAGCGCCGTCCACAGAACCGTTTCTTAGATCCCGCCCCTCAGGCACTGACAAGACACTGACAAGTAGCGGGGTGGAGACCAAGGGCTCGGTCCTCCCAGCTTTCCTGGGAGGCGGGCGTCTGGGGAGACACGCGGCCTTCTCCCAGCGACCTGCTCTTCTATTGGCTGGTACAGCGGGGGCCAGGTCTTGCTGGAAATAAGAGTGTGGTCGGAGTTCCTAGAGGCCCATTGTGCTGGGTGCTGTTCAAACGTGGAGTGAAGAGACTTGGCCCTGTGCTCCAGAGCCGGTGGTCCAGGTTAATAAGGCAGATGAAACAAACAAGGCAGATGAAACAAACAAACAAACAAACAACAGCAGAGCAAGCCCAGGACTGGGACTGGGACTGGGACTTGGCGTCTATGCCCTGCTTTGTAACTGATCTGTTTGGACAAGTCACTTCTCATCTTGGTGCCTCGGTTTCTCCTGCCCCCTTTTCAGTCTTGTCTGTCGCTTGTAAGTTCTCCTCTCTCCCTGGGTGTCTGCCCAGCACCCACCACAATGGGGCCCCCATCCCTGCTTGGGGATCTCTGGGTGCAAATGTTAGGGGCTGGGGAGAGAGAAGCCAAGGTATCTACCCCACCAGCAAGTTTTTCTATAGACTAGCTTGACTAGGTGCAGTTCCCCAGCCCCCGGGCTGTTCCTGGATGGCCTTGATGTGTCTGAAGGAGGAGAAAGGGGTTGGCTTGACACGCAGCTTCGGGGAGTTGGTTTCCTAGGCGTGGCCAGCGGGGCTCAGCCCTGAGATCCATCTAGTGCAGTGCCCCGTCTCTGCTGCTGCTGCAGAGGAAGGCCTGAGAACCCCCGAGGAGGAAATGGGCCACAACTGGCCCCCCACATAGGTCCATCCGGAGAGCTAGTCAAGGTGAAGCAGGTTAAGATCCCTAGGAGCCGCAAGAGAAGCAGACTGGTGGGCTGGAAGTGTTAGCCTCAAAGGTGAAGGAGGACGACTGGCTAAGAGAAGAGATCTGGGGGCTAAGCCGGGAGGGGCCTAACCCCTCTGTCTGTGCTGGTGAGAGAGGAGCCAGTGGAGAGACTCTAAGGGGGCAGGGGGTGAAAGTGTGTCAGCTCCCAGGGCAGGGAACGTGGCCTACGTTCAGCACTAGCGCTCGGGGGGCCTGATCCTGATTGGTCGGGGCCCCCAGGGGCTACTGCGGTACGACTGAGGGACCAGGGGCTTAAGGAGCCATCTTCTCAGCCTCTCTCTCCCTCGCAGCCTCTGAAGGACGTCGTTCCCCGCGTGGAGAAGGGGTACAAGATGGACGCCCCCGACGGCTGCCCCCATGTCGTCTACGAGGTGATGAAAAACTGCTGGACCCTGGACCCCATCATCCGACCTTCCTTCCACCAACTACGGGAACAGCTAGAGCATATCAAAGGCAACGAGCTCTACCTGTGAGATGGGGGGGTGGGGCTTCCTCAAGACACCCCCCCCCATTCTCCCTTCAGTCCCGCCCCACCCCCCTGCACAAGTAGCGGGGGTGGGGAAGGGGCCTGATGGGGGAGGGGAGAAGGACTGAGCGAGCTGCTGGACCTGCTCCACCCATGGAACTATCCTAAAGAGACATATTGGACTTGTGCATATCCCCGCCCTGGCTCTGCCTCCCCCTCCCCGGGTCCCATAGGCTGGGCCGGCTGGAGATGCGGGAGCGAGACAGATTGATCGAGGCTGCCCCCACCACCTTGTCCCTGTAGAAACCAAACTGGGAAGGGAATCCTAATCTTTTAGCGGCATGTTGTTAGCCCCGCACTCCTTCCCTGCCCCCAGTCGCCGATCCTTCCCCACAGAGTTTCTCCTCGATTTCTCCCTGGGATCACATCTCTGTTTCTCCAGCTCACAGGATCATGACAGCAGGGACCGGGGCGGGGATGACTGATTCGGCACGAGGAGGGAAGACCGGGCGGAGGGGGATAAATGGTGGATCTCCTATTGCTGGGGGTATTTCCCGCTCCTCACACGATTCCCGTGATTGCTTAAAAACTTCCGATTCAGTTGTTTTCTCTGGGTTTTTTTGGGTTATTTTTTATTATTTCAAATGGAAAACGGGCCAGCCAAGCGCTGGGGTTTTACTAAAGTACGAGTCTCTTATTTTTTAATGTAATTGAAAAAAAAATTTAAAAAAGGGTTAAAAAAGAAAGAAACAAATCGACCCACCTGAAAGGAAGGAAAATCCCAAGTCTGCTAATTGACTGGGTGAAATAACTGAGAAACCAAGGGCGATTGTTGAATTGTTTCGCTTTAACTTGTTGCAGTGTTTTGCATGCTGTCTCCAGAGGCCTTTTCCAGTCCTGTCCAGTGCTTTATTCTCATGTAATGCTGCCAACTGTGAGATTAAACTGTAATAAAACCATTCCATACGGACACACAACTCCATGCTTCCCCGGGTGTCTTTCTCTGTCTCCCCGCTAGGGGGCACATCTTGGCCAGAAGCCAGCCGAAGGGAGAAGGGCACTATTCTGCCAGACACTGACTGAGAGTCACGATGAGAACGCATCCCAGGTCTGGTGTGTTGCCGCCCTAGGGACCTAATCGCCATCTGCATGGCTTGTCCAATCTTTTCCTGTCACGAACGCCCAGGCGTACGAAAATCTACCTCTTACGTAGCCCCTTTCAGCGGCCGATCTCTGTGCTTTGCGAGAGAGGAGTGTTACAGATGGGGAATGGAGGCCCAGCGAGATGAAACCCAGCGCTCTAGAGTTCCGATCTGGTACGTTGACCACAAGGCCATTCCTTTGGTAAACAAAATCCCGCGGGAACGACTGGGTGTTGCACTGTCCCTGGGAGGTCATCGGACTTGGAGGCAAACGATCCTGCAAGGGGAAGCAAAATGGCTCCTGAAAGGTCAGACCTACTGACTTGTAATACAATCTCCGGTGAGGTCCGGGAGGTGTCGGGGAAGGGGGAGGTGGCATCGTAGGTAGTGCGGGGCCAGGCTGCATGGGGTGGGTTAGCATTGAAGGAATCTGGCGCAGACGTGACAAAGGACTCCATTTGAACTGGGAAAGGATCACACCTGCTAGTCAAGATTATAACTGACAGCAGTGGCTGGATCAGGCCCTTACCTGGGCCATCTAGGAGCAGAGTGGCAAAGCTATAAGGATTTGCCTTAGGAAAAAGCCCACCTGTTCAGTAGATGGGCTCTAGCTCTAGCCATCTGGGCAGTGTTTCTCTCCCTGTCTGCCAGGTAGGTAACATCAACAACCCAGCTACAGTCAGATAAAAGGCTGCGTCTTGAGCTCTGTTGACAAGGCCAGACCAGTTTCTCTTCGGAGTTATAGATGGTTAGAAGTTTGTGCAAATCTGCTTTTGTCTGGCGACAGGGATGGTCCATGGAATGGCCATATTGCAGGTACGATTAAGAAGGGGTGTGTGGGGAAGCGTTGCTTTTATTTTCACACCTGGTTTGTTGCTTTTCTGCTACACTCACCGCTTTCTGTGACCCCGGGGCCTGACTCGGTCTCTCTCCCACCAGGGAGGGTGCTGACTTCATTGGCGTTAATCCTGCCATTGGCCTGTGCAAGTGCGAGAGGAATGAATATTAATACTTTGCTCTCTTCAGCCCTAGTGCTGGAACTATTTTCCCCAAGGAGTTAAGTGTCATTAATCCTATTTCCCAGCTGGACAAACTGAGCCAGACATGCCTGTGTTCTTTGCATTAGAAGTGGGTTTTTGTGATGGACAACCACTCTGTATCCTTGCCCAAGGACCACAGCTGTTCTGCAGCGTCCCAAGGAGATGTGGGACTAGAACTCTCATCTCTTTGAGGTGTTAGACAAGTGCCCAGTCCACTGAGCCACTCTTGTTCTTAGCTAAACCCTCAAGCCTTGTCTGTGGTATAAAGTTATCTGTTGCTTGCACCTGTTTCTCATGTATTGTAACTAAATCTAAGCTGAACGTGGTTTAGCTGCACGTGTAGGCAAGGGGTTAGCTGAGGGGAGCAGCGAAAATGTGTCCATCTCCAGCTCAGCTCACCCGTTGCCGACACCAGGTAAATGGGCAGACCAAAACAGCTGTCGAAAGGGGTGGGCTGAGGGAATGGAGGAGGAACCTCCGAGGGCTGCTTTGGAAGGACATGCAGCGCAGGGAGGAATATGAGTGTAACCACTGGGTGTCTCTATGGCCGCATGCCGGGGGAAGGGCTGCCTGCTGCTGCTTCTGAGACCAAAGTCCTCCCCTTTCTCTGAGGTGTCTCTAGGATCCTTGCAGCAAGTGAGCCATGCAGAAGGCCAGTGGGCTTGGCTTGTCCACGAGCGCCTTGCTCTCACCCCCGCCCTAGGTGCTGTTGGGTTTTGATCTCCATTTCTGAATTGCTCATGGGAGATGAGCCGATTTCTCCCGGCTGGAGCAAGAGCAAACCAGGCCAGGGCCGCGTCCTCCCCAAACACAGCTTGAACTCCATCAGCTGGCCAAGCCCCACTGCCCCTGGCCCGAAGAGGCTGCCGAGGGCTCTCCTGCCCTAGGGGATGATGGGACACGTTCCTGTCCTCTCACAGCTGGCTGCAGGGAGGGAGCCTGGCTCTGTGCAGCTCTGATGCCTTTACACCCCGTATCTGCGCAGGGAGGAGGGGTGTCTCTTCAGGGGACCCCTTTGGCCGGGTTTTCCTAGTCTTCTGCTCCAGTCCATCTCCTCCTCCTGTGCGTGCGTTCTCCATCCCCTTGGCGTGGTGGGAGAAGGGCTACGTCTGGCTCATTCGTTCTCCCACAATGCACCGCAGCGCACGCACCGTGTCTTCCTGCTCACGCCTATCCCGCCCAAGCACCGCCACATCATGGCCAGGGGGCTGCAGCACTGAACAGGGGTGAGTTCCTCCTGAGGTCTGGCTCACTGGATGGCCTCGGCCAAGTCATTTAGCCCCAGATCCTCATAGGGATTTAAGCTCCTCGTGTCCGTTGCTTTCAATGGAAGTTAGCAGCCTGAAGCCCTTGGAGGATTGGCGATGTCACTGCTCTGTGCCTCAGTTTCCCCCTCTAAAGGAGGGCTGCGAATGCTCCCCCAACTCCCATCCTGGGCTGCTTTGAGGGTCAGTCTGCCGGTGTCTGCCCAGCTCTTTGAGGATGGGAAGCGCTAAGCAGGACTGGAGGCAGAACAGGCCGTGGCCTGAGGGCCTGGCCTGCAAGCAAAACAAAGGGCTACAAAGTACAGTGGGCCTGCCGTTGTTCCTGAGTGCGGGCTGCTGGGGGTGCTGCTGTAGCTTTCTAGTGCAGCAGAAATGCCCAGGCAGTGTGTGCACGTCCCCACGCTCCTTCTGTGTTCGCCACACACAGGCCCTGTCTTGCTTCCCAGTCAAGCAGCCCTGAACTCACAAGGTTATTCCCCTTGTTAAACTTGTTTAGTCAATTCCAGGGACGGGATTCCTACCTCTTTGTCTGGCTCCCTTACTGACAATTGCCCAAAGTCCAGGCTCTCTCTTGCTCCGCACCTACCTTCTGGCTGAGTTGGGCTTGGCTGGGAGCCCTCCCTGAAGATCCTGCGCAGGGCAGCAAAGTGGTAGGGCCCTGCACAGCTTCCAGCCAGAGGGCAGCAAAGACGTAGTGCCGCAAGAGGAGAGCTGGTGGGGCTGAGGGGAGAGGCCAGTGCAGTGATGTAGCCGCCAGCAGAGAAATCAGGTAGGAAACCAAAATGAATCAAGGAGCGAAATCAGGGAAATCAGTGTCAAACAGAAGAGACAGTGCTGTCAGAGGGCAAAGGAATTCACAGCCCTGCCATACTAGAAACAGCAATCAATGCTGGCTGGATTGCACATAGGGGGACCTGGGGCACAGGGTGAGAGCTGATGGATGCAGCTAAAAAAGGCCATTCTTTCACCCCCTCCGTTTTATCCCCCCCCCCCCCGTGACACACTGTTGGGACGTATTTGCCAGGGAGCGCTACACACTCATATGATCTCTTTCACAGGGGTAAATCCCATTAATAGCACTCTGGATTATTATTTAGGAGTGCAGCATGGCGCTTTATAAGCCAGCAGGCATGATATTCAAATCAATACACATCACGTTATTAGTGTTGTGTATCTGCCACGTGATCGCAAATGCGGGGATCTTGCAGCTTGGTTTCCCAGCGGGGGAGACATCAATAAGGCCGAGTTCGGGTAGTGCCTGTGTGTGACTTGCTTTATTTACGTTGTATACACCAGTCCCTGAACAGAGGTGGACACAAACAGCACACAGCCAGCCCCCACCCATTAAGCAAGCTCAATTCCATGATCAGTGTCTGGTTCCTAGGCAGCAACTGTACCCCAAGACTCACTTCTAGTTAGAGAGACTGAAGCAGAGAGCAAGCTCCCCCTCTCCCCCCCATTTGCAAATGCTCCCCCGGAAAGAATGTGCTTTGTAAAACAAACCGTACCTCAGCATTTCCAATGGCCAGTCAATGAGAATGAGTTTAGCGGCTGCACTGTGTGTGTATTGAGTGGGGGGAGTTGTATGGAGCTGGGAAGTGAAAGAGGAGGCTGGTGCAGTATCCAAGGCAGGATCTACACAGGCACATACACAGATAGAGTAAACCTTGCCCTTCCCCCCAAGCTTGGAAGGCCTCGAATGCGGGGTGAGGCATGCAGTGTTGCTGCACATGTGGTCATGCTGTTATCGCCTGCCTCTCGGGTCTTCCTTGAGTGGGTCCTATGGGCGAGTGCTCCCCACCAGCCCCTCTAGACCTTCTGGGTCCACGAGCCCCCTTTTCCCTCCTCCCCCCCATATAATCCAAGCTGGCTGCGTGACCTGCAACTAATCCATTTCTGAAGAGTGTCCAGGAAACAGCCCCACACCCTTCATTTCCTCCTCCTTGCTCCCACCCCAACACCAAGTGGCAGGACCTCTTACCACCCATGGAGCGTGAGGAGCCCCAGTGGGCTGCTCTGTATTCCAGCATGGTCCCATGGCCCACCAGGAATATTAACTGGCAGCTCCTTCACGGACCTGTGAGCACAGACCCATCCCCTGATTCCCAATAGGTGTGGGGAGCAGGATACCAGGAAGCTAGGTAGTGCATCAGCATGGTGTAGTCAGTGTTGTTGGGTGTGGAGGGAAGGGTGAGTCTCTTGCATTAATATTTCCTAAAATGACAACATTTAAGATTCCAGCTGGTGGAAAATTCTCCAGTGGAACAGTTTTTCCCATCAGAAAATACCAATTTCGTCAGATTTGAAATGGACATGGGGAACATGTTGATTTCAAACATGTTGCTGGAAACCTGCCTGGTTTCCTGTGAGCCTGCCTGTCTTCTCGGCTGCCTGCCTGGCGGGCTGGGAACCCCAGCAGTATATTTTATTTTGGAAACACCAAAACATTCCTGCAGCAAAATATTGCAGAGTTAAAATTCCACCCCCACCAAATCCAAGGTTTGGGATTTTCATCCCCATTTGGGACTTTTTTTTCCCAAAAATTTGTCACCGAACTGGAAGGCCATTTCGCAGCCAGTTCTACTTAAGCGCTCTGTCCAGTTGGAACATCTGCCCCAGGGCAGCATTGGGAGCTCTGTCACCCGGGGCAGGACAAAGGACTCCAGACTGTATTGCAGGGATCAATCCTGCATTGACCCCAAACAGTCCTGTCCATCACTAACTTCCAGGGCTCCAGGCTGGTTTCAAGCTCAGATTGCTAAAACAGTGAGCCAGCGCTTCAGCTGATGTAAGCCGGCATGGCTCCCATTTGCACCAGCTACATGGTCATTTTTATTTCAGCTATCCCAGCATGAAAGAGAGCTGGGCTGAGAGGCCCCAGCTGAGGGCCCCAGTTGCAAAGCCCCCACTCAATTTCTACCCACTTCTGTTGACTTCAGTTGCAACTTCTGCTACACTCAACAGCATGGTAAGAATTGAACGTGGCCCCTAAATGAGCCCATTGGTAATTTCAGAACATTTGCATTGCTGGCACAGGGCTCCCTTTGCACATGGGATGATTAAACTGTCTCCTCCAATTCCCTCCTCCCCCTCACCCCCACAGTGCTTCCCATAGAGAGCAAAGCCACTTGCTGAAGCCCAGGTAATGTAACAGTCCTAACAATGCTGCTATGGTGCGTTACCCGGTGACAATCCGGTTGTCATGTGGATAAACCACTCTGCCTGTGGCTCAGATGTTTATCCGCTCTGGAGCCAGCTTATTCTGCCAGGTAGTTATCACTTAATTCTAATCTGGTGGCAAGAGGAAATGACACTTCAAAGTATGTGCTTAATTCTGCAATAAATTTAAATGCAACAGAATAAGTGCTGCTTAGCAAATAAGGCATCTATCTCATATGCCTCTGCTCTTAAGTCCGGTCCGAAAGCTTTGCCCGAAAGCAAGTTAGCAGCAGCTTTGTGTGTGCTTATGAGACTGTCATGTTCCTGCACTGTAATTTGTTTGCTCGCATGGGTATAGCTGTAAGCAACAGCGCTACCCTGAAAAGAAAGGGTGATTTCACTCAGAAGACTTCACTGGTGTTGATGCACAGCTTCTAAAAAGAACTGCATCACAGTGGACAGTAAGCGTTTCTTCAAGACCTAACTCCTATACATTTTGCTCATCAGAATGTATAATACTCTGTGCAACAACGCCACCTGGTGACTTCCAGTATTGTGAGCGAAATTGTGTTTCAATCCCTGCCTCCACGTCCCACTGATTCTAGGCAGATCAGGAATGGAGACCTCTGCTCTTGAGAAGCACTGAGGAATGCAAACTTCTCTCCCAATCCATGAGGCAAAGAGAGAAACCCCACTGGAATGGCCCAGGTCTCACCAGATGCCAGGAGAGAGAAGGATGGAGAGGCAATAGTACCTACCTATGCCTAACAGGCCCCTAAGAGACTCCAGCTATAAGAGCACCAGGCTTGGGTCTCAAGTGAGCTGGGTTCTAATCCCGCCTCTACCATAGTTTTTTGTGTGACCTTGAGCAATTCTTTTAATCTCTCCATGCCTCAGTTTCCCATCTGTAAAACAAAAATAATTCTTCCTGCCCTCCCATGGGGAGCAAGGATAAATACATTAATGTTTGTGAGGTGGGCCAGTACCACAGTGATGGGGCTATGGAAGAACCCAGCTAGCAATGCAAGGCCGTGCACTCGCTTTCCAATTCTCTCTCACCTTTTATTACCAGCAAGAAGTGCCCCTTGCTGCTGTGAATGAGCCGAGAAGTGCTGAGCTTTTACACGGCACTTTCCATCAGTAGATCGCCAAGTGTTTTACAAAGGGCATCAGTGTCATTGTCCTTGTTTTACAGCTGGGGACACGAAGGCACCCAGCAGGACAGTGGCAGAGATGGGAATAGCACCAGCGTCTCCCGAGTCCCAGTGCTCTATCCACCAGCAAACAAGATTCCCCAGTCAGAAACCACATTTCGGGGGCGGCGGGGGGATCTTTTTCCGTCGGTCGAACTTTCTCGCCTTCAGAGGCGCTCGCTCTGATTTTGCTCCTGTTGATAGTGGGCAGATAAGGAACAAGGTCTGAGCATGTTGTGCACCTGCTGCTGTCTTGCAGTCCCAGCTGTCTCCCATTGGGATTCCATTCCCAGATCTCTGCACCCAGTCACACGGCCAGTGCCTCTCTAAAGGGCAGGTCTGGGAGCTGCTGCCGTTGCCTTCCCAGGAAGCAACTGCCCTGGAAAGGTGGTTGAGCCAGCTGAGAAGAACCTCGGGCCGACTCCTCTGGGAACTGGAGACTCTCTGGGAGTAAAACCCCTCAGTTGCTTGGAGCCAGCATAAAGCCAGAACACCCCCACTGAAGCCAGCGGCATTAGGCAAGTATGATGCCATCACCTGGCTCAGAAGAGGCCTGTCTTTATGGTTTGGGATCAGAGTTTGAGTCCAGGTCCGTTCCAGCGCCTAGCCTCTTCCAAGGTAAGGACACCGTCTCAGAGCCGTGAACCCTTGAGAACTGAGCTCCTGCCACTGAGAGGGGAGAATCCAGCCTGCTGAAACCAGGCAGAATCCACCCCCGTAAAGCCCCCTAATCCAGCCCTGCAGATTCATCTCTGCAGAGGGTTCTTAGCTCTGAATGGCTGACATGGAAGAGGGGTTGACACAGAGGTTTTAGCAGCTCTGCCTGTCTCCTTAAGGGAATCGGCTTGGGGGCGCTGTGTGTTCTGGAGCCTGTTCTCACACGGAGCTCGGCAGGTTTAAAATAGTTCCTTTCTGCCAGGGAGAATTATTCAGTGTTAAACAAATATTCTATGGCCTAAAGCTCTTACTTCTATCCTTCCTGCTTCGCCAGCGACTCCGAGCACAATTCAGCCTTGGAACTGTCAGGGTGAGGGAAATCAGGCTGGATTTTAAGTACGTTTAACTTGTGCAAGTGTGGAGCATCGTTTGAGTGGGGTTGGGCTCTCCAAAGGGGAGCTTTAGGGAGACAGGTGGAGGAGATTCCAACCTGCACAGGCACAAGAGTCGCTGAAAGGCTGCTACTGCTGCAGAAACCCCCTCTCAGCTCTTACCCCCGGGGGCATCCGAGCCATCCCTGATCCTGCCCTTGCTCCCAGGCCCTGCGGGGCTGGGATACAGAAGGATCTTGACTTTGTATTGTGTAGCAGGTGCAGTAGCTCCCATAATCCTGCCTCGCCAACTTTGGGTCTGCAGGCAGCGACCCCCGAATGGTGGCAGGGTTTGACCCTTAGCAGTCAGGTCTCCAGTCCTGATGGGTCAGGACTCTCTCCCTGCAGTTAAGCGATGGGGCACTTTATTAGCAGAACTCATGCCACTGCTCCTCAGAGCTTATCCAACTGGGACGGTGCCAGGGCACTGCTTGTCGAGACAGCGTTTTCCCTTGTGCTGTGCAGCAGCAAATCCCATGGGAATTACGAGGTGCTAATGAAACCGATTCCAGCCAAACCTGGGGCATGTCCCAGCTGTGCTCCCTGGAGGGAGTAGGCCCAACCATCCTCCACCATCCCCCGGGAGCTCATTGCTGGGCTTGGTGCTTTGATTTGCCCATGTGCTGCGGGAGGAAGCACCTGGGATCCTGGCTGCAATGTGGGCTGGGGAGCAGTTCACCGAAGGGCTTGGCTTTCGCTGATAAGGAGAGACAGCAGCTGGCACCCTGGAAAGAGGCAGTCAGCTAGATGGGCAGCTGCAGCCACTGGTCCCTCATGCAGATCGGGGTCGGCGGCAGAATGTGTTGGCTTGTCTCAGAGAGACACAAGTAGGATGGACACCAACTGGTGGCTCAGTCAGGGGCATGGGGGCAGGGGGTAGGGAAATCCACCTCCAACTGGACAGACTCACTGTGTGGCCACAATCCCTTCCACCTACAGTATGGGGCAGTAGGGTGGACCCCCATGAGGCTCCTGATCACCCTGTTTGACCCAGGGCTCCTCAGAAACCTCCATCAACCTCCCAGCGCCTGGTGGTGTAATGGGTAGGTCAGGCGTGTGAGGGCAGGACCTCGAGGGGGCCCTGGATGGCTGTCCAGACCTAAGGCTGCCAGCAGTGCTCCTGGGAGTGTTGCGTGGCTAATAAAGAGCTCTTCAACCACTTGACCCATTCCCCTAGGAGGCCAGTGGGACATTTCCCTCCTCCCCCAGCTCCCCTGAACCCCATAAGCCTCTGAAATCAGCCCCTTTCTAGGAGAAACCACAATCCTTTCTAGAGTCCAGAAAGAAATCTGCTAAGGTGCTGTCCAGGTTACAACAACTGATTCCGTGGGCCCCACCCGCTTTCCCTCCCAGCCTTCCTGAGGCCTAAAGGTGTCTAGGACAGCGGGTTTGGGGTCTGATTTGCTCTTTGTATTACTTCCAGCGCCCCTCCATCCCCCAAATTCATTCATTGCTCCAGCATCCCACAGGTCCATAAGCTGCTTATTTTTGGGGTTTATGAAGATTAAAGTAATTTAGAGTCAAAGCCACAGAAGTGACACTTTAAACATTTAAAATGCAAAATATTCAACAGCAGCTTCACCCTGTGGATAAAAATAAGATATTTTTCTCTTTCCCCTTTGTGTGTGAGTCTGTCTCTCTCTCAAAATATTTTTACATCTGCCTTTATCCTCATTAATCATCTCGTTAAGCGCAGGTAACAGGAAGATATGTCAGCTGGGAGAGAACAAGTCACAGATTTAAGGACAAATATAAATTCTCTACATTTGCTAGCTCCAGTCTCCCTCCCCCGCTGACCCATCTTGAACAGTAAGTGCATATGGAGTCGCGTGCCTCCCCCAAACACAGATCAGGTTCTAGAACTTGATTCCAAATTACCATTGTGCCTAGCCATGTCCATGGCCTTCGTCTACTCTGACCTACTTCTGGGCCCCAGTCTCCCACTGCTCTCCTTCAGTTCAATTCCTCCCCATAATCTCACCTCTGTCCACGCAAGAGCCTTCTCCACCGCAGCCCGTGTGGTCTGCCTCTATCTGCTCCATCAGCCAGCACCTCTTGTATATGGGAAGCTCTGTCTCTCTCTCTCAATCGACCTGGGCTCTGAGACTAGGTGCCATGGGGATTTTATTGCAGTGTAGATGTGTCCAAGTCAAGGGTCAGGACCCTGTTATGCCAGTTGCTGCACACACACAGTCCCTATGCCAAAGGGTTTACAAGTCTGAGGCCACATCTACATTTAAGTGTTTGCTGGCGTAGCTGTTGGTCACACTTCCTATCCGATGCAGGTGGACTGGCAACAGCCCTAGTAGAGATGCATCTCATTTCATTGTGGGAGCAGCTGAAAGCTATAGCGGTTTAGCTAGAACTCGCCTTCTGGTATACACTGCGTTCTCACTCTGGGGATAGACTCAAACTGGCAATCAGAATGACTCTACGAGCAAACCCATTCGAGTGTAGCCAGGGCCTAAGTCCATGCCATCCCTTTTTCTCTGTCTGACAAGTTCTCCGGAGTGCAACCTGGAACTGGGGTACCACTGAGCCGTCTGGCTTCCTCTCACACTGTGGTGTTGTGACTAGCTGGAAACCTCCCCAGTTCTGTCTTTGTCCTCCAGATGTGTTTCCAGGAGTTGACTTGAGGAATCAGGGCCACAGGAAGCAGTTGAGGAGCCTGCTATGGCCTCAGCTAACAGGTAGCAGAGCTCAGGCAGTTAGCTGCAGAGGTCCTAGGTTCAATCTCTCCTGCCAACAACCCACCCAGGAGCCTGGCATTACAAGTGCCCTGTCTTGATGCAGCTTTGCCCAAGCCACTGGCAACAGCTTAGCCCTGGCTCTAGATCAGGGGTTGGCAACCTTTCAGAAGTAGTGTGCCAAATCTTCATTTATTCACTCTAATTTAAGGTTTTGCTTGCCAGTAATACATTTTAACATTTTTAGAAGGTCTCTTCCTATAAGTCTATAATATAGAACTAAACTATTGCTGTATGTAAAGTAAATGAGGTTTTAAAAATGTTTAAGAAGCTTCATTTAAAATTAAATTAAAATGCAGAGTCCCCCGGACCAGTGGCCAGGACCTGGGCAATGTGAGTGCCACTGAAAATTAGCTTGCATGCCACCTTTGTTATACAGATAAAACTACACAGGATCTTTTCAGGGGACAAGACAAGAATGTCACGTTTATTATAACACAATTTGATTTATAACCAATAGCTAATATCCAATACCTATGTATACACAACACACATACACACACACACACTCTAGATGTTCTGCAGCTGCTGTATAGTTACCCGTCCTGAACATAGCTTGAGTCCGTGGCTTGGGTTCGCAGCTTGGGATCGTAGCTTGTAGCGGCTAACTGGCCAAGAGAGCCGGGCACAAGGAGGGGCTAGGTCTCTGTCGAGCGCGCACCGATACCCCTTGATGTTGACAGCAGAACGTTATCCAAAGTCTCCCATCTCACCCATCCTTTTTATAGGCTTTTAGTTTGAATTCAACATATCTAGGTCTTGCTGTGTCATGCTGCCTCTGGGATCTGTGTGATTGATCACCCGTCAATCGCAGACGAGACTTTCAGCCTCAGACCTGGCTTTGATGTTCCTTCAATTGGACCTTTGTTCTTTTCTCTTTAGGGTGGACTCCTCTTACTTTGTTAGGGCTGTTTGCTGCATCTTCAGCCGTTGGTGTTCACAGTTTTTCATCAGGACGGGCTGGAGGTTGATTCCATCATCCATGCATACCTTATTCACACATTTAAACTAATTACATTACATCAGGGTTTTGCAGAACAACTTTTACAGCAGGGTTTACAAAATGGAGTGAACATTTTAAAATGGAGTTTAAGGCAAGTTAAAATGGAGTTTGGGTTACAATATGGACAAGTGTAAGAAATGGCAGACAATGGACAATATTTAATACAAAATGGCAACCAGTGAGCAGAAGTTACATTGTTGAAACAGTGCAAGTTTAAATACTTTAAGTAGCAATTGGATTGAAAGTGAAATTCACAAGGGCAACCGCCTGAACAGCTGTGGTTCTTAACAAACATCTCAATTGTCAATTAGTCAGTTATTGGGGTACTAGGTTTTGTGAAAGAATGAAGTTTCATTCATAAAACTCTACTTATGAAATTTAACATGAACAATCTACAAACAATTTCATTTATCAGTTCTACATCTTCGGCACCCGTGCCATAGGTTGCCTACCCCTGCTCTAGAAGGTGGAACAAGAACACCAGGGATTCTGGATCCAAGCCCCCTCCTGCTTGCTGGAACTCCAGAGCCCACTCCAAACTGAGCAAGCTGTCGCCAATACACTGGGTGTGTCACCAATGCACCAGTCACATAAGAAGACCTGCTACCCTGCCCTGATTCCCGACACCTTGCTGCCATCTCTCTCCAGCCTCTCCTCCTCACTGTGTCTGTCCTGGGTGCTTGGCTGTTCCTCTCAGCAATAGCTCCACCCTCTGCTACACTCCTCCGGGCAGTGCCAGTCAAACAGGGGCAACCCCCAACTGTCAGGCTGCCCCGTGCTAGGGGTTTGTACAGCGTGAAGCATGACGGAGCCTCCATGTTGGCTGAGCATCTAGGCATTCCTGTGATGCTCACAGGAGCACTAAGACCCAGAGCAGGAACAGAGCAGCCGAGGCACCAGGCAGTAGGCTAAACTACAAGCACAGGGGCTGTGCAGGACATGCCAGCTGTTTAGTGTAGCTCCTCCCACAACCACCTTTCCAATAGAGGTCTCCCTTGGCTGCTTCACCTGTTGGGGTGAAAGCGAGGAGGCCATTTACCAGCGAGGCTGAGGGTGCATTCTTAATGGCCTGGATGTGTTGGGGAGATGGGGGAAGGAGGGAGCTAGTGGGCGTGTTGTGTAACTCTGAGATGCTGACAGTGTCTAAACCAGCCTGTTACTTTCTTACTGGTTCTGTGTGTCATGAACTTTCTCCTCCCGTTTAAGCTTTCAGCTGGGCCGGGCCTAACTGTGTCACTTTTCATCCTGCTGTAGTTTGTGGCATGAATCATCGTGAGTGACAACAGGGTGATGGGCTATTTCTGCCCCCTGTGAGGCCAGATCTCCACTCCCCTCCTCAACTGGGAACGGGTCATAAAACCCTCAGACCCACTCTGAGGCTGGGAGGCCAGGTCCATGCTGATGGTGCCCCCCAGGGTAACTGAAACCTCTGCCCTAGTTGCACTGACGGGTTCCAACTTCTGCTCCTGCAGCTGTGGAAAGTTCCCAGGGAGGTTCATAGCAGGGGGTGTCACTGTGGGTGATGCTCACTGGCAGGGAGGAACAAGGAGCCTCCCTGGAGCTATCGAAATATTTCCTCACAGCACTATCTGCCCCATGTATTCCTATGCCCCTAGATCTATACTCCTCAACTGATCTGCTTGCATTGATGGGTGTGCACCTGAAGTTCAATTGGCATGTGGGCCCAGAGTCACTACAGGAACTTCTCACTTAACGTCGTCCTGGTTAATCTTGTTTCGTTGTTACGTTGCCAATCAATTAGGGAACAAAGGCGTCACCTCCAAGAACCAGTACCTGGACTACTGGTATTCAAACCAAAGATGCGGAAAAAACAGAAGAACAAGTTAGAGAACTGGGACAAACTGATGGGCTGGATTTAGTGACCAGTAAATAGATGTGTAACTTGTAAAATTGTACAAATGATACCAGCTGAAATGCATAATGTGGAGAGCACACCTTCTGCGTAAGGTGAATGTAACATTGCTGCACTGGACGGTTCCTCGGAGACTGGTGTTTTACAAAACCTTTTCCTGTACCATAGTAACAAAGCTGTCTGACACTGGTTATTTGTATGTAGTGTAGTCATAGGTCTCTTGAATACATTTCGTAAAGAACCAGAGTGTTGTCAAACAATTGACTATGCAATTTATCACTAAACCCAAGGGTCACAGCATTTCAATCCCCGGGAGACTAAACTATTGTGCCACAAGCAAAGAAGAGACAAGACCAAGGTGCCACCAATGCCTAAGCCCTCTGCAATGGCAGATTCATGAGGTGAGATGTACCCAGATGATCCCATCAGGAGAACCATGCCCCACGCTGCAGAAGAAGACAAACCACCCCCTTTCCCCCAAAATGAAGGCCCCTGCCAATCTGACCTGGGGGAAATTCCTTCCTGACCCCAAATCTGGTGATTAGTTTGACCCTGAGCATGTGAGCAAGACTGACAAGCCAGGCATCTGGAAAGAGGATTCTTTGTACTGCCTCAGAACACTGATCCCACCAGGCGCTGGAACAATTTGTCTAGCGGGGATGCTGAGAGCCATTAAACCAAACTATAAATCCTATATAAGATGAAAGTCACTTCAAGCCAGGGAGTCTGGCAGCACCCCCAGCACCTGTAGTGCCAGCACCTATGGGTCCCACCCCATCTGGTGTCCCATCTCCAGGTATGACTGAGCTTGATGCTTCAGAGGAAAGTGGAAAAGAAAACCTCAGCAAAGATCTAGATATTTGTGCATCAGAGGAAAAAAATCCTTCCTGGCCCCTGCAAGTGACGGATAGAAGCCCTGAAGCGTGAGATTTAATTATAGTCATTGTCTTAATGCAGAGATGCAAGTGACATGAGCCTGTTGAGGAAAGTGAGGTAATCCTGTTCTCCCCATGAAGGAAGGGCATGAATTGGGCACCCACAGGCTCCCGGGCCCAAAGGGACCACCATAACCATCTAGTCTGATCCTCCACATGTACAGGCTGTAGAATTTCTTCCAGAACCTGCAGCAAAGCATAGATTTTGGAAAGTTTTCCAGTCTTGTTTTAAAGTCTCCAGGCCATAGCAAGTCCACCATTTCCCTGGTAAGCTGTTCTCTTGCAGCTAGGAAATGCTGTCTAATTTCAAGGCTATAGTTATCTAACTTCAGCTTTCAGCAAGGATCTTGTTACGTCTTTATCAGCAAGGTTGTGCATTCCTCCACTATCAGATATCCACTCCATGTGTAAGCACCTAGATGTGCCGGTGCAGATCGCAAAGGGCACGAATGGTGCCAGGAGAGTATAAACTTGAGGATGACTGTGAAGGCCAAACCCCCTCTATGTCTCAGGTGTGCCAAGGGACTTTGACTAAAAGCCAGATTTCCACCCTGACCAGCAACTCCATGCTGGAGCTAGATTTAAGCTATTTATGAGACACTGTGGCAGACCCCCCGCACCATGCATTGATGTGTTTGGAGCTATGCCCAGTAGCTGTCAGGGAGCAGGGACTGCAACCTAACCAGTGCAGCTGGCTTGTTGTAGGCTGCTTGACTGGTCTGCTGACCCTTCCACCAGTTGTTAAGTCCAGCAGCACTTCACTGGCTGCTCAAAGCATCTGCCCATAGCTGTGATCATGCCTGCTTGTTTCCAGCCCCACCCCTGCCTTTCCTCTCTCCAGGTAACCCAGTCCTGACTCTCAGCTCGGATTTCTAACTTCTGGCTGCAACTCTAGGTCTGGGCTCTGATTCCTGGCTACCATTTTGGGCTCTAACCACTAGACACAACCACCCACATCCCAATCATTGACAGCAGTCCACTGCTTCCAACCTGAAAAATCCCAGTCTTTTTAATCTTTCCATATATAGAAGCTGTTCCATCCCTTTAATCGTTTTTGTTGCCCTTCTCTGTACCTTTTCCAATTCCAATAGATCTTTTTTTTTTGAGATACGGTGACCAGAACTGCACAGAGAATTCAAGATGTGAGCATACCATGGATTTATATAGAGACCTAATGATATTTTCTGTCTTATTATCTATCCTTTTCCTAAAGATTCCCAACATTGTTTGCTTTTTTGACTACCACTGCACATTGAACAGATATTTTCAGAGAATGATCCACAATGATTCCAAGATCTCGTTCTTGAATTTAGAGCTAATTTAGACCCCATCCTTTTGGATGTATAGTTAGGATTATGTTTTCCAATGTGCATTACTTTGCATTTATCAACGCTGAATTTCATCTGCCATTCTGTTGCCCAGTCACCCAGTTTTGTGACATCCCTTTGTAGTTCCTCACAATCTGCTTTGGACTTAACTATCTTCAGTAATTTTGTATCATCTCAAACTTTGCCACCTCTCTGTTTACCCCTTTCCCCATATCATTTATGAATACGTTGAATAGGGCTGGTCTCATATAGACCCCTGGAGGACACCCCTATTTACCTTTCTCCATTCTGAAAACTGACCATTTACTCCTACCCTTTATTTCCTATCTTTTAACTACTGACTGATCTATGAGACGACTTCCCCTCTTATTCCAGGGCTGCTCACTTCGCTTAAGAGCCTCTGGTGAGGGACCTTGTCAAAGACTTTCTGAAAGTCCAAGTACGCTATACCAGTGGATCATCCTTATCTAAATGTTTGTTTATCCCTTCATAGAATTCTAGTAGATTGGTGAGGCATGATTTCCTTTTACAAAAGCCACATTGACTCTTCCCCAACAAATTGTTTTCATCTATATGTCTGACCACTCTGTTCTTTACTATAGTTCCAACCAATTTGTCTGACACTGAAGTTAGGCTTATCAACCTGTGTGATAAATAAAGTGAGGGGATAGCTCCCATTGATGGACTCTTAGCTGTAAAATCCCTCTTGGTAGCTGTTCTTTACTTGCTTTACTTGTAAAGCTTTAAAAAGTCCCCAGGTAAAAGAAAAGGAGTGGGCACCTGACCAAAAGAGCCAATGGAAAGGCTAAAACTTTTTAAAATGGGGAAAGAAACTTTCCCTTTGTCTGTTGTTCTCTGGAGAAGGAGACACAGAGCAGCAGTGCTGTGTCAGGCTTGAACGAGATATGAAAATTCATCAGATCATATCTAGAATTACTTATCTGAAACCCCCCCAAATATGTAAATAAATTAGGAATGTTTAGCTATATGGGATCAGGTTTATTTTGGCTTGTGGATTCCTCTGTGCTAACCCCAGATGCTTTTGTTTGATTAGCTGGTAGCCACAGCTAATTTCCTTTTTTTCTTTCTCCGCTCTTCCCCAAAGGTGGGGGTGAAAGGGCTTGAGGGTACCCCACAGGGAGGAATTCCCACATATTCTTTCCTGGATTCAAAGGGTTTATTTGCATTTGGTTGGTGGCAGCATTTACCAAGCCAAGGTCAGAAAAAGGTGTTACTTTGGGAGTGTAATACAAGCCTACGGTGGCAAGTATTAATTTTTAGAAAGCTTGCGGGCCCCCACTTCCTGCACTCGGAGTGACAGAGTGGGGATTTAGCCTTGACAAGCATGACATTCCTTGACATTTCTAATTTACTAACGTGCTCTCCTCCCTTTTTGAAGCTGTGTTCTCAAGTGGGATTCATCTCGGAGATGGGTTTTCCATAAGAAATGTTTTCATAGGTTCAGTGATGTTAAGGCCAGTTAGGACCACTGACATCCTGCATCCCACAAACCAGAGAAACTCACCCAATCATTTCTGAGCCTGGTACTCCACTGCTCGGGAAAGTCCCTGTTTAAAGGATGAGTCTTAAAAATAGCAAGATTCCAGTTTATACAGCTGTCTGGCTGCTTTGTAATGCACAGTGAAGGGCATGTACTCTTACCCTCCTTGCAGTGCCAGTGGTCCAGGGTCTGGAGATGATTACACCATGGCCTGTGATGATGCAGCATCAGTTATCACGCTGAGACAGGTGTGAAGTTGAAGAGGCTGACTGTGTTTCACGTGCACTCACTTGGCTCTTTCCTACGTTTCAGTGTGTTACTTGAAGGGCTGACAGGATCCACGGGAAAGGATTGCTCCCTGCATGGCAAAGCTGGAGGGGAGCAATGTGGCTTCCAGGAGGCTGGAAGGGACGGAGTGTAGTCATCAATGCAGGAGATGAGGGACCAATGTTCTGGCTACGTTTTGAATCTCCCTCATCCCGTCTTTCTCAACATTTCTAAAGTGCCCATCACCATTGAACCTAGGGCCTGAGAATCATGATGAGTCTGTTTGAAGTAGGACCAGACACCTCCGCCCTTCCCTTCTTCTTGGTATAAGCTATGCTCTGTACCAATGGGCTTCTCTTCTGGGCTTCTCTTCGGCTCCATCATTCGGGGAGCCCTACATGTCATGGTGAGTTTTGCATCAACTCTTTGAACAACAATGGGCTTGACTCTCATTGCACCATGGCCTCTTCACACCCTTCTGACAGCATCCAGGAGCCTTAACATGGGAGGAAATTACAGTGACACTCACTTGAAAGTCCCTTTACATTGCCAGAGAGGTGTAAGGGGAGGCCACAAAGATGAGGGGCTGATCCTTCTGTCTGGCAGGCAGGTCCCTGGTTTGTGAAAGACCTCCCACTAGCTTGCCCTTGGGCTCTGTCAGCTGTAGTATAGCTACCACAGCAGGGCATGGAGAGAGAGGATGATACCTTATATAGCATGGGCCTAGTCCATTAAGGACTCCACAGGTGAGGACCATCTGGCTGGGAAGCCAGGGGTGGTGGTGGATCTCTAGTGTTAGACTATCCTTCTCAGGATATGGGCCACCACAAGGTGGATTAGCTTCCCCTCCCTGTGACCTTTGCCTTCAGTCCCAGGTACCGAGGGAAAGTGCAGATGAAAGGCTTAACCAGAAAGTCATGGCGATTCCAAACAGAAATAATTTCAAATCTGTACTAAAATCCCTGGACACCAATGATCTTAGTTACTTTTATATTACATGCTTGTGCCAGTACCTCGGGTCCTGCACTAATATTGCACCTTGAGACGGGGGCAGATGAGAGCATAAAATCAGGAATGAATTAAATGAACGTGATAAACACCCCCTCAGCCTCCCACCATCTGCCTGGACCTCATCTCCACTTGTCTCTCTGCCATCTCCTCTTGGATGTCTTGCCCTTACCTCATCTTCCCACCTAAGCTTTCACTTCCCTGTTCACCATCCCTGTCAGCATCATTATCAGCCTTCCATGCCCCCTGGCTTGAGCCTGGGGCTCATCTTCCATCCATGCTTTTGCCAGAAGTCCATCTTGTTCTCTGTCTCTTCCTCACCCCCTATTGCTAAGACCCTAGTTCTTACTCTACTTATTTCCTGTCTCAAGTATTCCATCCTCCTTCTCTCCAACCTGCCCATCTCTTACCCTTCCCCATTCCACCCAAAAATGCCAGCTCGTCCTTCTCAGCTGCTCTCTTCTTCTATCTCCGTACTGGCTTCCATGGTAAAATTCTCCTCTTCTCTTCCCTGTCCAAGCTCTACTGGACCCCACTGCTGACACCATCTCTACCCTTATCTCCTCCTCCTCCTTATCTCCCTAACCCAGCTGATCTCCTGCCTGCCCCCTTTGTCTTTATTCACTCCTGAAATCCTGATTTTTTTTCTGTGCTGCCCCCATATGCTCAGAGCAGCCTGCTGAGTGATGTATGCCGAGCTCCCCCTCCCTTTCCCTCTTTGAAAAAATGTCGGAAACCCCATCTGTTCCGTGCGAAATTCCAGCTGTAATGACTGTGCGCCGCTTTCTGTCTCTTCTGTCCTTCTTCTTTCCCCCCTGCTCCTGCCTTTTTTAGACTTGCGAACCCATCCCATTTGCTCCTCTATTATAAAGCTCTGCATCCACATAAGGTGCTGTACTCATCATCACAGGCACTTCCAAGAGATGTGGATTGGGGTTAAGTATGTCACGGTTGCCAGAGAAAGGAATTTTGTAAGTTTCACAGGGCTCCCTCGCAATCTGCCTGCCTAATTATTTTTATTCACTGTTCAGCAGATGCTGCTGGCTCTAATTAGGTCCGATCGAAGAGTCAAACTCATTCTGTCACGTCCTCTGTGCCCATGCTGCGAAACCCTCTCAGATGGAGCGTGCGTCTGTGCACTCCCATACCGCCACATGTCCTCCCAGCATGTGTGGATATTTTTACCATGATGTACAGAGACATCCCTATCCCCAGTAGGTCGCATTCACCTCTCTCTCGCCTAAGACTCAAAGAAACTAGACAACTATGGAGAGCTCCCCTATGGGGCAACCTCGGCCTGTGGTGTGAGTGTGTTCACGTTCCTCTGAGGTCAGGGGCTGCTAGCCGCCACTGGGTATTTAGGGAGCACATGTTTCCCCATGTGCCTGTTTACGTGGCTCGATCCACTGCTGTGTGTGTCTGTCCGTGCATGTTTGTGTCACTCGCTGTGCATGCATCTGCCTCGCGTGTGTCACGTCAGTGAGTTCATTCCTGCCCGCTCGGCGCTCAGCCTTTGACAGCCTGCCCAGTGCCCTGCAAAGAGCCCCCGGGGGTGCTGTTTGTAAAGGGTGGATGTCAGGCAGCCGCATGAACGCCGAAAAGGCAACTTGGCTGTTTGCAGTGCGGATTACTGGGCATACTTGTCCTTGCTCAGACAGCTGTTGTAATTAAATGAATTTCTTCACATTGAAAAGGGGAAAACTTTGTCAGCACGGGTCAGCGATGAGGCCTCTGGTGACAGTTAGCATTATCTTGGCATCTCTTTTTGTAGCAGGGCTCCGCTTTGGGCCTGCCTGTGTCCAAGGGCATGCGTGTTTCAGGGCGTGGTGGTGATGCGGGAGCCCCAAGAAGGTGGCATGTCCTGTTTTTTTTCTGGTGTCTACATGACATGGCATCACTGGAGAAGGCATGGAGCTTCCAGAGAATCCTTGCTCCTTTGTTAGCTGTGCCTCGGTAGCTTTGCTCAGGGGAGCCTCGCTGGGATCCTCTGTGGTGACTGGGCCCTGGTCTACACTTGTGGGGATCGACCTAAGATGAGCAACTTCAGCTAGGAGAATAGCATAGCTGAAGTCAATGTATCTTAGGTCGACTCATCTCGCATTCTCATGGAGTGGGGTCGCTCCCCCGTAGGGTGACCAGATGTCCCGATTTTATAGGGACAGTCCCAATATTTGAGGCTTTTTCTTATATAGAAACCTATTACTCGCCACCCCGTCCTGATTTTTCACCCTTGCTGTCTGGTCTTCCTACTTCCCCGTCAACTTCGCTTCTGCCTCTCGTCTTGGTGGATTACAGGAGTCGAAGTCAGAGCAATCAGGGATCAATTTATCACGTCTACACTAGACGCGATAAATTGATCCCCGATAGCTCGATCACTACCTGCCGATCTGGCAGGTAGTGAGGACGTACCCTTAGAATAAACGTTGGAGTGATCATCCTTCTGGGGGTGCTTCTGCAGGCTGGGCTACGTTTAACTTTGAGAAGTCCCAGCCACATTGAAGATGTCAAACTTGCTTTGTGTTCCCCTCACCTTCCACCCCAGTCTCTCCGTGCTCTAGGGACTGGGGGAAAGGGGAAAACATGAGCTTGTCTGGATTGCATGGCACATGGGGCCAGCTTTGGCGGGACAGCGCAGGCATGGTATTACCAAGCAAACCAACCTGGCTCCAAGCCTGTGAGTTCTCCAGGTCAGGCTGCTCTGTTCTGCGGCCAACTTAGCACTGTGGGCAAGTGAGATCTGGGAATTCCAGGCACACACCTGGCTGGGAGGATCACTCCTGTCCTCAATCCTCACTGCTCACTAATGTACTGGGCCCAGGAACATGAGCATTGTGGAACCTTGAGTTTACTCCCTCCATCAGAGAGGGAAAACATCAGTGGAAAATGACTCACCCCTTGCTGACTTTACCCAGCTCCCCCTCCTCCTTTCCTTTTATTTTAAGCTCTCCAATCAATATTTATATTGTGCCTACATGCAACATGCTCCTTTCCTTGGGTCCATTTGCTAATGTCCCTGCAGCGCCAGAGATTGGTAAGTCATACAAAGGCTCAGTCTAATTATTCCTGTTTTGCTTTCAATACAAAACAACCAGCTTGTCCTTTTCCACCACTGAGCTCCTCTCTATCTTCTGCCCATATGTTGTCTGGGTGAAGGAAGAGACTGTTCTCACAGCAAGTGCCACTTGATCTTATGCCTGTGTAGGACACACATTTTTAACTCTTTTTTCCCGGATTCTACCCTGTGCTCAGGCTGCTTTGCATTGCACCAAAGCTGGCACGGCTGACTGGAGGAAGCTCACCCCAGTGCAGGGTGGCACCAGCACACCAGTTCCTGCCATCAGCATAGAGGGCACGGCTGGATGAAGGGAGCATGGCTAATGTTTTCATGAACATTGGTGGTGCCTGGTTGTTGGGATGAATGCTTGGGCTGTTGGCAGCTGGCACCAATTAGGGTAGCTTTTAGGCTGCTCTAAATTATGCCAGGGCCTAGCCCAATGCATATATATTGCTATATGTGTGTGTTGGACAAACTTCTCCTCTCTCTGGTGTAATTGACTTCAGTGGAGTTGTACTGGTGTAATTGAAAGGAGAATTTGTCCCACGGCAGACACAACTAATCTGCTGACAGGAGTTGGTGATGCGCCCAAGGACCTTACAGAGCCTGACTTCTGCAGGGTGTGCAGTGTCTTGGGCTTTGGATTCTAAATACATATTCTAATGCCAGCTTCTCATTAATCAGATCCAGCATCTCAGCTCCCAACATTAACCTTCCTTCTGCTGGCAGCCTGGAGACAGAGAAGCAAAGGGGCATGAGCTTTCGACATGAAGATCTATTGACTTACGTCTCTCATCACTGTAGCGCAACAGGAATGAATGAATGATGAAGATCCCTGTTGAGAGAGACCTCATCATAACTGACTTAAGTAACCCCCATGAAGATACCACATAACATGGAGGAACAACTCTTCCATGTTAGAGGAGAAACAAGATGGCTAGTCCTCTCCAAATCTCTCCTTGGTGTTGAATGAACATGAGCTGTCACTGGGGCATGCTCTAATGCAGGGGATCCTGACTGCTCCTCATGGCCTGGTGGAGCTAGCTCTCCTTAGACACCTCTACTGATGCAGACCTTGTGGAATCCCCTGATGGGAGGTTTTAAAAACAGGGTGGACACGCACCTGTCAAGGATGCTCTGGGTTTACTCAGTCCTGCCTCAGTGCAGAGAGGTGGACTAGATGACCCTTTGAAGTCCCTTCCAACCCTACATTTCTAGGAGTCTCTGTGTTGAAACAGTCCCTGGATGCCAGTGCTTGGAGCAGCAAATGCATGGGAAGCAAATGATTCTGCTCCTAGCCCTGCCTCCTATTCAAATCAGATGTCAAAATGAGAAAAGGACGCTCTTAACTTCTGCCAACTTGCGTTAGGTTGGCTTCCACTGTGTGAGGTTTCCTCCCTCTCTCCTTATAATCCATGAAGATATGTGATATAACATAAGCTAATATAATGGGTCATGTAAGGATTTACATCTAATTACTACAGGTTAGCGTCCTTGCGGAAGGATGATTCATACTTACAGCAATATATTTAGTGGCTAAGGAATAGCTTGGCTACCCGAAGAAAAGAGAATGTTAAATTGCCCATCATGGAGCAGCCCAGGCCTTACTCCATGGGGGATGTGAGTTCTAGCCCCAGTATCCAGCCAGCCTTCCTTCAGAAGATGAGAGCCTAGAAGTAAAGCTTATGGAAGAAAACGTGTCCATCCCTGGTGGATGGAGGTGCATTCAGCCACTCCCATAGCCCTTACCAACTGATATGGGGAGAGGGGGACCTTCTCCTTGTCCTCAGGTGAAGCAGTATGCAGAAAAGACTTAGCTGTGGAACAGGCAGGCTGTGAAATTTTTTTATAGCATGTTGGGTGGGGACAACTTCAGAAAGAAAAAGGTTGAGTCCCCTGGTGTAGAGCAGGTATGGAGACCCTGACTCAGTGATGGAGTCTGCCTTGAATACACAACGATAGAGAGAGGCCAGACTGAAAATCCTAGATTCAAATATCCCAGTACTTGGGGTACGAGGCATATCTGGGTCCAGGTTTCACAGCTGCTCTCAGATCTGTGCAAAACAAGAACTGGCAATGGGACCATATGTGGAATTAAACCCACCTGAAGGTAGACTCGGGCTGCTGCTCTGTTCTGCTGCAGCAGAATGAAACGTTCAGCAGGGTTTATAAACCTTTTCCTAGCTATCCCGACTAAGTAAAAGTCCTTCTGTCAAGGGTTGCTAAAACCCCAGGGTCAGCTCCTCAAATCTGTTAAGGCTGGAGGCTGCTTGAAGTTGAGCCAGGGATCAAAAAGGCTCAGGAGTGGGGGATGGGACGATATAGGGATGCCTCTCTCCGATCCCTCTCATCAAGGACAACTCAGCTGGAGGTACTAACCCCAAAACTCTAAACTGTTGCTTACTCTGTTCTGATTGGTTGCTAGTGCATCATTCAGTAAGCACGAGGGCCCAACAAGTACAGGCATGTTTCTAGGACCATGCAAATGCACTCCAGGTAGGCATAGCGAGCTAAGTGACTCTTAGGCCTGTAACACCGGCTTCTGTGCTATGTAATTTGCAAATGAGGAAAGCAGTCAGACCTGAGCATTACAGCAATAGGTATGACATCACCAGCAGCCAGCCAGGAAGCTCCATGATTCTCTAAAGCCTTTTCATAACCAGGAGGAATGCTGGATCACTGGGGAAATTAAAAATAAAGTTAAGTGTTGTTTCTGTAAATGTGGTAATTTAGATTAGATTGTAAGACCTTCAGAGCAGGAGCCCTGTCCGGCTATATGGAGCCCTGATTCTGACTGAGACCTCTAAGCACTACTGCAAGAGGAAAAATCCCCCCAAAGCCGGGAAAAGGGTTTGCTTAGTGCCTCTGGACAGCGGAGGAGGGTGCCTCCTACTGTGAGAAAAGCGGCCTCCTTTTATTCAAAGTAACTAAAGATTTGGGGTGCCCAAGTTGAACTGCCTTGAAGGGACCTGATTTTCAGATCATGCTGAGCAGTCTTCATCTAAAAGCAGTCTCCTTTCAGACATTTCAACCATGGCAAACTGAGGCACACAACATTACTAGTCACAAAATATCCAGATCGAGACTCATAATAACACTGGTTAGAGCTCCAAACCCCTCTGTTCTTAAATGTACCATTGCCTGATAGTTAACAAGTGACCTTCAAATCCCAGATTATTATTCAAGCAAAAAAAAATCTTGATTTTTAACAGAAAGTTTTGCCTATAGCTATACTGGGGGCATAGTCACTTCCCCTCCCCCTTCATCATGTGCTGTGGAGTCACAGCTGTTCAGTCATTTTAATCTCCAGAGACTGGCTTTAAATTCAGGACTCTAAACGATTTGCCACAAATGGGGATTTCATTATTGAAAATAAAATGATCCTTACATAGTTTTTGGGAGAGAAAGAGAGCAAAGAATGGGGGTTAAATACAATGATGCCAGCTGGCAGTTGGGTGCATTGCTTTGGGCTCATCATTAGTTGCAACCCCCCCTCCCTCAAATCTGTGATGCTGCAGTAGGTAAAAGATGCATTAGAGGGGTCAGAATAAGATTTATTATTCATGAACTTGAAAGGGGAGAAAATAATTATAGAATGAAACCAAAGATCTCCCCCCTTATCCCTCCTCTTGACTTGTTAGCACTTTAATGAAGTCTTATGCGATTTCCAGGACTTTTTTTTACATTTAGTTAAAGCATCGCTCTCTTATATAGGCCTGATCCAAAACTCACGGGAACCAATGGAAAGATTCCCGTTGACTGCAGCTGGGCTTTTTCCCTCCCTGTACCCTTGGAATGATGTTTTAAGGAAGGTAACTGTAGCTCTGAGCTCCCTCTTTGTTCTCTGAATGCATTTGAAAGGGCTTTCCTTGTAGTTGCTCCTCGCAGAAAGAAAGGGCAGATGGGGACATCAAGGAATGATTTTTTTCAAGGGGAACGTCTAGATCAGGAAAAACCCACTGTCGGGGGCAGGGAACAGAGCAGGACTTTATTTATTCCTGCACATAACTTGGGTTGTGTCCTTCAATGAACTGACTGGAGCATATGTTATTCTGAAAGTGATAGATTTGGGGCAAGGCTCCACTGTCTATGTCAATTACATTTGTCCCCATTTGACCTTGAGACTGTAGCTAAAATAAAGGCGCCGTTGTACTACGTTTGTGTGTTGAGGTCCATGGATAACGTGTGGTTTGGGTAATCAAATCCACTATGGTGCGGAAGCTGCTGGCTGGAAACCACACTGTCTTGGAATTCACTGATTCCTTGTGAAAGTTGCTCTGTCTCCATCAAAGCAGCCGCGACGGGCAAGATTTGGCCGGTCTGCCGAGACGGCTCGATCTTTGCAGGGTTTTCTTTTCTTCTCCTTTCCAAGCAGCAAATGGAAGAGGAGGGTTGAACTCTGGGGTTCTCTTGCACGCGTCACATAGCATTTCCCTCTGTGAATGTCTTCCTCTTACTCTCTAGCAAGCTTCCCCAAGGACGGCTGAGCTGGGCCTCTGCTCCCAGCTAAAGCTCTGGGAGCAATCTGATGACACGAGTCTCCCAAGCGTCAGTAATCTCCACCCCCAGCGACACCCCTGCTCAGGCTCACTCCAGCTTTTTTAGTTATTTGGTTTTGATCTAGCGCATTAAAACAGAGGTGCTCAAAGTGTAGGTCAGGACCGCAAAGTGGGTTGCTAAGTCGTGACCTATTTTAACGGGGGCGCCAGGGCTGGCGTTAGACTTGTTGGGTGCTGGGGCCAAAGCTGAAGCCGGAGCCCCACGCATAGACCCCCCCCTTACTCCCCTGCGTAGGGTGGCAGCGCTCTTGTGGGCTCAGGCTTCCATCACCCCGGCAGGTCATGTAGTAATTTTGTTCTCAAAAGGGGGGCATGGTGCTATGAAGTTTGAGGACCCCCCCTGCATTAAAACACTGGCAACTTTCATGACTGCCATTGTTAGCACTATTCTGGTAAGGCAAAGTACTGCCCTCGCCTCCAGTACTCCCCTTTACAGGCGGGGAGGGGGAGATTTCATCGCTCTTACAGTGATTACGAGGCTGGATTTTAGTTTTGGCCGATGATTTCTTTTGCCCCCTGTTCTCTCCTAGGGATGCGCGGCAGAACGTTCCTACATCTCCAGCTAGTCCCTCTCCGTCTCGGTCACACGCACGCTGCAGCCAGGCTGTGAAAAAAGCCTCTCCAGTGTTAATTCGCTGTCATACGCCCCGCGTTTTAGCTGCGCGCAGCGAGGCTGAGGGTTGTAAGCAGGAGACTGGGGCGGGAGCCATGTGGTCTGCTGGCGTCACACCAGTAAACAAGTTAATCCTCCTTTCCAAAGGGGCGTGGTGGGGAGGGGGAGCTAGTGGACAGAGTAAAGCTCGGGGAGGCGGCGAGTGGAGCTCAGACGAGCTCAGCGCGGCTGGGGGCAGGTTGCCCTATAGAAGCTGGGGGGGAGCGCTCGCCTCTCCCTGGCACACACGCAGCCCCGTTCGCCCGGAGCTGTCCACGCGGCGTGGTGCTGAACCTGGTCCCCGAGCGCCGTCGAGCGCATTCCAGAGAGGCGCTGGCCGCGCGGCTAACCCGGCGGAGGCGCTCGGAGCTGTCCCGGGGCTGTGGTGCTGACCCGTAACCCGCCCCGTAGAGCGGAGCCGCTCACCCATGGGAGGCGGAGCGGGGCTGGTCTGAGCCCAGGCTCCGAGAGCCTAGCGGACGCGGCGCGCTCCGGCCACAGCGCGGCTTCTCGTTCAACCGAGCCCCAACTTACCCCCAGCCCGCCCCGCTATGGCGTTCATGGTGAAGTCCATGGTGGGCGGCCAGCTGAAGAACCTCACCGGGGGGCTGGGCGGCGAGGAGAAGGGCGATGGCGAGAAATCCCCGGCCGAAGCCCAGGGGATGACGCGGGAGGAGTATGAAGAATATCAGAAGCAGCTAGTGGAGGAAAAGTAAGTGCTCTGGGCCCCCGGAGCGCGCCGGGGGTCTTGCGGTGTGTGATGCTCCCTCTAACCCTTCTGGACACCTCATCTCCCCTGTAGGGCAGATGCCTCGGACAGTGGGCGCCCTTCACTCACCTTCTCTGTTCCCCTGACTGGCTTTCCCTTCGGGATCAGGGGGAAAAAAAGCCTGTTAAACTTGTCCACCAGATTCGTGATACCCCCCCCCCACGCCCCAATGACAGAGGCATTCGGCTTTTTGCTCGATGCATCAAGGGGCTCTTGGCCAGGAAATCGGGCCTGCCCCACGGGGGAGATACCAGGCAGGAATCCCCGCCAAAATGGAAAACGTGGGGCGTGGGGAAGAGGGACAGTCCGGGAAACTCCCCACCGTCTCCACCTCTATGACAGCCCAGCCTTTAATTGCCTAACCCGGCCGGGCATTGAACTAACCCCGCGACTCCTGTACCCAGCAAAGCGGCGGGCTGCCGCTGAATGAGGCGAACTGGTCTCCAGTCCAAAGCCCCGCTCACCGCCCCGCAGAGCGCGCGCCTGGCGCTAACTTCGGCGCCGTCCGACCCCCGCCTGGGGGCTTGTGGCTTTCGACTCGCGGCGGAGCCAGCGCCGAAGCTGAGCTGCCGTTTGGGAAGAGGGGTGGGAAGAGTCTCTTGCTGGCTGGTTTACACCCAGGGCTAGCAGGTGGCCGCCGGGTCTTTGCCTTTTCAAAGGACACGCCAAGCGGGAGAAGACGGCGCGATGAATCCGTTCAAACGGTCGTGGAACGCGAGGAATGTTAGCGACGCGGAGTTAATGGAACCCAGAATCTTTTAATCCGCTTTCGCACCGGCCAGCTGCGTTTGTCTTCTCCTCCCGCGCCACATGTCACTTCCGTTATTTTTGATGGCGCTCCCCCGAAGTTTGTTTTGGTGGCTCTGGGGCCTGCTGTTGGGGCGGAGGGGGGCGAATGTCTGTACGTGCTGAAGGCGTTGCGTGCGAACGAGCCTGCACAAGGGCGTCGCCACAATCCGGGCCAGATTGTAGTCAGGCTTCCTCCGCACACGCAGAGCCTTCAAACCCGACAAAAACGAGGCTGGAGAAAGCGCCTCCTTTGCCGCCACCTGTCTAAAAGGCTCGGTCGCTGAATTGGTCCAGGCTGGTTGGCTGCACCCGATTCGCGGCTCAGTCTGGCCTCATGCAGCGACTGATTTCTGCGGCAATGAAATTCAGGAGAAAAGGTAATTGACGTGAAGAAACAAAGACTCAAGCAGGCTGAAGAGAAGTTTGTGTCTGTTTCCAGCTGGCTGGCTAGATGCCAATTGGCTGACCAATAAATAAACTAAAGCTAGGAGGATCCTGAGAGACGGCCCAAAATAGCTGCAAACCCCGGTGGGGGTTCATCGATGGATTTGTTCCTGACTGTAAACACTGGAGGGTTTTTAATGTGCTGATTATATTGTGTATAACGCCCAGGCAGGCGTTTGCAATAGAAACTGGCAGTCAACTCGTCCTCCTGATGCTGCTGTTTTCCCCTGTGCATGGCTGTAGGAGACAGAGGCTCAGGTCGGGGAAGCGTTTCCTGGATGCCGGTTGGAAAGCAGCCTTCGAGCCCCAGCTGGTGAATTAAGACCTGTCCATGTCAGCTCACGGCTTTCATTCAGTGCCTGCGGGAGCTCAGGGATTGGGCACCGGGGACCTACACTGGCCACTTCCTCGCCCGACCTGGCCTAGCGAGCAGAGCTGGAGCAGGCTGACAGCCTTTGTTTTCTCATGTTGTTTCCAGGATGGAAAGGGACGCCCAGTTCACCCAGCGCAAAGCGGAGAGAGCCACGCTCCGGACCCACTTTAGAGACAAGTACCGGCTCCCCAAGGTAAAGAGCAAGGCGCGCTCACCTCTGTGGTCTTGTCAGCTGCCCTGCATTCAGGGGGAACTCTCTGGAGTCCAGACCATGGCTCCGCAAGAGCATTCTTCCCATTCCTTTGTCTCTGGGCTGGCTAGCAGCTGGGCACCAGGATGGGGGTACAGGAGGAAGGATTCCTGTCCCCTTGGGGAAGCATGAGCTCAGAGAGGGGATCAGCCCTTGGCCTGGCTGATTGTGTCCCATTTACAGCAGAGTCAGGGTTTGTATTCTCAAGAGCCTCTACTCTAATCAGTTTCCCAGGAAGGTAACACTTCTGCTAAGGCAAGACTGTGCTTCTAGTCGCATCCTCTCTCACTCAGCGGTCCTCTATCCAGAGGCCTTTCTACTGCAGTTGGTTGCCCTGCTGCTTCCCTAGTCTACCTACCAGTCTACCAGCCCAGATCTATTTGGGGCACTAAGGGGTTACCCATCAGCTAGAAAATTGTCTTTGCTATCACAGACTAGGCACATGTCTGGTGCTCATCACCAGAGTGGATGGAGATGCTGGGAGTGGTGCAGTTTTTTCTATGTCAATTTATATTTAAATGTATCAAGCATCCAATCTGGGGGAAAAAAAAACAAGCCAGAAACTCACAAAAAGGGCCATAACTCAGAGAAACATTGTCTAATTTTAACCAAACTTGGCAGAAAGTTTTGAAATACAATTGATAATGCAACCACTTACTCAAAATAGCACAGGTGATATATTTTATCATCTTCCCAGCCTTTTCCCCCTTTGGTTAAAGCAAAAATCTGTAGTCGCACGACAGTATGAGCTTGTTTGTACCATATAATACATCAAAATATTTGTCATTATTTGTAGAATGGACTAATTTGAAAAACGTTTTTCTGTCTGTTATTTTTCTGAAGCTATTCAGATAATACGAGAGAGCCTATTCCTTAATAATAAAACATAGTTATCTGTTCAGCTGGAGACATAAGTCTAAAGCACTCATAGTACAACTACATACATAAGAACGGCCATACTGGGTCAGGCAAAAGGTCCATCTAGCCCAGTATCCTGTCTACCGACAGTAGCCAATGCCAGGTGTCCCAGAGGCAATGAACAGAACAGGTAATCACCAAGTGATCCATCCCCTGTCACCCTTTTCTAGCTTCTGGCAAACAGAGGCTAGGGACACCATCCCTGCCCATCCTGGCTGATATCCATTGATGGACCTATCCTCCATGAATTTATCTAGTTCTTTTGTTAACCCTGTTTTAGTCTTGGCCTTCACAACATCCTCTGGCAAAAAGTGCCACAGGTTGACAGTGCACTGTGTGAAGAAATACTTCCTTTTGTTTGTTTTAAACCTACTTCCTATTAATTTCATTTGGTGACCCTTGGCTCTTTTGTTATGAGAAGGAGTAAATAACACTTCCTTATTTACTTTCCCCACACCAGTTATGATTTTATATCAGTCATATCCCCCCTTAGTTGTCTCTTTTCCAAACAGAAAAGTCCCAGTCTTATTAATCTCTCCTCATATGGAAGCTGTTCCATACCCTTAATAATCTTTGTTGCCCTTTTCCAATATAACTTTTTTTAAGATGGGGTGACCAAAACTGCACGCAGTATTCAAGTAATTATTATCCTCGTACTATCACTGACTACAAGGACAATATCTGTAAACTGCTTAAATAACAGTAATGACTCTTAGTAGAAGGGCTTAGAAAGTCTTGTCTGATATATCGTGTGCACAATAAAGTACAACCATGTATGCTTACATAACCCCTCCATATAAGTACGAGCCACTGAATGGCTAATGCAGCACCCCTTTGAGCAATGTTTACTCACAAAACTAGTCCCCGTGATTTGCAGGTAGTTGAAACTTTTCTACTCCTCTTTAGAATCTGTGTCTGTTGTGTTCCATACACTCATCCCTTCCACATACACCAAAGCTCCCCTTTGGTACTTGCATCTCCTTCTTGCACGGGTCCTGTCACAGCCACACTGCACAAACGTGAGGGTGGCTTCTGGAGCAGGGGCCAACACCATCCTTTTAGGAACAAGCTGTTCCCTGCTATCTGTCACCCATCCTTTTTTGACAGGGGACACAAAGATTCTGAGCTGGCGCGCGATTCCATATCCATGACTGATCATTAGCATGTTTCAGGTACTGCCCAAAGGAGGCCATTGTTGGTGGCAGATTCTCGTTTGTTTTGTCCCTAGCAAACAACAGGTAGCGCCCATTATGCAGAGAGGTGTCCTTCTTATCACGCTGTCACAAAGATATCACTGAGACAGAAGCTGCTGCCTCTGAAAAAGCGGCAATGGGTTGGTCTGCAGTTACCTAACTTCAAATCTTCCTAATAGCACGAGCAAGGGCTAATTGTTTCAGCTACTGCTTGGGTCTCCATTACCTCTCTGGTGAGATCAGGTCTGTCCATGCCATGAATTCAAAGTAATAACAAGCAAAGACGGAGCTACCTCCCGGACTGTCAGATCATCTTTGATGTGTGACCGTGGTTGAGTGTTTCTGCTCTCTTGGCCCTCAAAACTGCTCAGCCCGTGGATAATGGGAGCAAGCTGAGAAATGACAGCCTGTAGTAATGTTATTGACACACCACAGCTGGTATTTCACACTTATTCTTGGGATGGGAGGAAATCATTTTTCTATTGCACAAAGCTAAGGGGAAAATGAGCAACGTATCTCACTAGCCTTCCCCTGAGCTGACCAACACACAGCTCCGACGGCCAAGCATCCAAACACCATTAGACTGTCCCTTTGGTTTTATAAAGTGGTGCTGTTGTGAGCCAGACATGAAATGACAACTACTCTATAGGTCATAGGCAGAGTCAGACTGGCTTGGAAATTTGTATGTGAGGAGGCGGCCTTGGGTACCACGTGTGACGCCAATTTGAGGGCCTGGTCAAGGGGCTCCTGGGCTGTAGCTCCCTTCCTGGCTGTTTTATTTTAAAATGCTGTAAAATGCAAATGCAGAGGCAGATCGGTTGGAGACCTGGTATGCCGGATGAAGACCCAAAATAGCATCTGGGGTCCAGCGCAGGGGGGTCATTTGGTGACCAGAGTTGCCCTTTCCCCTGACCTGGCTTTATAATGAGACAAACTCTCCAGAGAGCTCCAGCAGGGTTTTGGGCAGCAGCACAGACACCACCGATGCAGCAGGCCCCGCAATGCTGAGCTGGGGCATGAACTGAGCAAGCATGTGCCCAGACTTCAGGGGGTGCTAAGCATGGGCACACAGACCATACCGCGGCACACAAAGCCAGCTCCAGAAAGGGACATAGGAGGTTACGTCCCAGCGTCAGGCACCAGATGTCTTGCTCACGCCTAAGCCCCAGCATGAGTCTCAAACTAAGGGCAATAAGCAGGGCCCTGCATAGCTTCCCTGTGGGGCTCTCTCTGGTAGCCAGGCTCATAGGCCACCTAACGCCATACAAGGTGGGGGGCAGAGGAGATAGCCACACTTAGGTGTAGCTCAGTGGTTGGGCTACGTAGCCTGAATACAGGAGAGCCTGGATCAGTTTAATTCTCTGGCTGGTGTGCAGAAGGGATTTGACTAGAGAGCTGCCCTCGCTCAAGTGAGAGCCCTAATCGCTGCACTAAGGGATCTTCTGATGTGGGCTCACCTCTTGTCAAAGCTGTTCCACTTTAATTCCATAATTAACTAGTCACTGGGCCACAGGGAGTGTGAGACTCATGCAGTGGGCCAGTGATCTGGGTACTCACCAGGCTGCGGGAGACTCTGGGTAAGTCCCCTGCCGCTTGATGACACAGGATTTGAACAGGGCTCTCCTACTTTGCAAGTGTCCTAACAGCTGGGTGATGATGTGGGGCTCCCACAGGTGCCAGCTCACACTTCATCACACCCTGGTTACCAACGTCTCTGCCCTAGGCAATAACTGTCAGCTTGCGGAATATCTGACGATCAATATCTGTCTCTTGTGCTGTTTGCTGCTTCTTTTGTTCGACTGTCTTGTTGAGTCTACAAAATGATTTGAGATTGGACCTTTCTAGGGGATCAAAGAGATCTACCTCAACCCTTTGCAGCTTACTGGTTACAGACTCCTTCCTTTCTTGGGGGCCATTCTCTCTTCTCATGCACAAACTTTCTGCAATTTCAGGCGGGGCCCCAGTAGATGTTGCAATGTTCCCACGTGGCCGTCTGTCATCTGGGCTCGTTCCAGGTTCAGGGCTAAAAGGATTTGTCATTCAGCCACAACTTTTCTAACATCTGGGACAGCAATTTCATCTGCAGCCATGCACTGTGCGGTAGCTTCTTGGTGGAGCTCTGTTGCTGAAGGCTGCATTCCACACATTTGTTTGGTCATAGCTGCTACAGCTGCCTCAAACTGTGCAGTCAGCTAATATTTGGTCAGAGCCTTATCTTTTGTCAAAAACGCTGATGCTTCCCACAGTCCTTGTTGCGAGATTGCTCAACAGCCATGTCACACCATATGCCACTGAAAGGTCTGGCAGTCCAGTATCCTCCTCCTTGGCTATCAGCTAGGGCATGATATATAGTTGGCTTCTCTTCTTCCAGAAGTCTGGCTTCTGCTATGGTTCCACATCCCCATCTAGCATAATTCATGTGACCACGCTGTGAATGTCTCAAGTTCCCTAGTCTTGTTATCGTCTCTCTTTGCTGCTCTGTAATCCATCAGTAGTTGGGAGAAATCCCTTACATAGTTCTCCCAGAACAGAAATGTATCTGAACAGATTGTTCCTTGGGTAACATGAAGCATTCTGTCATCCACTCTGTTTTCTCTGTGTGCCATCTCCTCAGCTTCAAATACTTCAATGAGTGGTTGAATTTTCTCCAAGATGCATCTCTCCTCTTCTTCTCACCATTGTTCATGGTGCCAAGTGCCATCCATTTCAAGCAATTAATTGCTTCATTTACAAGTTTGTGGATTCCAACACCACAGTTATATGCTCTTCCTCTTGGAGTATGGCTGATGGCAGAAGCACCATAGTTTCTGGCTTCCACAAGGATGTCTTCAAACTCCCTTTTCTGCATCACGCTGCCTATATCACCCACAAAATTCATTGCACGATGCATGCCCCCTACATCAAGGTGGTCATGGTCAAATCCCTTTTGATTCCTCCATTTAATGATCTGTGTTTTTCAGTAGATTGCTTCATCATACACCACACAGGCCCAGTCTTGGCTCAGAGAGTGGAACGTTGCCTCAAAATATTTCATCAACGTGGTATACACTGCATATACATCAGCTGACAATGCAGGAATCATTGGACAATAGCCCATAGCAATAAAATATGAAATGGCAGACAGAAAAACATCTCAATATCAGTTCATTCTACAAATAATGACAAACATTTTGATGTATTACATGATAGAAACAAGCTCATACTCTTGTGTGACTACAGACTTTTGCTTGACCCAAAGGCCTAAAAGGACAAGAAAATGCATCTAATATATCACCTGGGGATAAATATTTCCCAAATTTTCCAAACCAGAGCTATATAGCTCCACTATCAATTGTATTTAGAAGCTTTTCTGCCAATTTTGGTCAAAATTAGACAAAGTATTGTCAAGTTATGGCCCTTTGGGTGACTTTTGTGGTTTTCTTCAGATTGGCTCCCTGATAACATGTAAATATTACGTGATATAGAAAAACAGCACCACTACCAGCATCTCCATCTGCTCTGGTGATGACCACCAGATATGTGCTTAATGTGACAGCAATGACATTTTTCTAGCTGATGGGTTCCTCCAACTCATTAATCAGAGCCCTTTTTACAGCTGGCTGGTGGATTAGATACAATACCAGCTCTGCACCTTCTTGAAAACCACAGTGCAACACTCTCGTGCCTTCCCTGCATCTCTGCGCCGGGAACCCTGTGCTGATGCTCACCTGCTAATGCCTAGCAGCACCACTGCACTATGCAGCCACCTGGCCGGCTGGCCAGAAGACATCCGTCCCTTTGAGTGGCAATTAGTAATAGGCTGACGTGTACATCTGTTTTTTTCTGGCAGTCTGTCATGTGAGCCATTCTGCTGTACTGCCAACTCCCCTTGTCCTGCTCGAAATCGCTTTCTATCTGCAAAGCCCCATTGCGCATCTACTCTCATTGATCTCAGTTTCACTGGGGATTTGGCTGCTACCTCAATGTCAAATAGCAAATCAGGAGAAACTCCACTGAAGTCAGTCACTTGAGCCTACACCCTCAAAGCTATTTAGGCGCCTAATTCCCATTGATTTCATTGACAGTAGAGTAACACTATCTTCCTTTAACTTCTCCCTCCATTTCACCTGCTCTTTCTTAGGCTAATTCCTATTTTAGTATGGCTGCTTGGAGCTGTATGAATGATTCACTGGGACCAATTTAATGTACTATCATTCAGCCTCCTTCTTTGTTCATGGAATAACTCAAGCACATCAGAGTTTATTTAAGTGAATGAAAAAAAGGCGAATTCTCTAACTTGATTGTGAATATTCTAAATTGCACCTGTGTTGATTTAGTTTTGAGAGGTCAGATTAGTCCTTTGGTATTGTTGCAGTGTCCCTAGTGGATAAGCACACATGCACTTCTTATACACTGGCCAAAAATCATTTTCTACAAACATTAGTGGAGCTCTTAGGGATTTGTTTCTGTAAACACACAAGCAGGGGCACATGTCCAAAGTGAAGGAACACATATTAATTCACAAGCCTTTCTGCCTCGTTCACCCAGCTCTCGTTAGCATCGCGATTTTTGTTCGAATACATAGACAATTTTCTTCCGTGACTCTTTTCTGCAGTAGCTACTGATCCTGTCCAGCTGTTGTGCTGACTCTTTCAAAGTCATCCTGTGGTTCATCAGTATATTCATGCTCCCAGTCTGGTCCTGATTCAGCAGGTGACTTAAGCGCCTGAGTAAAGTTAAGCCTATGCTGAAATCCAGCATTACTCAGCAAAACATTGAGGCATATGTTTCAGTCTCTCTGATTTCAGTGGATGCTTAACGCTGAGCAAGTGATTAAGTACAATGCTGAATTGGGGCTTCTATTCTCTTCCACTTCCTACTTCTTCTCTCCTTCCTTATCTCTGTCCCAGAGCCTGATTCTGAACTACTCACTCATGCTCTTCTCTTTGATCGATGTTACCCTGTAGAATGAAACAGATGATAGTCAGATCCAGCTGGCAGGAGGGGACGTGGAGCTCCCAAAGGAGTTGGCCAAGATGATCGAGCAAGACAACGAGGAGGAAGAGGAAAAGGACTCTGTTATCGGACAGCTGGCCAACATCCAGAACCTGGACCTTGATTCCCTGAAGGATAAAGCCCAGGCCACACTAGAGGACCTGAAGCAGTCAGCTGAAAAGTGTTCTGTTATGTGATACAGCTGGTTCCCTTGACATAACACCCCATAATTAACCATATAATGTTGTGGGAGAGGAGGGATGCAGTGGATGGTTTGGGGGAAATGATGGTGTATGAAAATTAACCGGTGGGAACCCCACTGAGTTTATCACCCTTACCTGTGTGAGTTGGATACCTTTTCTAAACCCATGCTCTGCCTAGATTCCCCAAACCAGACGTCTGTGTCCTGTTCCTCTCGTGAAGTGTGTTTTCCAGCATGAGGCTGGAGTCAGGAGGCAGCACTGTCCTCCCCCACACACCCCTCCTGAGGGCCGATCTAAAACTGCCTGTGCTACTGCTCACATGGGTGACCGAGTTCCTCTGCCCATTTTAATGTTTTAGGGAAGGAGGGAGGGTTGTGATGGGGGTTGCTGAGCCATGCCTGGGAAAGGGAGCAAAAAACCTCTTTAGAGGAGCAGATAGGCATTGCTCCTCTGCCTTCACTCCCAGCTTGGCGAAGGAGCTTTGGAGCAAACCTCCTGGAGGCAATGCCCTGTGTTCCCTTTGCTTTCCAGACACGAGCCGTGACAGGGAGCTTTCCCCATCTGCGTAACTAAGGCCAAAAAATACTACTACTACTTTGCCCCGATAGCACCTTTCATGCACTGATCTCAAAGCCCCTGGCAAAGGAGGGGACAGCTCTATGGGTCCCATTTTGGAGAGGGGGACTGAGGCACAGAGCGGTTACGCTACCTGTCAGCGGCAGGGTCAGAAATAGAGCCCGGACTGGTCGGTGCTCAGTCAGCTTAGACCACGATCGCCCTCCATGTAAGAAATGTCACTTACTGGAAATGTATTCAAATGCTGTATCACTTCTACAATACGGGGCCCACTCTAATTCATGTTCCTTGAAGGAGAAAGGATAATTTAACTGGGTAATGAGGGGGAAATCTATCTATGCATTGTGATGTAACCATGCCAAGTTTTCGTCTGACTTTCTACCCCTTATATACCTTCCTTATTCTATGGTATTGATATAACTGATGGAATAAATCCCAGGAGCTCTCTATGCATTTCTTTCTCACCGGTATCTCCATGCTAAAAGGATGGGTGGTCCAGCATGGGCCATGTTCTTTGTGTAGTAGCCAAGGATAGACTCAGCGAACCACCATAGACTGTGATCCCTTTTAAAAAGCATTACGAACATAAGAACGGCCATACTGGGTCAGACCAAAGAATCAGCCCAGTGTCTTGTCTTCCAAAAGTGGCCAATGCCAGGTGCCCCTGAGCGAATGAGCAGAACAGGTAATCATCAGGTGACCCATTCCCTGTTGCTCTTTGCCAGCCTCACTCTCTGCCAGAACTCAGAGGACTCATCTGTCTGTAGGGTATGTGTCTGTCTGAAGTGCTTGGTCTTTTTCCAACCTTTGCCAAGATTTCTAAAAGATGCCTTCTCCAGGTGAAAGAATGTCTGGGAAAGAGTTACCCGTCCAGGTGGGAAATACTGAAATCTCCAGGCAACTCTGCCACAGCTCATAACAAGGATGGTAAGAAATACTTTGCACTGCCAAAGCATCTTCCATCAAAGTACACATGTGAGCCTCTGCACTCCTGGGAGAGAGGGAAATATTATTACCCCTGTTTTACACATAGGGAAATTGAGGCACAGGGCTTTTTTTTATTTTAAGGCCATTTGGGACCATTATGCTCATTTAGGCTATGTCTACACTCCAGCCCCTATGCCTGCATAGCTCCCCGGTGAAGACGCTGCCTAAACCGGTGGAGGAATACCCCCTCCCCAAACGTTGGCGGTGTCACCAGAAGTGCTCTTCCATTGGCATAGTGGGATCTTCACTGGGGGCTTTGTCAACATAGCTAGGTCAGTCAGGGGTGTGTTCTTCTCACACTACTGCCCGACAAAGCTGTGGTGATATATCATTTTTAAGTGCAGCCCAAAACCAGCAGTTCTCTTTAGACTGTGGGACCATCCTCCCATCTAGCTAAGGTTTAGCTGGGATCCTTCTCCCATTTAGCAACATGGGAAGGGCAGACTGGTCACGACCCCCGCCACACACACACACACACACAAGTTGAGACCATGAGCTAGCATGAGGCCTGGGCTACACTTAAAACATAGGCCAACCTAGTGGTGATGCTCAGGAGTTTGAAGTGAAGCTTTAGCTCCAACCACAGCAAGTCCTGATCATTTGGACCAGTACAAAAAATATCTGCACATCCCCTCTCCCCATTCAACCCAGCCTGATGGCCAATTGTATTCAGGGATTCTGAGCCCTCTGAAAGACGCATCAGAGCCAGCACAGGGGAGATAGGACCCATCAAGGAGGCCCAGAGGTCAGATTCGCCATGATAAAGGGAACCTGAAGCCTCTCTGGATAACATCAAAGCTGCCTTCCCTGGAGATGTGGGGTGATAATTGGAAAGCACAGGGACATTTCTTGAGCATGGACCCAATGAGTGACTGCTCCTGCAGAGGAAGCCAGCATCTTGCCTTTCCTTTGGGAAGCCAGGATCACCTGGGCATAGCTCACTTCATCTAGCCCCTGCCATTGCATTGGAGTGGTCCCTTGTTCTCTGCCCATGGCACACCATATTTTAGTGTCCTGGCGCATAGGCACTAACTTTTCTTTTTCCTCGTAGGTGCTCCACCCAGAGGCCCCACCCCCGCACTCTTCTCCTTCCCCCAAGACCCCACCTTCCTTCCACCTCTTTCCACCCCTGCTACATCCCCTTTCCCAAAATTCTGCCCTCCACCTCTTCCTGCTTCCACGACAGGCCCTTCCTGAGGTCCCACCCTTGCTCCATCTCTTCCCGTCCCCACTCTGCTCCTCCCAATGAGGCCCCGCCTGCCACCCACTGCTCTTCACCCTCTCCCAAGTGCCTCCTGCCAAACAGCTGATCAGTGGCACTGCTGAACAGCTGTGACTGGCTTTTTCCATGGATGCTTGAGCCCCTTAGCACCCACAGAGTCAGTGCCTGTGTCCTGAGAGCTGTAATACTTTGATCTAATTCCAGTTATTGGATGTGGTGTGGAAGTGGCTGGATGATCTTGATGGCCGGTGATACACAGAAGGTCGGATTCGGTGATGTGATGGTCACATTTGAATTTAAACTCATGATCTCCACCCACAAGCCACTCTGGTTGGCTTTATCAGACGAGAGGAATACACACCCAGATTACGAGCTCCGTTCTCAGAGTGTCCTCCCAACATACCTAGAACTTCCACGAGCAAAACTGGCTGGAACTCAACCAATGAAGCAGTTGCCTTTGGCAATGTGGATTTGTCACTACCGCAACGGTGAGCCTAGTCCAAATCTGAACATGTCCACTGAACTGAAAACTCCTCTCAGGAAACATTCACACTGTTTCTAAGTGGGGAAGCCTGGATTCCTCAATGTATCTGGCCACCATCTGGAGTAACACCACCACTTGGACCTTTGTGAATGCTCTTGTGAAGGAAGAGAGCTCTTTGCCTCCAACTCAGCCTCAGCACGGAACTTAAAAGACTCTCTGTATCTCAACTGACGCTCACCACGGCACTCTAGCCTCCACCTGGTGTGCTTTTTCTATCACAGGTCAGCTGAACACCAATTAGCTAAAGAAGCATAATGACCTGTGATAGAGAGAGCCAGCAGATGCAGGTGTTACCCACACAAATTCCTCTATCCCTTCCACACTATAGGGACACACACCTTTACACAGTTCCTAGGGCTCAAGGTGCAAACCTGTTAATTTATACAGCCTCCCTTACCCAATTCCTAGGGCTCAGGGCACATCTTCCTGCGGGTTGGCAGGATCTTTAGCCACTGAAAGAGCCTCACACAGTAATATTCTTATCCTCTATTTATTGACAATTCCCAAACAAGCAGAATACTCAAGCTAAGCACACAGTGTCATTCTCACCAACCCTGGGAAAGGCAGGAAGGCTTCCCCTGTTGGCCAGGCAAGGTCAGTCTCTGGATCTTAGCTGCTGCACCTCACAGTTGTGCAGAAAAGTCCTGGGAGCTCTTATCTTAGGCTGGGTCTTGGAGGTGAGTTCTTTTCCTCAGGGGTTTCTTGTCTCCTTTAGTCTTCTTCCAGTACTTTTCCTCCTTCCTCCTGCTTCTGTTACTTCTGATCTTCTTTCCTTCCTCAGCTCCTTCTTGGTCCCCAGTTCTTATAATGAAATTTGAGTCTTGCTTACCTTAACCAATTATCTTAGTATAATTTTACTAACCAATCCTAACAAAATCATACCCTACCACCTTAACCAAATCCTAATCAATAACCAAATCCTTAACCAAATCCTAACCAATCATACCCCAAATCCTTAACCAAATCCTTAACCAAATCCCCATCATACCCCAAATGGGTATGATCCCCAATCATACCCCAAATCCTTAACCAAATCATAACCAATCATACCCCACCACCTTAACTGATTTACACCTAGTACAATTAATTATACAGCACACAGAAACAATTACAAACCAGTCAGAGATCACAGTGTCAAACAACAGGAAAGTGCAATGACAATGCTTTATCTGGTGACAGTGGGAACTGTTAGGGCGAGTCCCCTCCTCCTAGCCTGGTGTGAATCTTTTAAATACATTTTAGATGGAATGTGAGTATGTGACTCCAGGCCTACAGCTAATGGCTGCTGCTTCTTCAGTCTGGCTGCAGAAAGTGGCTTTGGTTCAGGCTTTCCAGCATGGCTACAGAAGAGCCATGTAGTTACACAGGGAAACCTGAAATCAGTCTCGGTGTGTGGACCAGCCCTCTGCCCTGGTGGGAATAAGGGTGAGCCCCAATTTCCAACTGGAGGTGCGCATGGTCGGTCCATAACCAAGGCATAATCATCACACACACCCAGGGTGTCCTGGAACCCCCACCTACCATTCCAGCCACAAAGCAAGGCATAGACATTAATCTATTGTCTCACCTTCAGAATGAGGCTGTTTGGAGGAGCAGCATGGATGAAACCGCTAGGGCTGCCGGCCCTTCTTGGCTCATCCTGAGGTTCTACAGAGCAGTGCAACACCCAGGGCTGTCAGTCTGCCAGCGACCATCAACACTACATTCACCCGAGGGAGGGGCAGGAGGAATAACAACACAAATAAAACCTCCTTTTGCTGAGGTAGGGGCTGGGTTAGGCAGTGACAGGTTGTGGGTTCAGCTTTTAGGCATCAAGCGCACACCTGCACTTCAGTCTTAATTAAACCAGGAACTTTTCTCACGCCATTTATAAGAGCAGTGAACAGCTTAGAGCGAAGGAGCTCGCCCTGTGGGATGTAGGGTGTCTGTAGAGTCAAAGTCACTCTCCCATGGGCTTCGTTCCCCCGCAGGGCAGTAGAGCCAAAGAACAGCAAGGCAGCCTGCTGTGTCTTACTGCTTATTCATAACAGGCAGCTCTGCAGATTGGCTATATAGAGGCGAGAAGCTGGGCAACGGCGCACCTTACTTTACAGGTCAGTAAAGGTCCCCTTGCAGCTAGCCTCCCCGAAGGTGAGGCCTGATGCTGTCGAGGAAGAAACGTGAGGGGATTAACTGGCAGGGAATGAATCTGAAACCAAAAGCCTGGGTAGAGCAGGCTTTGTAGGGCAGGAAGGCCGAACGATGGTACCAAACAGGCATCATTTCCATCTAGGCTGCCCAGAGAGCAAGTGTCAAAAATCAGGACAGGAAGTGGGGGGTAATAGGTGCCTCTGTGAGAAAAATACCCCAAATCAGGACTGTCCCTGTAAAATCAGGACATCTGGTCACCCTATTTCCATCTGAAACAGTCCCACAAACAGGTAAAATATACAGGGGCCGGGAGGCTGCTAAGAGACCGAACAGCTCCAGAGACAAACTGCTCCTAGAAACCACGTGTTTTATTTAGTCTCTCTTCCGCTTTGTCTTCTATTTATTTTTCCCAGCTAATTACAAATCCAGATGCTTTATTAATAAGGGCTCAGTGTTGCCAATGGCTTGGACAGTAATGATTCATCATTCAATTAGAGAAAATTACTGAGCAATTTAGGGAAAGTCAGCTTTGGCATCAGAGTGTGTGCACACTAAACCACACACCTAACGGGTCAGCCCCCTCAGCTAGCGTAAACTGACGTGACTGCAGAGGAGAACTGTCAATTTACACGCACTGAAAAACTAGCCCTGTGTGGATCTAGCTAGTCTCCCTATTTTCCTATCTCCCTTTTCTTTTTCTATTTTATCCTCTCTGGTCTCTGTTCAGGTTGGGATTCTTTTTACCAGTAGCTCGGCAATCTCAGCTCTGCCAGGGCCATGTGATGTTCCTCTGGTTTATTTTAGGAGGCATTATGACCTCCAGTCTTGTGAAAAGAAAGCAGCATGTTATCCCGACCGGAATGATCAGTGCTAAACATAGGCACCTATACACTATGACAAGCTCCTGGGAGTCTCTGAGCCTGCACTAGGGACATATTCCCTGCGGTTACTGTATGTCTTCTACATGTCACCCTGTAGGGGGGTGGCTACCCTGCTCCTAAAAGAAAAGGGTTAAAACAGCCCTACAGAGGGCTGTGGCTGGGGAAAGCAGCTTAAGCTGATTGGACTAGCAGCCACAGCTGTGGCCAACTCAATTAGGGCCCAGCTGGCCCTCATAAGAGGGTTGTGGCCAGGCTCTGGAAAGAGTGTCTCTCCAGGCTGGGAGGGAGCAGGGCCTGGCTGTCTGCAGGGCGGGGTACCTGAGGTGGAACAGTGCTAGGAGAATAGGCAGGGGAGCTGGGGAGCTCCAGCCTAGCAACTCCCCAGGCTGCAGGCCTGATAGGAAGGCCCCAAAAGGTACTGGGCTGCAGGGAAAGGCAGCAGGTCCAAACCCCCTTGCCTATGCTGACTGGCTGTTACACTGCAGTTTGCCCCAGGAGCGGGGGCTACATGATGACTGGCAGTAACCCTAGACTGATGCAAAGTGGAGATTAGAGGGTTGGGGGGTTCCCCAGGGAGGGGAGAGCCAGAGCCAGAGTGTGCGGGTATTGCCAGGGGGCAGCACCCCAGCTGCAAAGGGCACTGGGGTCAGGGAGGGACACGGGGCCAGCGGACAGCGAGACACCAGCCCGCAGAGGGGGCTCTGAGCTGGAAGAGCTAATTCCCAGATGGCCAGCAGGAGGCGCCGCAGGGGTGAGTCGTCGTGCCGTGACACATCCCCACAACAGCAGAAAGTCAGTGCTGCTTCCTGTGCTCTCTGGGCATCACTGGCCCACTGCCGGGCCATGGTATTTCATATGCTGTAAGAGCAGCCAGATGTTGCATTACAATGCAGCAGCACTTGTGATGAAATCCAAGCTGGGACATACCATAGCTTAGAATGATGGCAAAAGTCACACTTTCGGGTGATGGGACAAATGATCTGCTAGTGTCAATTAGCTCAGCACCATTAGCTGCAGCAGTGTACACCAGCAGAGAATCCGGCCCAGCATCTCTGGGCATGCTCCATGGGAGCTGCTGGTTTTCAACACCTTTGAAAATCAGGTCATTTATTTTGGTGCCTACATATGGGGTTGGCCTCCTCAGTTTAGGAAGCCACGCTGGAAAACACTGCCCTTCATCTCAGCATTTTCACCTGTGAAACAGGGATAAGAAGATTCACGGTCCCTACCTGCTCCGGGGAGTAATTAATGGTTGCCAAATGCTACAGCAGCTGAATGTGTTGTGAATTAAAACCTGGGTTCCAATACCACGGTGATGGATGCAGTGGCAGCAGAAATACCTTCTAGGCAGACCACTAAGAATGACCTAGCTAACATAGCAGAGTGGTAACTGCACAGTATATGCTAGAGTATGTGTCTGATCTTGATAAAGCAATAGAAAGCAGTAGCTCTACACACTGTGGGATGGGGAATTTCTCTGCTGTTTAGCGCTAGATCCTCACCAGCTCTCTCTGGTGCCACTCCATTCCCGGCTGCTACAGTCAGACCGTGTCATCTGGGGATTCTGACTCTGTGAATAAGAACCTCTCCTCAGCACTTCGGGGTTCCAGGTCACACAAACATCATGGGAACGACAGTTCATTCTTAAAATACCCCTTTCTTAGACAGGTACCATTGCTATTATCCCTATATTCACCTTATCAACCAAAAGCTGACCCTCCTACGTCCAAGCAATTCCAGTGAAGTCAATGGGGGTTACACAGGTTTGACTGCAGGCAGGGACAGTCTGTCTATATTTGTACAGTGCCTAGCACAATGGGGGCCTGCACCGCGACTGGAGCTCCTAAGCATTATTGTAATACAACCAACAAATAATTTGTCCCTGAATGCCTGCGCTTTTCATAACCTATAGGGTGCAACTTTAGACAGCACCGCTCCTCAAATCAGCCACTGATACTAGGTTCTAGATTGGGTTGAATGTACCTGCACACTGCCCAGGTCTTCGCGATAGCTCTGATCTGCATTGGCTTCACTACTGAGGAGTCTCTCCATAGAGATCCACAACCTGTTTTAAAAGGACTCCATTTTCCTGTTTGGTCAATGGCCCCATTTATTCAGGAAACACGAGTTCCCACTCATCAGCATCATCCCATCCATTGCATTCCATGAGATCTTGGGCTCTCTTGCCAACACAAAGGCAAGTGATCCCACCTCGCATGAAAGCCTTTTCTTCTTTCACTGGCTCGTAGCTGTAGGCTGGCCCTGAATTTCTTCCCACATGAAAGGACTGGCCATAAAACACAGCTGGATCACTTGAAACAAAGCATTACTGGGGATTAATCCAGAGAATCTATTTTCCCTTCGCAGTACCATAAATCCCATATAATTCTCTAACCTTTGGTTCTGGGTTTTTGTTTTGTCATCTCAGTCCTGGACCCCAGCTGCTGCTTCTGCTGTCAGGGAGCAGTGTTTCCAGTCGCTCTGCTCTTCTGATCAGGTGTTTTTTTTCCCAGTGAAAAGGAAAAAGAGCAAATGTAAAGGGTGATAACTGAAACCAGGGAACCAGATAGGAGTATAGGTCTTAACAGACCAGCTCAGCCCATGGATCCATCAAGCCTGCTCTCCTGCTTCTAGCAGTGGCCAATAGTCAATGATTCATATGGAATTAAGAGACCATTTCAATTGCACCTCACACAAATCAAGTTAAAAAATAGAGTGAGATTGAATGGGGATAAATATTGGAGAACTGTGGTAAAAGAGGAGATTTTATGCCTATCTGGCGGACATGGCCGGTCATTGCAGAGTACTGAGATGCAATCTGTAACCAAAGATCACAAATGGTGGGATATTTATTACCAGATGATCCCTGGCAAACCTCCTGGAGCTCCCTAATGGAAACATGCATGCATCCCATGAAGTGGATATTAGCCCACAAAAGCTTATGCTCCAATACTTTAGTTAGCCTTTAAGGTGCCACAGGACTCTTCGTCACTTCTGCAATTCTAGTCTAACACAGCTACCTCTCTGACTAATGGAAACAGTCACACAAAAGGAAACGAAGAATTAGTCCCTCATTGCCAGTAGCTTCTCAGCTATTGGTAGCCTCTAACTATTGAGGAATGGTTCAAAAAATATGTGAGGTTGTGATTATGGAAAAATTAACACACCAATTACGTACACAACAAAACAGACAGAAGACAGACAGACACTTAGATATTTGGTTACCTTTTATCCAGTACTCAGTGTACTAAGATGAGGCCCTGAAACATAAACCCTTGTATCAGAGGCCCAGTATGAGGCCTAAGGCCTGAGCTAAAGTAATGGTCAAGACTTTGCTAACATAACAAAGCGAAGCTGTGAGCGAGGCAGGCCCTGCTCACGGACGTTGGCAAGGAAAGGGCTGATGTTGCAAAAGTACACAGATCTAAGAGGTACCAGAACACTGGCACATTCCATACAGATAACAAAGAACAAGTTGACCCATCCTAAAGACAGGGGCAAAAGGGCAACATGATGAATAGACTTGTTTTGCTCCTGACAATGGACTCAGCTCAGTCAGCAGCAGGATCGCCACTGCCCCCTAGGCTGGACAAAGACACTGCCCCAGGGCTATTATTCTCATACACAGGTACAAACAAGTTACACATCACTCCTGACGTACTAAGGTGCAGCCTCTCTACGCAACAGGGTGCATCTCCTCTTTGTAGTAAGGTGCCGCCTCTCACCTTGTACAGGTTGGTTAGAGCAAAACAAGTCTATTCATCATGTTACCCTTTTGCCCCTGTCTTTAGGATGGGTCAGCCTGTTCCTTGTTATCTGTATGGAATGTACCAGTGTCTTGGTACCTCTTAGATCTGTGTACTTTTGCAACATCAGCCCTTTCCTTGCCAACTTCTGTGAGCAGGGCCTGCCTCGCTCACAGCTTAGCTTTGTTATGTTAGCTAAGTCTTGACCATTACTTTAGCTCAGGCCTTAGGCCTCATACTGGGCCTCTGATACAAGGGTTTATGTTTCAGGGCCTCATCTTACTACACTCAGTACGTTCACCTGCAAAAAACATCACTGCACACCTATCCAATTATTTTAATATTAACATTCGATAGACATACTGGCCTGATAAATGTGTATATAGAGATTTCACTCCATTTAATAAAATCACTAGAAATGACATAGGTGTTGTAATGATGCTCACTTTTTAATAGAATAACGCCCTGTTAAACAGAAAGATTGAAGGATTATATTCCTGTATAATGTCCCTTAAAACAACAGCTCACTAGTGTAACGATTGCCTCGTTTCTGATATTTATTCAGCAAGAGTTTGTAAACTCATTACAACTTCCTAAATAAATAATTTATAAATAAATAAATTTCCAACTCCTAATGCATCTGGATAACAGAGTAATACTCTATTTGGGGGACAAAAATAATTCCCGACCCCTGAAAATCAAGATCTGTTCTTGGCACATAACAGAGAAATTAGATAAAAGCATACAATGCGCTTTCTGGAAGGATGGTGTTTAACCCTACTTTATTTCTTGAAATCCAGAACCTTCCACACAAGCACCAAAAGCTGGGAGATAAAGCAGGCTGGTCCCTAAGGCAGCGAAGCACAGATGACCCCTCCTTACTCATTGCAGACTAACTGCTGAAAGACCCAGATCACAAGGTTCCCTACAGAGCCCCCTAGCCTGCAAGCAGGACCAGGAAAACCCTTAAAATAGTTTTGTAATTTTAACCTAGGATTCAATACAACATACTATTCTCTTCCTGGTGCACAGGATCAGATTTAGTTTGCCACACAGGGGTCTTTCGGATGAGACTTTAGAAACTTATCTGACCTGTCTGGATATTAAAGATCACACAGCATTTTTAGAGTGGAGATGGTGTTGCTCCTCTGTCCCTGAACAAAATTTTCCCTCCTCTCCCCTGGATGCAATGTATTGGTTGCTTGCAGCGCTCCACTCCAGACATGACTGCATTTCAGTGCTGCTGCAGCTATACTTTCTCAAGCTCTTTAGGATTCTTTAGAATTAAGGGAGATTCCACTATTGCTTGTGCAGCTTTGAAATTATCTAACCTCTCCCACCCCTCTTTTTAAATTCAGCTATATTACTTGACCCCTGGGCCTTCAATGGCAGAGTAATCCACAGGCTGACACACAGGCATGTCAGTGTACTTGCTTTACATTTAGCAGCTGTTTGTGTCACCAAGTGGCCCCCATAATAAAACCAGGAGTAATAGGTTACAAGAGATGAGAAGATGCAGCTGTCTTAGAAATTCATGAGGATAAGGACGGCTAGATCACCTAGTGGGATAATAAGACACACGAAAGAGCCTCTCAAGCCAAGGATAAGTGTGTTCACTGTACAGCACAGGGTCCCTGCTTTCTACAGGGGCTCTAGGCTGGATAATCCAGGCAGTCTATTATTCCACCGTCAGTAAGTGTGATGCTGACCCTGATGTGATCCTGCCTGACAGATGCCGCCGGCAGAAGAGGGGCCCAGTGTGCCTGCCAACTGGGCTGCCTCCGCGCTGTCACATCGCGGACTGCTCAGTTCGTGCAGAAGGCAATGCTCGCTGCGCTGCCAGGACCAACACCTCATTAGCCACAGTATGCGCAGTGACATTTCAGGCCTAGACGCAGGCTGACTGGGATCTGCCCAGATGGGAACCTCTGACTGGACCCCACAGCACAGGCCATGGATTGTATTAAATTTAGCAGCGCACCGGATGGGACTGCAGGTTCACGCTACAGATAATTGCAGTGCCAAGAGGCTAGTCGCTAACTACACACCTGCCACTGATGCCCCAAACAACATGCAACTGTTATATTAACAAGCCCCTGTGAAGGAAATAAAATGCCCCTAGAGACTGGCCACTGACTGCATCTCTCCTTTAAAACATATCCGGGTTCAGATTTACCCGTCTGTTCCAGATTGGCTCCTCTGCAGAAGATAATGAAAGTATGTTGAAAACAACCCCTATGGTAGCCTATCAATTGACCAACCTAATTCTGTTTCAGACTGCTCCCAGGGCAGCTGTCATGTCTGGGCTAACACTAGACAAGTGAGGGAGAAAGCTAGCATTAGAAAGCTCTTTAAACCCCCAAATGCATTTATCCACTTAGACTTACGAATGCCTCTGCACATCTGTCCTGGAGCCCGCTTTCCCGATGCAGATGTGAGTCCAGACAGGAGCATGGCGCTGGCCAGTGAAATAAATTCTAGCTGAAGTAGCAGAGTGAAAAGACAACAGCTGTATTAGGGAGCTGTGAATGTGGAAGTGGGGAGTGGAACTAAAGACCCTGATCCAAAAACTGGAGACATGGCAGCTTTGGCAAAGAATTCTCTCATGTTTTCTGTTTGAGCCAGAGATCCAAAGTTACATGACAAAAATGAGTGATTATGAATTCTCAGGCAGGACACGTCCTCTTATAAGGCTGAAGGAGATGAATCCCATTATCAGCTGATAACAAGAAGTACAGTGCTATGCCAAATGGAACCTGAACCAGCCAGTTAGATAGAACCAGTCAACTAGCGGGACGGCTCACCCTGGTTTCTCAATGAACGCCTTAAAAAAAAATAAATGACACCCACATACACGTCAGCCAATTAGAGTTGTACGCGCTAAAAGGAGCTGTACTTTCATAGAACCACTGTTCTCTGATTGGCTTAGGCAATGGCACAACTGTGTGCCCCATTCAGTGAGAAAGCCCCAATCAATCATAGTAGACAATAAACAACTGCTGCTGTATCACAGCAGGATCCGTCAGGCAAAACAATTGATTCTAATACCTCAAATGATTGATGCTGATTTACATCAGCCTTGCAAATCGCTACTCACCCATACTCTGGGGGCAAGTCAAATATCACTAGCAGCTCCCTCTGCAATAGCCTGGGCAAGTGGATTTTGTGCCCAAGCTGGTATCTGTTCAAGACAGTTCAGCAAAGACGATTTAGAGACATTGACAGAGGACACTGTCACCTCTGGATTTAAAAATAACCATCTGCTTTTGGCTGCTGACATTTATCTGGGGGCAGCAGAAGACAACAGTCCTGTGACAAGGCTCAATTTCGACTGACAAAATGTCTTTATTCAAACACAGGTTCAGAAGAATGATTGTTGCGATACATGCTGGCTTGGTACCTGATTTGAAGGGGACCTGAGCACACAGGCAGTAATTTGGTGCTGAGTTCTGACGGGTGCCCAGGGCTGGCGTCTAGGTAAAGCCGGGGGGAGAGGTTTGAGCAGTGTGCTATGCAGCCTTGGGCCCATGCACTATGGCCACATTGTTCATGCAACACATTGTTCCTGGTATGATACAGGAAGTGCAAGCATCTGGCAGCTTCCACCTCGCTAGCAACTGACATGGCATCTTGTCCATTTCCTATGCATCGCTCCCGTCAGTGGCCAGGACTTTGCTGGGGGGCTGGGAAGGGGCTTGCTGCCAGGATGGCTGCGTTGGGAAATCAAAATTGGATGCTTTTCCTCAGAGACCTGCACCAAGAATTATTCTGGGGCAGGTCACTGGCCCGTGTCATACAGGGAGTCAGACTAGACGATCACAGTGGTCCCTTCTGGCTTTGGAGTCTGTGCATCTATGAAGCCTAGCATATTAGCTCATCTAAGTCTGAATTAAAGTGAAAAGAATCACCTACTGGTTACTTCAGTTCTTCAAGTATTGCCCGTGTAGCGCCATACTTCGGGGCTGGGTGTCCTCAATGCCACAATGACTGGGGTGGGGCTGCACATTCACCTCTTCTTAGGGGCCCATGTGTTTGGCACAAATATAAGAGGAAGCCATCCCATTCGCTGCAGGGTCTTCCACTATCTCACGCTACTGTCGTCAATACTTGAAGGGAGAGGGAGGAGAATGGAGCTGCGGAGGCAAAGTGCTTGAAGAATTACAGTTCTTGGTGAATAAACTGTCCTTCTGCTTTGGGGCTGGCACCTCTTGGAAGGTCAGCGAGCAGTGTGGACTGGCTTTAATTCACCAAAGATTTCAACACTGCTCCACCAAACTGGACATCAGAATGAGATCCCAAATTCGGGAAGCGGTGCTGCCTAATGCTTGGAACAGTGTTTCCAGCAGGGCAAATCAGTGTAAGAGATACGACCTGTCATATATGCTGCCTTTGACCTAATCGACCCTGGACCTTCCGGGATAGGGACGGTAGCTAACATATGCCATGTCTGAATATGAGATCTAATACATTTGACTGGTTCTGTAACAACCAGGCTCACAAAACAGGCCCGATTCAGCAGAGTGAGCAGTAGGAGGTTTACACACATCCTCCATGAGAGAGGATGTTAGGTGATACTGACTATCCCTGCAGCCTTACAGAGCAAATCATCCCCTCAGCCAGCGGGGCCAGATTAAGGCAGGGGCTTTAGGGGCTGCAGCTCAGGGCCTTGGGCTACGGGGTGCCCCGCAGTCTGCATGAGGCCCGCTGCTTCTTTTCATCCGGTCTGCAGCAAGTCTTTGCGCCATGGGCTGGACACTGGTCTCCGAGCCTTGGCACCCCTCTCTCCACCCCCCAGGGCTGGAGCTGTGAGCGGCGGCTGACACATGTGCCCCTGCTGCCCCCACCCCCAATGCTGGCTCTGCAGCTCTCATTGGCCGAATACGGCAACCAATGGGAGCTGCAGGGGTGGCACCTGCAGGCACAGGCAACATGCATCAAGCAGAGCAGCCTGGCCCCTCTGTCTAGGGCCCGGACATACCGTCCACCTCGGGAAGCAGAGCAGCATGAAGCCAGGGCAGGCAAGGATCCTGCCTTAGCCCTGCTGTGCCGCTGACCAGGAGCTGCTCAAGATAAGTACCTCCCGTCTGGAGCCTGCACTCTAAACCTCCTGCTGCATCCCAACCCCCTGCTCCAGCTCTGACCCCAACCCCGAACCCATCCTCCTAGCTGGAGCTGCAGCCCTTCCCGCACCCCAACCCCCGGCCCTAGCCCTGAACCCACTTCTCCACTCCAAATCCCCAGGGGCCCCACAAAATCCAATAGCTCTGGGCCCCCAGGAGAGGTAATCCAGCCCTGTCAGCCAGTACCCTTCTCTTAGGGCTGGTGTACAGTGAGTGTCCTGATCTGACAGGAATGTCTCACCCCTGCAAGAAGCATGTGACTTACAGCTCACCTTGAGTTTGGAATCCACCTGAAAGGGAGGCAGTGCCAAGTGAAAACGGGCCATTCAAATCAGATCGACAGAAAGTGACCCAAACTCCAGGCTGGCCAAGGAGCCCAAGGATATCGCTACTGAAATCACATGACGACACGGGGCAGGCGCCATTTCACAACTATGCTGAGCAAGCAGAAGGAGTGCGGGAAGGATGAGACCATGGCTCAAAAGCCTACAGGGGTGAAACAGGAGCTGAGCCACAGAGAATCTCACCCTGTTACACTCGCACTAGACATATGATGGCTGCAGAGAACTTACGCCGACATTCCAGTGACCACATGGAACCTTCTCATAAGGTTCCATATCGCACACACGTCCCAGGTCTGGGGAGCCGCAGATGCTGTTCTGAAGTCTATCTGCCATTGCCCCTTAGCCTGTAGTTAATAAGTGGGTTCAAAACACAGCTGAGGAATCTAGCGGTCTCCTTTGCTGTGTAACTTTGACTTTGCTAAGTCTTTCAAATGCTCTCCAGGACTTGTGACACAGACGTCTGTATCTGAACACTCAGCCATCTGGTGTGTAGAGAGTGCCCTCTCAGCCATTATACACCTCCGGCACAGAACAATGAGTGTGAATGATTGGTTCTGAACACCAGCACTGGCATCACACTGGGTACAAAACTCTACTGCACTAACCCACATGGTAGCATTTAGAGAACTCACTGGCATTCAAAACGGAGGGGCTACCACAAAAGTGATCACCAAATGATGTTTCAGAGAGCAAAATGCCTTCAGCATCAGGGCTGAATTAAGGCAAACAGGGCCCTAACCACATTATCACCTGGGGCTTTGGTGGTTTTACTTTAACATCATCACATGACCTAAGCTCAGGGCATGAGTCTATTTTTCTTAACGGTTAATCTATCACTGATGATTATACATCAGCGAAGGAAATTTCTTCCTGACCCACATAGTGGCAAGCTGAGGGCCCTGATGCATGAGATTTGATCCGACTTTGTTTAGCTTTTTTAGGCCCATCTATACTAGAATTTTTTTGCAGCATAAAAACAAGTGCAAACCCCTCCACCCCCATGCAAATGAGCTGCACTGGTGTGAGATGTGACTTGTGCTGCTGCACAATGGAAAAAAAGACACCCAGATCCAGACAACTCCTTGACTGTGGACTGAAATGAGGAAAAGGAAAAAAAAAAGAGGATAATTAACTAGAAATTATTCATATAATGGTAATACCCAATAGCCCCAATCTGCAACCCTAATGTGCTGGGGGCTGTGCACACAGAGATGAAGAGACTTTCGCATCCTTTGTGCACAACATTCCTCTACACGTATAGGAACAAATTTATATTTCTTCTTTGCGTCAATTAGATTTTAGTTCCAAACATTTCTCCCGCGTCTCCTGAAATGTTGCTCTGTCAGCATTCAGTCAGTGCAGACCCTGAAAAGGCACAGGCCAGATCCTCAGCTGGTGGGAATCAAGGTAGCTCCACTGAAACCAAAAGCGCTGTTCCCACTGCCTCTCCCATTCATTACCCCGTGATATAAATTGGTGTTCTGTCATCAAAGCCAATTTATGCCAGTGTACTTCCATTGCCTTTAATACAGCTCCATCTATTTACACCAGCTAAGACTCTGTCTCTCAGTCTTTCAGTACTGGTGGATTTAGCTTCCACCATCTCAGCTACAACAATATTTTCATGCTCAGTATTGCTAATGCAATTTGTTTCTTCCTCCATTGTGACATGCCTCTGCACTCATGTATTAGTAGACTGCTGAAGCACAGCTGTTTTCAGTGTAAGAGAACAGCTGCTAATGACTTTATTGGTGGGAGGCAAATTAGCTCAGGACAGATGTGTGCTTGCAAGTCCTCCTTTCACCTGAATGCCCCCATCATTTTTCGAGTGCATCTAAGGTCAACCATGCCCGTACTGACTCCATGCAAATTTCTATTTGGAGCTGGCTTGAAAACTGGCTCCTTAAAGTATAAAGATCCTGTACTAACCCTGCCAAATATGCATGGGAGTGTGTAACAAAGGCTCAGCTGAGACCAGATATTTAAAGGCAGCACATTTCCATCTATTTCTGGCCTTGTCTAGATGGGAGATTTGCCCTGATTTCAGCCATCAGCATAGCTCCACAAATGCAAGCCCCTGGTGTATCCCAGCTGCTGCCATTTTAAAACAACTACCAGTTGCCAGCGAAATGTTCCTTCTTTCACAGGGATGTGAGATTCCCCTTATCATCATCCACAATTACACTCACTTGAGGCCCAGGACATGTAATAGTCAGTGACAGATTCCAGATCCAATGTCTCATCACTTATCCAGACACTTTATACAGTCAGAAAGGACTGTCTACCATGGTACTTATATGACCCTTATTACTGGAGTATCTAACGCCTCACAATCTTGAATGTATTTATCCTTGAACACCCCTGTGAAGTACAGCAGTGCTGTTATCCCCATTTTACAGGTGGGAAATTAAGGCACAGAGTGACTAAAAGGCAGAGCTTGGAGGTGAACCCAGGTTTCCCATGTCCTAGGCTGGGCCATCCTTCCTCTTCCAGAAAAAACAGGACTAGTAGCAGTCCAAATAATTCTTTATGACATTTCTAGAATAGTTTTCCTGTAAAATCCATCCAGAATGGATGATGGGTTGGCGCTGTAGAAGTCATGAGTCTGGGATGGTTCCGCCACTCATGAGTAAAGTGATCATCCCAAATGCTTCCTAGCACACCTGAAAGTTTGCATGCCGTGTGCAGCTACATGTTAGAACACAATCTTGAGGAACCACAGTATCGAACACAATGTTAAAGGCGGCTTAGAACTCTGGGATTGTCTACTAGGAATAAAAACATGGTGTGTGTTAACACTGGGTACAAATCTCATTAACACCAGCTAAAATCCTAGTAATATGTTAGCTGATTGAGATAAACCCTAGGCTGATGTAAACTTGGCCTTGTCTACACCAGGATTGCAACCCATTAGGTAACAGGTTCGAATTACGCCTTAGCATAGACACAGCCTCAGTGTGGATAAGAACGGTCACAGTTAACCTTTTCTCAGCTTGTTAAAGGTTAACCACAGTGTTAAGCACAACAGTCGGGGTCTACACCATGTGCTAATTTGTGTCAAATGTCTTACCATGACTCCACAAGGCCGTGTTCTAACACAATGGAATTTTCCGGGCAGACAAGCTCTCCGGGTGCAACGCGTGCGTCAGAGGAAATGCAACCCAGTCTGCACTTTAGTGGCTTGGCAGCGTCTCAGCCAGAGCCCTTGGAACCCAAGCTGAGAGCGCTCAGCGCCTCCCAGGATCAGACCTTTTGTCCTTCCAGATTCTTTAGTTTAATGTATGGAGGGTGGGGGCGGATGGAGGTTGCTTCTGGAATCCATCTTCATTCCTCTCTCCTCCGGGGGACACTCCCCAAGGGAAATCAGGAAGGCTTCTTTGTGTTATTGTGCAGCTGGCAAGAATCCTGGGGGCTGCTGCTGCCCCCGCCCCCTGCCTCCTGAAAGCCCGGAGGGTGGGGAAATCAGGTTCGTTTCCATTTCAATGGCTGGGGGGAGTGGAGTGAACTGCACGTCTTTGCAGGCTCTCAAGTGCGCTTTGTCCAGGCAATGGCAGTAAAACAGAGGCCATCTGAAAAAGGCCCCTATTGACAGGCTGCAAGGCGTGAACAATCTTCTCTGCCATAAAGGCACCAGCTCGCTGCATGGCCCACAGGAGACAAAGAGAATGAACCAGCCCAGAAAATGCTATTCACCCCTTTTACTTGCAGTGATTAAAACCCGCAGCCAACCGGTCCTCTCCCCTCCCCCGCTGAACGCCTGGCCACTGCCACCCCTTACACACCAGCCCTGCAAACGCTCAGTGCAACAGACACACTCACACTGTGTTCCCACCCCACAGCAACCCCCCAGACCACTCCGGACCTCTCCGCACCCAGACCTCGCTTTCACACCTCCGGGTCTCTATCCCGCCCCACAATCCCAGCCCTACTGCCCTACCCATACAGGGCCCTGGCAAGGCTGGCCAGGGACAGTTCCTCAGCCCAGGCACACAAATCAATTGGCCTATAGGTAAGAGCACTCGTGCATAGCAGCGTAACCCAGCTACAGCCGGCTAGTGCCCAGTCTCTGCTAATCAGTGCGTGATTTACAGTCACCGTCACACGCACTCCGAGCCTGGCTCACCACTGTCCTGGGCTTGCACTCATCCTCGTGCAAAAGGCTGCCCCTGCCTGTCATTCAGATTGGGCACCATTTTCCACAGGCCTAAATGGCTGGGCAAGGCACAGAGCAAGGGAGGAATTGGGCCCTCCCAGTGCACTCTTCTGCCTCCTCCCCACATAGACAGGCAGCAACCATCCCAGCTAGCCTCTGCTGCCGTCTCCATTCCAGAGGTTCCACCTGTGCTCTTCTTGTGGCCTCTGGAGCCTCACAGCAAATCCCCCGCTGCCTAACCCACCCCAACCTCTGCCACCAGCACCCTGCAATGGGGCCCCGAGCTGATGTTGGCTGCAGGAAGATTAGCCAGGCCCTGAGCAGAGGAGCTCCAAGGCTCCATCTGAGGCATGACAGGAATGGCTGTGTGATGATTAGGATGGGGGAAGGAAGGTGTGAGTGAGCCCGTTTCTGCAGAGACTAGCAGGAAACTGTTCCTACCCATTTTGGGAAAGCCTGGAGACCACACTGGCAGCTGTAGGCCCTGGAAGGCCGGGAGAGCAGAGGGGAAGGGGGCGGAGAGATGGAGGGGAAAGGGAACAATGGGCCTGCAACTGCCTGCAAGATGAATGGAAAAGATTTCCCCCGTCACTGGTGTGTGGGGTCCCCCCTCCTCACCCAGAGGGATGGTAGAAGCGCAGCGTCTGCACTTTGCACCAGGGATCTGACCGCGGAGTGCACCGGGACCTGGGGGGGGACATGCACCCGGGGGCCTGACTGCAGTGTAAAGTGGGAGCGTGCAACCCGGCACCTGACTGAATCGGACAGCGGGGCGTGCAACTTAGGATCTGAATGCACCGTGCACCGGACAGCGGGGCGTGCAACCGGGCACCTGACTGCACCGTGCACCGGAGCGTGCAACCGGGCACCTGACTGCACCGTGCACTGGAGCGTGCAACCGGGCACCTGACTGCACCGTGCACCGGACAGCGAGCCGCGCAACCTGGGGCCGGTCTGCACCAGCCCAACGTGTGACTGGGATCCGACGGCCACTTGCCCTAGGACCGGGGGAGCCCGCCACCGGAATCAGCACTGGGCCCTTCGAGTCACTTGAGGACGGCCCGCTCCGTCTGCAGTCGAGCGGTGCCCCCGGAGCAGGCGGCAGGTGTTGCCGGGCCCCGGGGTAGGAGCGCAGGCTGGAGGCGGAGCCGGGCGCTGGAGCGCATGGAGCCCGGGGCGCCGCTCGCTCCATGTGGCTGTTCCTGCCGCTGCTGCTGTGCTGGGGCCGCGCTGGCGGCAGTGCCGCCGGGGAGCCCTGCTGGGAAGCGCTGCTCCGCTGCCAGGACGAGCCGGACTGCGGCTCCGCCTACAGCCAGTCGCAGGCGGCCTGCGAGCCGGTGCTGCGCGGGGCCGGGGCCGGAGGAGGGGAGCCCCCCGGCGGCTGCCCCAGCCACTGCATCGGGGCGCTGGTGCGGCTGAACCGCAGCCGGAGCGGCCCGGCCCTGGAGCGCTGCGAGTGCGGGCAGGACGCGCGCTGCCGCCGGCTGAAGGCGGCGATCGAGCCCTGCCTGCCCCGACCCTCCCGCAGCGGCCTGGGCTGCACGGCTGCCCGCTTCCGCTGCCAGCAGGAGCCCGCCTGCCGGGAGCCGCTGGCCGCCTACTTGGCCCGCTGCGGGCAGCTCTTCAACGGGCGGCGCTGCACGGCCGCCTGCCGGGCCGCCATGGGGCAGCTGCTGGCCGCGCCGGGGGGCCCCGCGCTGGAGCGCTGCGTTTGCGACGGGCCCGAGCGCCCCTTCTGCCAGGTGCTCAAGGCCAACATGGGCCGCCTGTGCTCCGGGCCGCCCGCCGAGCCGGGCCCGGACGAGGACTACCGGGACGAGGAGCGGCTCCTGCGGGACGAGGACGAGGGGCCGGGCGCGGGCGGCGCCTGGGTGCGCTCCGGGGGCCGCTCTCGGGACGCGCCGGCCTGGCGCGCCCTGGCACTGGGGACCCTGCCGCTGGGGCTCCGGCTCCTCTCCTGGCCCTAGCCCGGGGCTGACTCCGGGGGGTCGGAGCGAGCTGGTGCGGCGCACCACGCGGAGGGGCCCCCTAGCGTTGGAGGTGGGTGTCTGCCGTGAGCTGGAGCAGGGGTCCCTAGCCACTGGAGAAGGCCCTACGAGGGCCACGTTTAGAGGCGCCTCTCCCGGCATTGGGACACCGGCTGCTTGTCCAGCACTGCTCCGCGGGCTGAGCTTCCCACAGGGTCGAGGTGGCTGGAGAGACCGAGATGCGACCTTTTCCTTGCATCCCGGCAACATCATTTTCTCTTTCACCAGAGGACAGATGCGGCAGGTGACTAGAGCCTACCAGAGTGAGCCCAGCCAGGCACTGAGTCTGTTCTCTATGTACTGATCACTGTAAACTCAGCTCCAGGGGTAGAGCTAGTTTGAGGGGCACTAAAGGGATCCGAAACTGCTGTCATCCCCATTCTTGCTCCTGTGTGTGGTTCATACCTGTAGACAATAGGTATTCACGCAGAGGGGAGCTCTCCATTTCAAACACTAGGGCTAATGGAAGCCAGGAACTCTTCAAACGTGGTTACAAAGCACTGAATTGAGGATGGCCCCACGCTGCCCCATCTGTTCAGGGCTCATGAGTCAGGCTCCAAGAAATCGAGACTGGCTAGAAAAAAATGTGTGCTTTAAAACATTAGGAGCCTTTCCAGGTATGTGTTTTTACACCCAGCCACAAGGGCTAGACATTTCCTGCATTAAAGAAATGAACGTTTAGAGTCTTATGTGATGACAGATTTAAGAACAGTGCAAGAAAGATGAGCAACAGTTTTGCAATGAGTTGGCAATACCGTGTTGGGAAGAGAGTGTCTTGTCTAGTGCTTAGAGCAGAAGATGAGGAATCTGGATGCTTGGATTCTATTTCCAGCATTTCACTGGGTGAACTTAAGCAAAATTACATAACTGGAACACCAAGGTTGAGAGTGGCTTTCAAAGCACCCTGGCAGCAAAACCGAGTTAGCGGAGGCACATTTTCCAGACACAGGTGTGCAGTGTCCATAAGGCCTGCCCCTCTCTCAGTTTACCCCATCTGTGAAATGGGTTTAATAATAATAATTCCTATCTCACAGAAGTATTGGCTGAATGAACTAAAATAATTGACAAAGCCCTGGCTGCGATGATTTAGTGGGATTGGTCCTGCTTTGAGCAGGGGGTTCGGCTAGATGACCTCCTGAGGTCTTTTCCATCCGTAATCTTGTATGATTCTAATTACCTGGTTGATTCCCAGTAGCAGCATATGGCAAACGTGCTCTTGGAACCTCCTAGTTGCTGGGATCTACAGGCCGGGGCAAGAAGGGAGCTGAAAGCCCATCAATAGTGAGCAGCCCCGACCCCTGTTTGGCCATCACAGATCTAGGGAAACAGGGGAAAGAGGCATCCAATAGCCCAGGGTGAAAGTGAGCACCCTTTTGCCACCCAAGGTGAGCACTTTGCTTCTTATTCCCTCCTGCTCCCCTCTGTCCACAGCTTGGAAACTTCTCGGTATAAATCAATTTTAGCAGAATTTTTATAACCCTGACAATAACTGTACAGTGATCACGCCAAGGCCTGCAGGTCTATGTGGTAAACCCTTGTCTCTGGTCCTGTACAGCCCCCCACCCCCACCCCACTGCACCCTCACTGGGATTCTACTGCAAAGAGTTGTTTCTCTGTAGCACGCTTCTTCCTTGGAGGCCCGAGCTTTCCAATGACTTCAGACTGGACACTGGGGCACAAGTGATACACTCTCCTGTGGCTCACATCCTGACGTGCCAGAACAGGGACATCCAGACATGCGGCCCACTCCCCCACGTGTGCTGGGAGTCTTAGGGTTACACCTAACGTCTGTGTAAGCTCACAATTTGTTTTAACTAAAAAACAAATGCACTGAGTCTCAGAGCTTGGGTCAATTGACTGAGGCTCACAGCCAAAGCCCTTTGGTGGGTCTCTTATTGCAGTGTAGACATAGCCATAGCCTCTAGCACATGCCATAGGTTTGAGTTAGTCCAAGGGTCACCCTCTGGTTACTCATGTTTTGGATCTACTTTTAAAAAACCCATCTGCCCTCTCTTCTAGGGGCTCCATCGCTTTTAATGCGTGCAAAGCCACAGAGCCTCAACTGCAACCAGACTTTCGCTAACCGTTGTGAATATGTACATTGCTTGGAACGTCTGTTCCTGCACACACACATTTTGTACAGAAAGTAGGGGGCCCACCGGAGGTTATTTAAGTTGTAAAATAAGCATAACCCTGTCACTGTCAAATCTTTCATTTTCTCTAATTCAGCGTTAGAACGTGTATTTGTTGTACGGTTTTGATAAAAGATTTTGACAACATGAAAATATTGGTTTGGGTGTCTTGAAGCTCCTTAGAATTCTTTCTGGAGTTGTGAGAGAGGGGAGTGGACACAGATTAATTGCAGGTGCCCAAGACTGGCGTTTGTTTAAGGGGTCCCCCCAGCAAATGGTAGCTGACAGCAAATGTGGGCTGGGGGGTTCACTATTCTCTTCCCACCTCACAGAGCTGGGGCTGGATCAGTACTGGGAACAGGAGCTGCAAGGTTCATTAATCAGAGATCATCAGCTACAAACTGTACTATCTGCTCTGCGTCCAGCTGAATAAAAATGATGGTTCTGTGTCTGAAGAAAGGAACTGGGGCCTGGAGTATTTGGAAAATTATTTAATGAAGCCAACAATAAATTACATTTTCTTTAAACACAGCAGACTTTGAGAAAAGCTCTGAGCAGTGCTGGGCCCATTCACAGAGCGCTGCCAAGCGCTGCCGCCTGCCAAGCAACTACTGCAATTTACATTTCCGTCCCCTACATTTAAAACCAACAGTGCACCGAGCCAGAGGAGCTGCCTGTGGCTCTGGGGAACTCATTCATCAACCCAGCCTTCTACAAGCAGAAGAGAAAGAAAAATCATCATCGAAAATAAGAGATGAGGTTAGGGTCAGTTCAGTCCAAAATAATGCTGGGGATTTCAGGGTTAAGTGATGTCTATAAGTAAAGATTGTCACAGGGAGGAAAGGATCAGTCAGGATTGTGGCTCAAAGCAGCTCCCAACAGAAAGACCCAATAAACCCAGTGCTAGGGGGAATGGGTGGTTAGCAATTCAGCACCTGGGTATATGGGCATGGGAATAAGGCCAAATCCTGAGCCCAATCATAATTTTGTCATGACCTCCAGTGGGATGAGAGTTTGGCCCAGGGGCCTGCAACATTTCAGTGGAGTGCGGGGGAGGGGGGGGAAGTGTCAGTATCTAGAACATTATATGTGATTTTACTGTATCCTGCAAAGTCGGGAGCGGGGGAGAAATGGAGCATAGAGACATATGAAAAGTCAGGGCAGAAGGGCAAATCAAGGTACGGGAGGGGTAACTGCCCCCTTTGCCCCATAGCAAATGACTCCCCTTGTCTGGGGTAGGCCAGGATCTACAGAAATAAAGGGCATGAAAATTACTCAGGATAAATTCAAGCTAGCGTATTTGGCTTCAGACAATACAGTACACAGATGTAGGACCAATGCTCTTAAGGTTGGCATGAACCCTTCTGGTCCCCTAGCTTGCTTACTCTCCCCAGCCCTTTCAGGACAGTGTTGCTACAGCCTGAGAGAATGCTGGTTAGGGACATGGTATTACAGAAGGAGATTGGGGAGGACACATGATGCACACAATGAAATTCTGCTCCAAAACGGTGCGACTGGACTGATGGCGATATCTGAGGTAAGAGCAGGGAGCTGACTGATCCATTGATGAAGGCACATCTGTAGTACTCCAGTCAGCACTAGAGCTGGGCAAACAGATTTTTTTTGTTCATGGGCAAGTCCAGAAGATCAACAACAACAAAAAATTGGGGCAAATGAAATTTTTGTTTTGCCAAAATCAAAACATTATATTTTGATTCTGACCACATTCTAACACAATTAAGAGATGGGTTGGAACTAAAAACAGTTTCAAACCCATCCCCTCATATTTTTTTAACAGACCAAAACAATTCAGCAGAATCACCAGGAATTCCTGAAACAATTCAGCAGAATCACCAGGAATTCCTGAAACAATTCAGCGTTGCTGAATCTGCATTTTTACCTGGAAAAAATAAAAGTTTCTTCGCCCAGCTCTAGTCACGACCGACCTGGAGGGCTGTACTTCAGTGCTCTGTACGCTCAGAGATCTGTTGCTCACCTACGCATCCAGCTCAGGAGCAAACCTGCACCTACTCAACTGTAGTTTTAGCTGTCATTCGGCTTTCCCACGCCGTTGAACGTTTTCTAAGCGGCTGGCTGGCTTTCCAATCCAGTCAGTCTTAAAAACAAGCTGCTACTGATGTGTCTGTTTAACAGTCAGCTTAGGATCCAATTTAAAAAAAGAGCGCCCTGAATAGTTAAAACACAATTGGTAAAAGCTCCACCAAATAGATTCCAGTCATTGGGAGAGGCTCTGGTGTGGCTTTTACCGGGATTAAAGGTGCATAGTAGATAATGATTAGACTTGCTTTGGATCAGGCCCTTCTAAGTGCTTTTCTTCCATAGACCCTGAAGGCCTGATCCTGCAAGATGCTGAGTGTTCTCAGCTCTCGCTGATATCAGGAAAGATACTAAGACTCTTACAAGAGGTGCTCAGTCCCTTGGGGCCCCAGGGAGGCAAGCTATATTTGTATGTTGCCCCCAGCCACCCTTCTCTTCCCTCAGGTTGTGGACTGCAAGCCAAGCACTGGCTGCACCTCACCGGCCAATCAGGAGACAGGATTTTTTTAAAAAAGGGGTCCTAGACGAGGATTTGTGAGGCGAAAGGAACACGTATGGCCCAAAGGAAAGATGAGCACATGGTCTGCACGGGATGATGGAGAGTTTACAGAGGGGGGGCAGGAATCTGCAGGAGTTAAAATTAAGAAAACAATATTGATCCCACTTTTTAAACAGTGAAGGGGATTCGAGGGTGGAATAGGCCATTTGCTGCAGTCACGGAGCCCCTGACTGGAGGGATCAAAGCGTGCTGCTGGGGATTAGGCAGAAATACATTCATACCATCCTGCAGCCAAGGGAATGGGACTCAGACCCTTCCCAGCCCCTCTATCCACGACTCCCTTGTGGAGAGGCAGTGAGTGCGGAAGGAGCAGCCACACAGAGCCAATCCTTAGGGACTGTAGCGCTAAAGCCCCCTACCTTCTGTTATCACAGCCCTCACGGGGTCCCTAAAGGCCACTAGGCTACAGCAACACATACAAATGCCATGTTTGTATGATCAACCCTTTAAGCTCTAAATCTTGCCATTATCCCCCAGCTCCTCAGGCAGGGGTCACTAATAGAGCTAGGGTTATTCCTTGACATTAAATACTAAAAGCTCTTTTTTAATTCTCTCTTTGCTTAACATATGATGACAGCACATACCCATTTTTTACACTAATTCATACATATATACTATGTATATACATATGTAAAATCATCACACAGTGCATCTAAGTAAAACCCTCTAGATCAGCTCGTGTCCTGTAACTAACAGCACGTATACAAACCATCCATGTGTCTGTTAATACACGTACGCAAACCGCTATGCACGCACGTGATTCCTGGATGGGAAGTCAGATGAGGAGGCCAGTGCTAAAGACACCTGTCAGTATCTCTTGCCTTGAGAGTTGTACTGATCCCACGGGGTCCATGTTCACCTGAGTGTTACTGCAGAGTACAGGCTGACACAGGAAACAAAGGAGGGTGGGGGGACAATGGAAGATTATTTATTTGGCACTGGGGCCATGATCTGCTACCATGAACAACGAAATCATCAATTACATGGCTGAGACATCAGACTGAATATTTGTTCACGCCTGGCCTGCTGGACTCTACGACAATTATTAATCATGTTTATCATGGTACTGCCTACAGACCAACAAAGATCAGGGCTCCATTGTGCTAGACATTGTACAGACAGTGCTTCTCTGAATTACAGAACTTAAAACTTTCTACAGGTTGGCTCAGAAAACACAGGCAAGCAAAGAAATTTTAAAACCAATACAATCATACAACATCAAGGCCTTTCTCTATTATTTCCCAGCCTTACCGATCATGGAAAGTTCTATCTGCAATCAGAAGCCATTGCCTTTAAAACATAGGGCTTGGCTACACTTGCAGCTGTAGAGCACTTTGGGCTAAACCAGCCTTCGGAGAGGGCACTAGGGTAAGCGCCACAGTTTGTCCATGCTGACAGCTGCAAGCGCACTGGTGTGGCCACATTTGTGGCACTTGCAGCAGCATTGGGAGCAGTGCATTATGAGCAGCTATCCCAGCGTTCAAGTGGCAGCAACATGCTTTTCAAATGCAGGGGGTGGGCTGGAATGTGACAGGGAGTGTGTTGTGTGTATGTGGGGGGAGAGAGAGTGGGTTTTAGGGTGCTGAGTGTGTCAGCCCAGTGTCTTGTAAGTTCAGACCCTCCCTTTCCCTCCTCCGCCTGCCTCCCTCTCACTCACTCAAAGCAAACAGTAAATGTTTGCTTTTTCTCGGAGAAGATAAGCAGACAGCTGTCTGAAATGGAGCTTTGAAAGGGCACTTCCGCAGCGGATTCCAAAACAATGACAAGAGGGGCCACTTGATTTAAGGGGATTATGGGACATTTCCGGAGGTCAATCAGAGTGCAGTAATGTAACTCCTCATTCACACTGACGCTGGGGCGTCTCACCCAATACGCATCAGACCTTATCCCTCTTGCCGAGGTGGAGTACCAGGAGTGCTCTAGCCAGTGCGGATGGGGAGTAAGGTAGAGCACTCTGGGCGGCTTTATTGCAGTATAACATGCAAGTGTAGCCAAGCCCTAAACCTCCGGCCCAGCTCCTTCAGGAAGAATGATTCTCAGTGCTACTCTTAAGCTTAGCTGTGCTCCCTGCTAATGTGGAGAGGGAGCAGGAACCAGGATGGGTGAAACTGGACAGCGTGACATGCTGCATCGTTCTCCTCCTTTCCATTCTGTAGGGATAGGGGTTCACAGTCAGGAAGGCAGTGGGAAGTACGGGCCAGGGAAAGCCACCCCCACCACAAGGCTTAAGAGCATCCAAATTAAACCCAAGTGCAAGCCATGCTGGTGCTGAGTCTGACCCGGAAGGCCCATTTATTAAGGGTCTTTGGAATGAACTAACTTTGGTGTTTGTTCATCCAGCATTGAACGGTGCAGGCTGCTAAACCGACAGGAAGAGCGACTGCTCTGCAAGACCGTCAGGAGCTCAAAGGTTATTGCTCGTGCAACGCAATTCACCGCTCTCCATAAAGACGCAGCTAATTTCCATCCTGGCCCCGCTCACCTCATTTCAGCATCCAAAGGGCCTGAGCCAATGAGCATCCATGCTCTGGCTTGAGCAGGTGTTGGATCAAATCCCAGATCTTCCAGGGCAGAACGGAGAGCGTGGCCAGGGTCACAGCTGCCCTTGATGATGTGCTCATAGCCTGGCCAATAGCCACCTTAACTCCTGCTGCATGCCTGCAACTCCTCTCTGGGCACCATGGGGATTTGTGAGCAAAGGAAACTGCAGCCCCACAGCAAGCAGTTCTCCACAGAGATAGCTGGCTTCTTGCTCTCTGACAGTGCGGCTTCTGCCATTTGCTCTCCCTTCTGCCCTAGGAAATCTGGGGTCTGATCCAACACCTGCTGAAGCCAGAGCAAAGATTCATTTGAATCATAGAATATCAGGATTGGAAGTGACCTCAGGAGGTCATCTAGTCCGACCCCATGCTCAAAGGGGGACCAATCCCCCAATTAAATCAGCCAACAGATTTGTGCCCCAATGGCCACTGGATCAGGCCCTTAGGATTTTGAAATGAGGCAGAATGTAAATGCAGTGAGTTGGGTTTGGATTGCCAAACCCTCTCGACAGGAACAATTCCAGGAAACTCTGGAAGATCGACCCACAGGAGATGGATTAAATCCGTACCACGTGGGGCTTAATCTAATCTCACTGGGCTTTGAATCCTTTTTTTTAAAAAAGGACATCTACTTTAAAAAACATCACTTCTATTGGAAATTGGTAGACTTGCAATTGTAAGTAACACTTTGGAGTGACATCTATAATATAACAAGGCTTGGTGGAATTTGGTTTTATTTTTTGATCATTTTGACAGATGTTTATTTAAAAATCATTTAAAATATTTTAAATCTATTTTAAAATGTTCTCACTTATGCAAAATTATGGGTTTTCAGCATTTTTTTTTTACTTATATCAATTTAAAAATTGTCCAAGTTTTGGGAAACGACGGGGGGTGGAAGGCAGAGAGTAATTACTGAAGGACAGGAGATGTTGAGATTCAAAAAGTTAACAATTTAGAATTGTGAAAACACAAATTGTCAACATCACGTTCAAAGTAAATATCCTGGAGTCAAACTAATAATTGTTCAAGCAGCATTTTTTATTTACTTTGCCTATCAGTAAATTTTGATTATTATGGATGGAATTTTTTTTTGGTTTGTGTGTGTATGGTAAAGTCGACATACTTCAACATTTACCAATAAAATCGAACTCTTCCAAGACTACTACTTATAAGAGCGAGATTAGAGAGAAATATCATTCTCTGCTTTTGTCTGCTCTTTGCACATTGTGAATAGTCAATTTCACTCTTTATCATGTTTCATCAGACAGATTCCTCTGTTTATGTGGGTCACACATAGCAAAGGGAGGGGGAAAAACAACTTAAACTGGACTGTATGATTATTAACCAATCATAAAATCTTGCCATGGAGACTAGAGGTAGGACCTGAAACCACTAAGTCGCTTTAAAAAAAACACAGACAAGCTTTCAAACTGACAGTTCTCCTGCAGGAAGTGAATTTTTAAGGGTGGTGAAAGGAAACAGACCACCAGCCCTAAAGTCCTCTGTTTCTACAGAACAGGAACATCACATGCAGTGCAAGCTTCCAACACCCTGCTCCAAAGGGATTCCTGTAGGAGTGACTGGATCATTCAGATTTCTTAAACCATTTGATGCTTATCAAGGCTGCCACTGAGGCAGCTGGAGCCAATCGAGAAGGCAGATTCCTGCCATAGGGAGACCTAGCTGTTAAGACCAGAACTGGAACCAACTTACTTCAGGATGTGTAACCAGCTACCTGACTGGCGGAAAACGTTTTTGGTCACTTCACCACTTGGCTGAAGGTCAAGTGATTTTGAGCTTTAGTGATCAAGGGGGCAGGGAAAGACTTCGTATCTTTTTACCAACCCTGGGGATCCCTTGTTCACTGCTTTTAACTCTCCACACTGCACGAAAGATAGGCAGATCCAGCCATATGGAGGAGACAAGGCAGTAGAACAGGGATCGGCAACATGGGCACGCGGGACTGCGGGGTAAGCACCCTTAGCGGGCCCCGCTGCTTTATTTACCTGGCGTTTCGCTGATCGCGGCTCCCACTGGCCCTGGCTCGCCATCCCGGTCCAATGGGGGCTGCGGGAAGCAGCAGCCAGCACCGCGCCGCTTCCTACAGCTGCGATCGGCGAAACGCCAGGTAAATAAAGCAGCGGGGCCCGCTATGGGTGCTTACCCCGTGGTCCCACGTGCCAACGTTGCCGATCTCTGCAGTAGAAGATTCTCCTATAATCCAGCATCATTTGACCGGCTGCCGAGCGGCACCGGCCTGAGTTTGCTAAGCAGATGCACTCGGGGCGCAGAGAGCTCTTATGCATGGATTACCCAGACAGAAAGGTGGACGGTCCCTCAGAGTCCGTATGGCTGATACACAGCTGCTGCAAGAGGAGCTTGGTTTATGGCACCATGCCCGCTGCAGAGCAGTACTGCCCGAATCCCATGGCTACCTCATTCGACTCCGCTCAAGAGCTTACTGCGGGGAAGATGTAGGATTAAAATCATCATCATAATAAAATGTACCCTCCAGGAAGCATTTTTATGTCAAATGGAATGAGCTGAGCCCTTCATTTCCTCCCCATCCTAAGCTTATAACGTATAAATCAAATCCCCACGCCCCATCTGCTCCTGTATGAGGAGAGCTGGCGGTACAGGGCCTGCAGCCGAAAAACTACTCTACTCACAAGCTCCATTAGCCCCTGACCTCCTTCCTCCATCAGCATGTCAGTAAGGAGAGATGGGAGGGGAAAAGGACAGAAGTAGCGGGCAAGGGGAAAATGCACTTCCCGCCATTCCGTGTTAAACGCTCAAGCCCTCACGTTCTAGGTGCTGATGGACGGCCTGGTCACCCGGGGATCAAGAGATGGGGGTTGGGGGGGGGGGGGGGGGGCACAGAAAGGCTACAGCCCCATTTGGAAGCCCAGCTTCCCATTTTACAGGTGCAAATAATTGTGGATTCAAACCCATGGGAGCCACAAACACCATCACGTGAGCATCTCCAGAGTCACTAGAGGTTTTGGGTGCCAGACTCAATACACTTGAAAGGGATCCGATTTTCCGAGGAGATGTGCTTAGCACTTCCAGAAAATCCCTTTAAAGGGGTCTCAAGTCTGACACCCACCAAAATACCACTAGTCCCTCTGAAAAGTCTGGCCTTCCCTGAGAGTCAAGCCCCAGGTTGGGTGGGCAAGGTGCCAGTTTCCTCACTGCACATCTTGCAAGGACAACAGTTGGGGCCTGTCATTTATATAGCACCTTTCCTTGGTCAGGGAACCCAGAGCCCGTCACAGATCATATATGTGCAATTTTACCATGAAATGCAGCCACTTCTGGGGTGGACAGCAGCAACCAACTAGCACATTGCACACTAGCCAGGAGGGAACATTTTGGCGAGACAATGTCATTTGCTGTAAGCAGGAGGCCAAGAATTCATCCTGTGTCATTAAAATTGACAGAATCACAGGCTGGCAGGCACAGAGAAGGCCTGGAAAATGGACAAAAAGCAAGTAGCACGAGTGTGTGACACTAGCGGAGTCAAAGCACATTAGGCCTTGCACTTTCTTCTTCTTTCTACAGGGGAAAATAAGCAGTGGCACCCTCCCAAGTTCTACCCATTGGTCACTGAAAGAAGATGTCACCGCAGCAGATTGTTCAGGTCTTCCCTCTCTCTCAGCTGCTTTGAGCAGCGGTGTAATAGTTAACAACCTGGACACACAAGCCAACATTAGGTTTCAGAGTCAACATCCCCACCGAATCAAATGGGAGCAATTCACACTTCTCAGAGCTATTGTTTCAGTCTGCCTGTCACTTCACCTGTTTACACATAGTTCACAGGTTTACACCCATAAGGAGTAGACTATTTTTCAGCTCATTAAGCCACTGAGAGCTGCTGAGCAATGGGAGGCCAGGGAGCATGGATCCCTGTTTTGATGTAAGAGTTAGTGGAACCACAGACTGTAGTGGGGGAAGCAGTCCAGAGCTCGGGTCTTGACAGAGAACTGAGGAGAAAACTGATCTGTCTGCGCCTGGATCCCGTCACTCAGCTGGGATCTTAGACCTGGGGCGGGGGAAGAGGGAGGTATTTAAAATATTTCAGTTCACCTCTATCAAAAATATATATAATTTAAAGAGAGTGCAGACAAGTATCTGCACAGAGCCGGGCTCCCAACATGCCACCCTGGGAGCATGAGGTGAGAGCCAACTAAATATTAAAGGGTTAAATCCTCTTGACACCAGCCAGGCTTTCTGGACCACTCCTGGGCTGGAGCAGAGCTCTCCCTCTGCCGTGCCAGGCTGTCACGCCTCTCACACGCCCACGGCCCCCATCTTCCCCGCAGCCCGGGGTGGCAGCAGGGGAGAAAAGAGCTTGGTGGGGGGCGGTCGCCAGGTTTGCTAGTCAAGTGACTGTGCAGAGCAGGGAGGCGAATCCGTGAGAAGGGGACACAGGTAAACTGGGGGAGAGCGAGTCCGGTGGCAGCAGAGAGAGGACGTGTCCTCCTGGCTTTCCACGCTACATCCCGGCAGGGAGAACAAAGCTCTGATTTTCCAGCTCAGCAGATCATACACATTTGCTGGACTCCAAGTGCTGAAAAATCTGGATGACGGGTCAGATCAGCCACTGCAGAGGTTGCTTGTAGGGACAACCCCGTGCTCCCCCATCCCAGTCCCAACACATCACCTAGGCAGGGAGAGGCACTGAGCCAGCCATGCTCCTTAGATTCTGCCCCAGCCCTGTTGGATCTGGTCCATGCCCAGTGGCCAGTACGGGCCAGCTCCCTTTCTTCTAGCACATTCTGTGGAGCACTGTCCTTTCCACTTTGCCCCTCCCATGGTGACATAGAGGCCAGTGCCTCACGTCTATTTCAGTTCAAAGGGCTGCCTCTGGGGGCCCCTTTAAACACCTGCCCGCCCCCCTCTGCTCATTCCCTCTGCCTGACAGGACAAATGGAGAGGGGATCCCCCTGTGATCTGTCAAGCGCAGGAGAGGGATGCAGGACAGACAGACCCCTGCCCCTCCTTATGGCTCCGGATCTGTTCAAGAAGAAATAAAAGGATCCCTACAGCAGTCTCCTGCCCCCACGGGAAGCTAATAGCCTCTGGGACAGCCCACATGGCAGCTTATTCCAATTAACCAGCCAAGGACAAAGGAAATGGGGATTAGCAGCTACCTGTGGATTCTCCCAAGCTGCAGAGAGAAGGCACAGAGGCCTGCTTTCTACCCACTCGAATGGGGAGTTGAAGATTGCTCCCCCTTCCCCATCAGACCTTCCCTTCACCCCATCCCCACCCATAGGGATGCCCGGCCTGCCTCACTGCAGGGGAGAGCTGCAACCCCTTCCCCACCCCTGATCCCAGGCAGCCAGCAGCAGGCAGATACCAAGGTTTTAGCCTCTTCTCCATTCCTGGCTCTGGGTATTGCTGCTTCTTCTGATTCCAATGTAAGGATCCCAGGATGGGATTTTAAGAAGTTACATGGTAGGTCAGGAGCCTGAAGGGGTGGGGTGGGCCGGCACCTGCTCTGAACTCACTGTGGGGGCTACTGAAAAATCCAGCCTCTCTTTGCCAACTGGGCCGGTTGTACAGGAACACGAGGGAGGCCTGGCATTTTAGAGCCAGGTACAGACAACTGGTCTCTTTCCCACAGAGCGCACAGTCTAGATTAGATGTAGCAGCCCAGGAGGATACGGTGGAAGGGGCATGGGAACGGTCAGGGGCCAATTGCTACGTGTGCATCTTGCGTGCCAGGCGAGATAGATAAAGGGAGAGGAATGGCTTAAGCAGCATCAAGACATCTGGATTTTTTCCGTGACGTAGGAACTGAGACAGTCGGGCGAGGGGCTCAGAGGGGTGGGCAGCGCTGAAGCTGTGTCTGGAGGCTGCGGAGAGCCCGGGCTGGATCCAGGCTATTCCTGGCCTAGCGGGTGGTACGAGAGCACCCGTGGATCCAATAGGGGGCGAAGGAGATCTGAGGAGCTGGCCAGGCAGCAAGTGGGAGAAGGGGACAGTGGGATCAGTCGGGCAATGGGCAGGATGAACACACATGGGCATAGGGCCCAGAGCAGGGACCATGGGAGTGGCGGATGCAGGGCTGAATGGCAGAGCAGAGGCATATTTGGAGGTTGTCAGCAAGGAGGTGGCAATGGCTGGCATGAGAGTGGACGGGGTTGCCCAGGGACGGAGCATGGTGGGAGCAGGAGGGCACAGAGGATGGAGCCTGACAGGACACTGATGGACAGCAGGACATGGGGCCAGAGAGAGAGAGACACTGAAGAAGCTTCTGGACAGGCCCACAGAACCGGCCAAGAGCAGGTCACTGGCTGTCTCGATGAGAGCTGGGCCAGTGAGGGCAGAGGATGCAGAAGGGAGCTGGGAGGGGGGTGGGAGCAGCCAGCAGGTTCGAGGTGGGGACGAGGAGAGCGGGTAGTAACTGGAGAGCCGGAGGGGCTAGGGGTGGAGTTTAAGGAACCATTCAGAAGTAGAAGGGAGACGGGAGAGAGGTGAAGATGGCGGGCGGGTGCGGGGGTGGGTCAATAGCAGGAGCAAGTGCAGCCGAGGCTCCAGCTGGCGAGACGGCCAGGAGGTGGCAGTGGGTTGAGGGGAGCCAAAATCAAATGCTGAGCAGAGGGGTCAGGAGCCTGGGAGGGGCAGAGGGGCTTAGCCAGGTTGATGGCGGCGGGGGACAATCACACAGGCTCTGCATGTTCTCCACAGAGGCTCCATGGGGTGGGAAGCGGAACGGAGGGAAGGGACAGGCGGGGAGACCCCATAGGAGGGGTTAGTGGGACAGACAGAGCAGCAGGAAGCCGATGGAGCTGAAGGAGACGCAGCCAGGTGGAGAAGGGAGGGCAGCTGGCATGGACCTGAAAGTCACGGAGGGACTGGGGGTGGGGGGGCAGGAACAGTGCTAATAGGATGCATGGGGAACTGGCGGTGGGGCCTGCCAATAGGGAACAGCGAGGGGGAGAGACCAGCTCTGTGTAAGGCACAATCACACTCACAGCTCCGGACAGACTCCGACAGCATCTCCTTGCCCATGAATTGCGCTTCCCTCATCTGGAACACAGAGCGGGGTTCTCGTCACATGTTGCGGTCGGGGCCGGTCACTGTCTAATCCCCAGACACCCCAATTTACCACCCCCACCTTCCCATACCTGGCAAGGGTCCCAACACCCCCCCCATCCCACCAGGCCATTCTCTTATGGTCTCCATTTACACCCCAGTCCCCACCACACGCATGAATCCTCCCCCACCATCCCCAGCCCTCCTGTACCTTGATCTGCTCTTTCAGGTACTCAGCCCGACCCATCAGAGTCTGAATCTGTGGGCGAGACACAAACAATCACTCATCCCATTCCGTGACCAGGAGTCACAGCGGAGGGTGAGCCAGCAGCTAAATGAAGCCAGCTCAGGAGGTGGGGAGAGGCTGGCCTGGCAGCTTAGCGGCAAGGAGCCTGGTCTGGTTCCCTGGGAGAAGGCAACATGGTTAGCATCAGGAGAGTCCTGGGTCCAACCTTCCATAGCCAGGAGGGTCACCTAGGGAGGAATGGGGGAAGGACAGCTGGGACCCAGGAGTCTCTACCAGTAGCTTCGAGGACCACCATGGGAGTGCAGCTGGGAGGCAAAGGGTCCGCGTTAAGGAGGCTGATCTGGACTAATCGAGCTTGTTTAATTCAAGGGAGGCCGTGCTGTCTAATGGTTAGGGCACCAGCCTGGCACACAGGGGCCTGGGTTCTGTTCCCAGCTCAGCTGCAGATTACCTAAATGATTTCCTCCCGCCGCAGTGCCTCAGTTTTCCCATTCATAAAATGGGATGGAACGTGCTCTGTAACAGGTGCTCAGTACTATTACAATCCATTCTAGAGCATTGCTTTATATTTGAAGACAACAACAAAAAATTGTCCCGCGACCCCCCATATCCCACAGCCCTTTGCAGCTGCCAAGGTTTTGGGCTTTGGGTCCCAGGAGGAAGCAGGGAAGGTGACGGAGGGTTGCTGCTGTGCTGTGGGGCTGCTCCTCCTTCTCTCCACCACCCCAAGAGGCAGAGACGAGATGGGGCCTATGGGGCTGTTCTAGAACTGAGTAGCAGGTAAGAGAGGCAGAGCAGCCCCAAGTGAGTTCTTCCTTCCATCCCTACCCCGGTTCCTGCTAGATCTTCCCAAGCCAGGGATATTGCTACTTTCTCACCTATTGGGATGTGATCCACTGAGCTCCCCCCGCAAACCCACCCCAGCTTATACCCCACCAGCTGAAAGCCCTGTCTAGCCTGTCCCTAGCGGGGTCAAAGCAGGATGGGTCCTGAGCCAGAACCTGACCTGGAATAGTGAAACTTCTGCCACTCCCCTTGGCAGAGATCTCACCACTGGCACAGGACTCTCAATATCCAGCTGTGTGGGACATCCCATCAGCCCTGGCAGGAAGGAATGGAGGAAAAGGGGCCTGGAGCACATGATTTATGAGGAGAGGCTGGGAGAACTGGGATTGTTTAGTCTACAGAAGAGAAGACTGAAGGGGGATTTGATAGCTGCTTTCAACTACCTGAGAGGGGGTTCCAAAGAGGATGGATCTAGACTGTTCTCAGTGGCAGCAGATGACAGAACAAGGAGTAATAGTCTCAAGTTGCAGCAGGGGAGGTTTAGGTTGCATATTATAAAAAACTTTTTCACTCAGAGGGTGGTGAAGCACTGGAATGGGTCACGTAGGGAGATGGTGGAATCTCCTTTCTTAGAGGTTTTTAAGGTCAGGCTTGACAAAGTCCTGGCTGGGATGATTTAGTTGGGGGTTGGTCCTGCTTTGAGCAGAGGATTGGACTAAATGACCTCCTGAAGTCCCTTCCAACCCTGATATTCTATGATTCTATGAAAACGCTAAAACCAAGGGAGCCTGTAACTGAAATCCCTATTGGGCTGTTCCTCTGGGAGAGCGGATGAAGGGAAGGACCCCATTACATACCTCAGAGTGAAGCAGTTCCCGTCTCCTGCCCACGGGCTCTGCTGGAAAGAGAACAGGCAGCGTTAACCTCCAGCGCTGCACAGAACAGCGGCACGTATGGGCTCTGTTGCTAGGCAAGATTCCAGCAGCACCAGCTGGAATCCCACTGCAGGTGGCAACTCACCAGCTAACATGAGCAGCAGCTCCCCCAGACTCTGCTGGTAGAGATCGAGCGTGTCGGCGTCGTCCTTGCCCTCTTCCTCCTGGAACAGAGACTCCAAGAGGTTACAGCCAAGCTCCCGGATGCTGCAGAGCATCAGTGAGGAGAGGCAGAAGAGAAAGCGCAAACAATGACCGTACCAAGCTCTTAGCTAGCACTATTCAGTGGTACACCTCAAAGCACTTTACAAAGGGAGAGCTGGATCATTATTCCCATTTCACAGATGGGGAAACTAAGGCAGGGGGCGGTGACATAGCTTGCCCAAGGTCACTCAGCATCTCCTGAGTCCTGGAGAGAGGAATCCTCAAACGGACAGAGATATGACCACAGGCCATTTGCTTCTGTGAGCATGTGTAAAGGATCATGCCTGTAATGTTATGGCTGTTCTAGGTCTGTGTGTGTTTGTTTTAGGATTCCCAAGGGTTAATTCAGGTGTTAGTTTGCCCCCTAGGCAGGAAAAGCAGACAGACATGTCTGATGGCCCTCCAGTCCTGACACTTAAAGGGACAATGCAGTTATCAGTCCCTTTAAAGTTTGCCTCTGGCCATGCCAAGTTCAATGCTAGAACAGTGTGTCCTGAGCTCCCGGCCCCTCCCCTCCACTCCCGGAGCCTCAGTGTGCCCTGCGGGCTGCACTCTGGCCTGCCACACCAGGGCAGCGCTGTTGCAGCATGGCTGGCTCCAGCAGGTCCTGAGCTCCTGCTGCTCTGAGCAGTGGTAAGGGAGCAGGGCTGTGAGCTCCAGTGGGGCAGCGTTTCTCACTCCAGGGGTCAGGGCCAGGCCAGGGCCTTGGATATGGGGCAGGGATTCCCGGGGATCTGTCAGGGGTGAGGGGGAGTCGATAGGGGTCAAGGCAGTCAGAGGATAGGGAGCAGTGGGGCTTGGATAGGGTTGGAGTTCTGAGGGGGCAGTTAGGGCGGAGGGGGCAGTCAGGGGACAAGAAACAGGAGAGTTTAGATGGGGGTGGTGGTCCCAGGGAGTGGTTAGGGGCGGGGGGAGGTCTCAGGAGGGGGCAGTCAGGGGACAGGTAGCAGAGGGTTGATTAGGGGGTCGGGTCCCTGGGGGTGGTTAGGGCAGGGTGTCCCGGAGTGAGTGGTGAGGGGACAAGGAGCAGGGAGGTTGGATGGGTTGAAGGTTCTGAGGGGGATGGGAAGTAGAGTGTGAGGCTACATTAACAACATGTTAACCCCTGAGGGCTCAGCCAAAAGCTAGTTCATCATTTAGCAGTAAGGCATTCCCTGGGAAATATTCCACCCTCTGACTTCACCACCTCAACCAAGCTTCACAATCATCATTGCTGTGTACAGTATTAAATTGTTTGTTTAAAATTTATACTGTGTGTATACATATGATGTTTTTTGTCTGGTGAAATTTTTTCCCTAGAACCTAACCCCCTCATTTACATTAATTCTTATGGGAAAATTGGATTTGCTTAACATCGTTTCACTTAAAGTAGCATAACCACAACATTAAGTGAGGAGTTACTGTATTACTACATCTCCCATCCAATGGGAGCTCTGGGATAGAAGAATTAACTGGGTGGTCTCCACTCTCGTTCTCCCTCCAGTCCAGAAAGATAAGACACAAATCAGTCTGTGCTGCAAGGTTAGGTTCAGACAGGCTCAGATGACTGTCACCTGGCGTGCACCTACCACGGAAGCGGCACTTCTGTTTCTGCCCCTCTTCCAATTTTAGCTAGGTTGATATTTTGCAAAGGGCTCTCTGAGGTCAGTGCAGAAGTGTCGCTGTGTTAAGGGTGGAGCGTAAGGTCCATTGAGCAGCAACTGATTCTCGCACCCCCCATATAACCAACCAGCACTGCTGGGCGAGTGACTAATGGATGCCTTTTCAAGTGTAGTGTACACTTTGTTGGATATGAAAGAATAGCTGCAGCAAGACAATGGGTTGAAAGAGGATCTGTAAGCAAGACAGCAGTTTGTGGCTCTCAAAGCTGATCAGTTTTCCCAAGGCATGGAATACATGGGAGGGAGGTTGCCTTTTGGCTGGACATTGCTGCGAATCCTACAAGAGGAAGCGATGTAGTGGGTGATGTCACAGGAAGAGAATTTTCCCTATTGGCTGGAGGACTGGGCATTAGAACTCTGGATTCTTTTCTTGACTCTGTCCTTATTCACTAGGTTATTTGGGCGATTTCTTTCACCACCTTGTGCCTTAGTTTCTCCCTCTGTAAAATGGGCATAGTGATATGGCTGCTTTGCAAAGTGCTGCATAAATTAATTATTATTATTATTCTCAAACTCTTAAAGAACCCACCTTTTCCCTTCACTGATTTGGGATCTCAGACCCCACTAATTCCTTCCAAGCAGAGAGCTTCTTGCCCAAGCTGGTTCCTAGCTTTGCCCCTATTCATGTAGGGGTCTTAACTCCATCTCTAGCCTCTGTCGCTGCCACTGTATCAGGTGCTAAGGAGGGACAGCGATGATCCTGGCACTGCGCTGCTATCCAGAGCAACAATCCCTCCCCTTAACCCCGGAACTCACCTTAGCAATGGCTGTAGACGCCATCTCCAGTGCAGCATATAGACGGGGTTTTTCCCTGGACATCTCTGTAACGAGATGTTCCAAGAAAGGGTGAGGCCTCAGAGTAGCATGGGCAGAGGGAATACTCCAGTAGGGGAGGGAAACTAGGGGTACGTCTATACTACTTCCGGATCGGCGGGTAGTGTTTGATGTATAGGGAACTGATTTAACGCGTCTCATCTAGGACAAGGACGGCCAGGTAAGATACTTCGACTTCAGCTACACAAATACTGTAGCTGAAGTTGGGTATCTTAGTTTGAACCCACCCTGGAACACCCCTCCCCGCAAGTGTGTCCCAGGCCTAGGATTAACTATTGCAAGGCGAGGGGGACCCGAGCATCCCTCTCTATGTGCTACAAGCATCCCTGCAAGCCCTGCCCTCTCAGGTGGAGTCAGCATTCTCTCCCCCTTTTGAGCCCCACCCATTCACTCTGGTCACATGGTACAGCCTAGATGGGATCCCCCACCCCCACCCCCAGACAGGTCATCCTGGGCCCATTTCTGGAGGTGGAAGGGAAGCTTTGCCCCTCCAGGGCATTACCTTTGAGGACCTCCCTGGTGGGGTTGCCCTGCTGCAGGAGGGTTTTGTTGTTCGACGTCACCAGTGTCTTCAGTTCCTCCGCTCGCGAGATGTACTGACTCACCTGAGGAAAGCAGTGGCAAGCCTGAGAGGTGCCCTGGCATGTTATTCCCCCAGGGCTGGTCCCAAGGGCACAGCACCAATAGCTGGCTCTCACCGGAGGGGTGTGTGGAGGAGAATGGAGGCAGCAGGAGACCCCCATACACAGGATCCCATATGAGGCATCAGATCCAATCCTCCCTTTTCACCCTCACCTAACTCCCAGTCCACCCTCCCCAACCATCCCTGGATGCTTCCTCTCAGCTTCATGTCAGTTCCCAACCTTCTCCAGCCCGAGCTCTCATCTGACCTACCTCCCCTGCCAGCTTCACCCCTGCAACCTAGAAAGATCTAAGTAGCTAAGGAAATGATACAGCCCTCATCGCCGCAGTATTTGAGCATCTCACAGTTTTTGGTGTATTTATCCTTGCACCACCCCCCAGGAGATAGGGCAGCGCAATTATCCTCACTGTGCACTGGGAGAAACTGAGGCAAAGAGTGGGCAAGTGACTTGACCAAGGTCACATAGAGTCTGGCTAAACAGGGACTTGAACCCTGGTCTCCCAAGTCTCAACCGCTGGACCAGTCTTGCTCTAGCGTGGTCTGTCACTGACCTTTGACCTGATCGCTTCTTTCCTGCGAGCGTCAGTTTCATCTGCGAAAGAGAAGATGGGGGAGGAGTTCACACTGACAGCTCCAACCCCCAGCCCAGGGAGTGAGAGTCTCCCCTAGGTCTAAGGACCCTCAGTACATGACCTCCACACCCCCACCCGACGCAGAACACTTGCGGGTCAGGGAGCCCAGCCAGCACTTGGCCTTTTCTAGCCCACACGGAGCTCCCTCACTTAAGGTGGTTTCCAGGCCTGGGATGGTTAAGGAGGGGGTGTGACCCACGCACTAATTAGCCCCATCTGCTTCCAGCTCCCTCCCAGCCCCGAATAAGAGTTTCAGCAATCCTCAAATCCCCACTCTTCCCCCAAGAGACCACTCCCAGACTGGTCCCCACCAGAGTGATAAAGGCCCCAGAGGAGAAGGGATTCAGGTGGGGGATCACCTTACAGCGAAGCTCCTTGCACTAGTGACATCATGCAACATGTAAGCCCTTGTCACTAGCGATTGCTGTGGGCAGCGTCACCACGGGGCCCGGTACCTTCCCACCAGCCGCGAGGAACAAGAGAAACGAGTTTAGTCACTCACAGTGCAGGGCAGGGACAAAAAACTCCAGAGCCTTGCAGTAGAGAGAGAGGGCAGCCGAGGAGTCTCCCTGCTGATCCTTCTTTACAGCTTCCACTACCAGCGCAGTCTGGCACAGAGAAGAGGGCAGGGAAGGGGGTTAGAGAGGTGGGCAAGCCTAGGATCTGTACTGGACCAGCAGAGCGATCAGGCTCAAATCTGGTACACACCAGGTCTACTGCACCATAACCTTCCCTCACAGCGGTGCCCCAGGTCAGTGCCCGGCAGGTCCAACGGAAGCTCCCCTCACAGCAGTGCCCCAGGTCAGTGCCTGACAGGCCCAATGGGGGCTCCCCTCACAGCAGTGCCCCGGGTCAGTGCCTGGCAGGCCCAAGGGGGGATCCCCTCACAGCGGTGCCCTGGGTCAGTGTCTGGCAGGTCCAATGAGGGCTCCCCTCAGAGCAGTGCCCCAAGTGATCTCTCGGGGTCAGTCAGACTCACCGCTTTGCGCAGGCTCTCTGCACTGGGCATGTGCTCCATGTCCACGAAGGGGTGGGTGAAGAACTCCTCAAAAGAGATGCGCTGCAGAGGGTCCCTCTCCAGGAGGCGCTGCAAGAGATCCCGGCACCCCGGGGAAAGTCGGGGCCGGCTGGGCAGCTGGGGGACAGAGCGATACAACAGGCAGATGCACACGACAACTTTGAACGACTCAGGCCTGGACAGCTTGAAGGAGGCAGGGTCACCCCTGCAGATAGTCCTGTCCTTGTACGGGGACCCTCTAGGAGATCTCCAAGCCAGTCTTCCCCTGTCCTCCCCACAATCACTTCTCACACCTGGACACGGCTCTCCAACGTCATCACTGTCTCCATCATCAGAGGCAGGGCACAGATCAGGACATGACACCCTTACAGTGGTGCCCGACACAGACATTGGATCCTCAAAGCCGAGGCCTGCAGATGGCCCTCTCCTTGCTCCAGGCAGGGCCTCTGGGGCCATCAACACTTGAGGGGGTGATAAACTGCGCTCCTTCCCTGCAACCCCAGGGCTCAGCAGGCTGACAGCCCCTGCCAGCCTGGGGCCAAGCACAGGGGCTCTAGATCCTTTTGGGCTACACCCCCTTTCGGGGCTTTTAGTTACACTGGCTTGATGCCGCTTAACCTCAAGTTTGCCTGGTTCCAGGGGAGTCCACGCAGAATACACCTGCTGTGGGGCCAGGCTGGCCCTGTGCCATCCCATGGTTTGGGCACTGACACTCCTCAAGCCTCGCTCACCCACCACCTCCTGTCTGAGGCATGTTCTGGCCTTCCATTGATTCCAGGCCTGTCAGAGGATGGTGGAGGCACCACAGGTGGGGCAGATGGACTAGCAGTGAAAGGACTGGGTGGAAGTATCTGAAATCGTCATCTCCCACCCACCCCCATTAAGGAAAAGCTCAGGTAGCGCTGCCATGTGCCGGTAAGCCAGCTCTGGGGTGGAACACAGCTGGAGGCTGCACTGCAACGATGCAGTTCCTCCCTAGGCCAGCCAAGCGCTTCGTGATCCCTTCGGATGATGGGGGCGGTAGGAAGGTGAGACGATATCGTCTCACTGCTGACGTGGCTGGTTACCATGACCACAACCACAGCCAGTACTTGTGGGAGTCATTCACCTCCCCCGTGGGACTCTGCTCTGCCTGTAACAGAGCCGCTGTCTCTGATAAAGCCCTTGGGTTGCCCTCCAGCAGAGCCAGTCAGGTCTTTTTACCCATCAGGGTCACAGGCTGAGGATAGGAGTTTGTCTGTTTTTTTGAACAGGTGATCACTTTGAGCAGCAATGAAAGGGTAGGCAGGGCTGTGGCATCAGCCTGTTCAAACTCCGAGACAGAGGTGAACACAGTGGGGTCTGACTGAGAGATCGCTCTCTGAAAGGGACACTCAGCGTTGCCAACTTTCACAACATTTGCTGTTTTCATAAAGCCCCAGCGCCTGGAGCCGGACGATGATGTGAGAATCTCAGCGTTAATTTTATTTAAAAACAAAATTTATAAAAAATCCAGCCCTTTGATGGTGGGGAAAAACAAAAAACCCCAGTCCCGTCAAGTCACCAAAGCCAAGGGAGAAACAAAAAGAACACAGCATTTATTATTGTTAAAAATCTCTTCATTTTCAAGCCGATCTCACAGTTTCTCAGGGTCTTGGCTGGTGACTTTTGAACCCCGAGGGTTGGTGAAACTGGACGTCATCAAGCCAAAAATTTGCAGTTTGTTCCAATTGCCTTATCTGGGTTACACCCAAGATTATTCAGAGGATTTTTGACACTTCCCACTTGCACCAGTGCTGCCTTCGACCTTTGCCTTCGTTCAGCCAATGCAAGGAGATAAGTCCCTTTCACTTTTGTTGGGAATCAGCTGTTTTTGTTCCTAGTTAGTTTCACTTTCAGGCACCACGCAGCTGGCTTTGCAGTCTCCCCAGGGGAAAAACTGGTAGTTTTTACAACCCTCTTTCCCTTGAAATGATTTTTCTTTAACTTAATAGAAATAGTTCTAGTGCTCTTAGGTTTGGTAGAAAGCTTTCAGAAGGCGTGTGAGGGGAGGACACAAAATCTACGCTTTGGACCAAATTTGACCCAACAATGTCAATTTCCAGCCACTGCCCTGGCTGGATCAATTGTTTCTGTGATTTTCCCATGTGTCCGAGACTTGCCTCATCTCCCTCTCCATCCAGTGTCTATTGTTTCCCCCTTCCAAGGTATAGAGCGCCTGTGCTTGGCTCCAGGGGAAAACAATAGACAACTGACTTATGCTCTTCTTCTTCGCCCGCTCTCTCCTTCCACCCAAGTCCTCTCTCTCTGGCTCAGAACTGGAATGTAGGCTGGGGTCTCTAGAGTCACACACCGCTCCATGGAGCAACAATCAGCACGGACTGTCTACACCGCTGGGCGGAGACATACTCCTGCTGCCTGCACAGGCTCCTCGGTGAAAGCAGAGTTGCCTTCGCCTGCCCTGATTGAGTCAGAGCCATTCGAATAGTCTCTGCTGCAGTGTGCTGGATCCAAGTGCTTCCCGCTTGCCAGTTCAACCTATACAAGCTCAGACATCACACACACCCGCCCCCGAGACACCCTGGCTGGCCCAGCGTTACCTCGATCACACGGTTGCTGCGGATTTTCTCCTCCAGCTCGGCAAATGATTTGGAGAAAAAAGGTGGCCTCCCGAACAGCGCCTCTGGGGAGGTGGAAAGAGACACCAGGGGTTAGGCCTTTCAGTACAGAGTGAGGGGAGAGGCTGCTGCCTTATTCAGAGACAGAGCAAACATACAGCTCAGACCGGGGTCATTGGACAAAGGGAGGTGGGGAATCTCTGTCAGTTCTGAAGATCCCAAAGACTCTCTCTGGCGATTACAAATTGAAGGAGATCTCACGACGACCTCGGGATTAAGGGCAGTTTTACGGCTCAGGCACTGGACTGGATCTCAAGAGACCCAGTTTATTTCCTGGTTGTACCACAGACTCCTCCCATGTGACTTAGGCAAGTTATTCAGGCCTAGATCCTCGAAGGTATTTAGATTCCTAGAGACCTGCACGGATACAAAATTTGTATCCACATCCAATTTGCGCTCCACAAACATGGTCCGTGGATCTGAAGCGGAGATCCGCAGATTTGCAGGGCTCTACTAACTCCCATTTAAATCATTGAAAACCTTTGAGAATCCGAGCCTTTGGCTCTCTGCATTTCAGTTCCCCGTCTGTTGTACAGACCTAATAGCACCTCCCTATCTCCTAGAGGCAAAATTCATCCATGTTCGTGTGACAAACGCACACCCCAGACACAGACACACAGAGAGTGGGAAGACCCCGGATCAAATACTAGGCGTCTGTTTCAGTGAGATTTTCAACTCTGCCCCAAGAGATCCAGACTTTGGGGAGATCAGCCAGACTGAAACTTCAGATCTCCTGGGGTTTGCTCAGTACCGGGTCCGTAATGGCAACACTACTAGATCCATGGCTCTGGCAAGTCCTGCTGTAACAGACAGGTGGCTACAAGGCAAAGGCTGAAGAATCTCACCTATGCAAACAGAGACGGACCCCTTCACCCACCAGCCCAGAGGCAGGGGGACCCACCGTAAAGAATGACCCCCACAGACCACAGGTCCACGCGGGCGTCATACTGCCCGTGGCACACCATCTCGGGGGCCATGTAGAGCGGGGATCCCCTGAGCACGTGCTTCTCGTCCCACGGAGACATGTGCTGCGCAAAGCCAAAATCTGCAGAGAGCGGAAAGAACAGGGAGGGGGACAGCCAAGGAGACGCAACAGGCCACATTAGAACAATGTCACTAGGGGCAGGATGGACGGCTCAGGGGACTGGGAATGGGATACGGAGCCTTTCACCCAGCTGAAATCCAGCCCACGTCTAGAGTGGCTCAAAAGTTATCACCACCCAATGGCCAGGGTGGAATGAACTGGCAGGTCTCAGTCCGGCTACGCAGGATAGAAACCACCTGGCGCCTTGCTGGCAAGGATCCAAGGGCCGAATGGAAGCCAGAAGCCAAACTCCCCTCAGCACGTGGGCGGGGGGTGGTGTGTTAGGAAGCCAGCACGCTGCCACCAGTGCTGGGTGGAGAGTGGATGTGGCAGAACCTACAAAGGGGTTTTCCCTTTACTGGAGGGGAAGCCGAAGGCTCAGGCCCATTCCTCGTGGGGATCCAGAGACATCCCTTCCCCTTAAATCCACCAACTCCCCACCCTCCAGGCTCCCTGTTACAGCCATCAGCCAAGGGGGTGCCAGTCTACAAAGCTAGTCAAGGCCACTCATCAGCTGGAGGAGTGACCCGAGGCATCGCCCTTTTCCCTGCTCCTGCCTGCAATTCCAGGCAGTGAGGCCTGAGATACAAAACCAGTCGGGCTGCTCCTCCCCAGACTCCTTCCCACCCAGCCCCTGCCCACGCACCAACCTGCCAGCTTGAGATGAGGATTCTCCACGGAGCTGAGGAGGATGTTCTGAGGCTTCAGGTCCAGGTGGGAGATATTTCTGTCGTGAAGGAACTTCAGGGCACAGGCTGGTAGGACAAACAGATCCAGTTTGAAATGGGAGGGACATCAGAGCATCACATCCACCCCACTCTGCGGCCTCCCCCCACCTCCAAGACTCCACTTTCTTCAACGGCTCCACCCGACCAGTCACTCCCGTTCCTTCTCACCCCGCTTTCCCTCCCCACCCTGATCCAAATGCTGCCTGCTTCCCCGTTGCACGAGGGACCCCAGGGCATTTGTCACAAGAGCACAAATGTTCACTCCAGTGTCCTGCCCAAATTCCAGCTCAGGGCAAACACACTCATTTCCCCCTACTGTTACCCACACCTTCTGGTCAACTGTTTGAAATGGGCCACTCTCATTACCACGGTAAAAGGGATTTTTCCTCCCTTGGTATCCTACTGTGAATTGAATGGTCTCATTAGACTGACCTCACACTTGGTAATGGCAACTCCCATCTTTTCATGTATTTATACCTGCTCCTGTATTTTCTGCTCCATGCATCTGATGAAGTGGGTTATATCCCATGAAAGCTTATGCCCAAATAAATCTGTTAGTCTCTGAGGTGTCACAAAGACTCCTTACTGGTTTTGCTGATACAGACTAACACGGCTACCCCCTGAAACCTGCCCCCAAGGACAAGGGTTCTGCAGCCAGGGGCTGGTGGGAGGGGTGGGGTCAGCGATCCTCTCACCCAGCTGCTGCAGAAAGAGCTGCGCCACCTTCTCTGGGAGTAACTTCCGCGTCCGGATGAAATGGGACAGATCCCCCCCCGCGCAGAACTCCATGATGAGGTAAATGTTGTCACTGTCCCACTGCAAGACACATGGAGAGTCCATCACGCTGATGGGTGCGGAGTTATCGTGTATCCAAATGGGACACAACAGGGATGGGGAAAACCAAGCTGTAACTCTTGGATGGGGGCACTAGGCATTTGCCTGTCTGACTCCTGCTTCTCCAGGGCTGCAAGCTGGGAGACTGGTTTCATGGACGCTTACACCCCAGGGAAGCCACTGGAGTTGCACTGGGTTTGTGTATGTGCCTCAGTCAGAAGCGTTGCTCAGGTGCCTCCCACCAACCAGCCCATGGAAGTGGTAGGACAGTTGGCTCAGAAGGCCCCTTGCTCCAACACTTCAGTCACGAGGCGCCGACTTCCCCAGTTCCCGGAGGGTGCTCGGCCCCCACTCCGCCCCAGGCCCCATCTCCTCTCCACCCCTTCCCCCAAGCTCCCACCCTGCTTCTTCCCACCCTTGCACCCTGCTTCTTCCCACCCTCGCTCCTCTCCCTTCCCCCTCACGCCTCCTGAACAGCTGATTGCGATGGGCGGGAGGGTGGGGAAGGAGCTGATCTACAGGGCTGCTGGTGGGTGCGGAACACCCACTATTTTTTTTCCTATGGGTGCTCCTACCGCGGAGCACCTGCAGAGTCGGCGCCCACACTTCAGTCATACATCCCCCTATTAAGCCCCCAACCTAGCCCTCCAAGTCCTCAAGAAGCTGGAGAGACCCACTAGCCAGCCCTCGGCAACCCCCGCATCTTCTACAAAGCCCCGGTCAGCCCTGGCACTGCTGCTCGTCACCTGGAAGTCCTTCAGCTCCACGACGTGTGGGTGGCGGATGGTTTTCAGGATCTCGATCTCGGTCAGCAAGTTCTCCACCGACGCCCGGTTCAGGCTCTTCTTGTTCACGCACTTGATGGCTACCACTTCCCGGGCGTTCTTCTGGAAAGGGAACGGAAACCACGCAGGCTTCCTGCATGACCTCGGGCAGGCCCCTGAGGGTCTGTCTACACCACATTGTAAACCCGGGTCTGTAGAACACGGGCTTGTGGACTCATTGCTCTCGAGCCTGCACGTCAGTGTCCACGCTGCACTGGGAACCTGGGTTTACAGTTGCTGGACCCGGGTCTCACGGCCCTGCGAACACATCTGCCATCCTGCACTACGCAGCCCTTGACTCAGGTGTGAGACTTGTGCTGCGCCCACACTGCAGAATGACAGGGTTTGGACCTCAGTCCCAGTAGGACTTGGGCTCTGAGCCACGCCCCCAGCAGGGGGTTGGACCCAGATCCTGAGTGCTTGCTGACTTGAGTCAGACTGATTTGCGTGTGGATGGATGCAGGGGTCGGGCTCAGACCTGAGGCAGAGCCTGGGCTTAGCATGCAGTGGACATAACCTTAGAGCCTCTGTGCCTCAGTGTCCTCATCTGAACAACAGGGATAATAGCACCGCCCGAGCCCACAGAGATGTGTGAGAAGAAACACATTAGTGAGCGTGAGGGGCACAAGTACAGTGGTAGTGGGACCACATAGCATCTAAGTGATTTAATCCCTCAGCAGTCGGCCATACCTCTGGCACGCCATGCCACATGGCGCCTGCATAACACAGAGGAGCCCCAGCTCAGCTGCCCCTCAGCAACCACAGGGAGTGGATGGAGAAGAGGCAGGATTCAAGGCACTGCCTGGTTTAGAAATACAGCCTCCAAGAATGGGGCATGATGGGGCTCTTGACCAGGAAACCTCATGGGGAAGGAGAGCCCTTGGCCCCACAGAAACGACAGTAGGGGCAACAAAATAGAAACACCTCCCCATAGGGTAATAGGAGTGTGAGTCACACTCTGTCCCTCTAGAGCCCCTTCCCCACGAAGCTCCCCCAGGACATCGCAGGCAGTAATGACCCCCTCAGCCTGCCCTGAAGAGTATCATCACCCGCTTTTCACAAATGGGGAAGCTGAGGCACGGGGCGAGGGCTTGCCCAACGTCACCTGAAGAGCCCGGGGCTGAAGGAGCAGTCCTGCTCTAGCTAGCTCCCTGCCAGGGTGAAAGCGTCTCACCTCCGTGCCAGCAGGGAATGGGTTTGTACTGGCAGCCCAGCTGTCAGGGCCTGCGGAGAGAGCTCTGGTCCTTGGTCAGGCCCCATGGCAGAGCCAGAGAGGCTCCCTTTGGGAGACACGGCCTCTTAGAGGAGACTATTTAAAGCACGCTCCCACTCCTGCTCTTCCTCTCTACACCCCCCAAAACCCTCCCTTTGCCCATCTCCCAGCCCATCCTCCTCTGGCTGTGCCCAGCAGCCCCATTACCTTCCTGTAGGCTTTGTAAACAGTAGCATAGGTGCCACTGCCCAGCCTCTCGGTCAGGATGAACTCATCCAGGCGTGGCGGTGCCCAGCCAGCCCCTGCCATCCCGCCTGCCCCATGCACGGCCCCCGGAGGCAGGGCCCCAGCCCCTCCTGGAGCACGGAGCTGGAGTGATCCCCTCCCAGGGAGGGACATGCAGAACTAGGCAGCTCACTTCCTGGTTCTCTTAAAGGGACCTGACCGCACAGCACTGAGACAGGCTCCCGAGGAGCCCTCTGCCCTGCTCCCAGCGGCCACTGCTGTGTCTGCAAGGGGACCCGAGAGCCCTTAGCAACAGGATCCTGCAGCGTTCTCTGGGGAGGGCCTGAAGTCTCACAGCTGGCTGGCAGTGATGACTATCCACGCCTAGAGCAATCACAAATCCTGAATCTGGCGTGGGCCACCTTGCCAGGATCAGACCTAAGGGCCCAGCTTTGCACATGGACCGTTTTACGCATGCGGTGAGGTCAATAGGATAGTTTATGCCTCAGTGTTTGCAGGCTGGGGAATAACTGACAAGAGGGTGTGAGCGAAACTGACTAGACAGAAGGCTGGCACATGCACAATGTAAACTGGAAGAGAGGGAATTTAGGTGTAATTTGTAACAGCAGCAAGTGAAACATTCTCATTTTGCCTGGGTTGTGTCCCTTTAAGATTTTTAAACAGATCAACATATTCAAAGACCTGAGCTTCATGTATTTAAATGTTAGATGCCAGCTTGGCAACCTACCTACATTGTTAATGTTTGAAAAATCCTGTTTTTTAAACCATGCCCAATTTCTATGTATACAGTGTCCTATAAATATCACTGTCTTCTTAAAGATCCACCCCCGCCATCCACACTCTGGACCTAAAACAAACAAGTGTCCTTAGACCAGAGTGAGAGGAGACTGTGTCCGTGGCAGTGCATTGGGAGCAGGCAGAGAAGGGCTGGTAGGAGACAAGGAAAGATTCTGCTGAAATATTTTTGCAATATTAAGTAACTGCTGTTTTCCCCACTGTTGCTGTAGAGGTTGCCCGCCTCTCATCTCCACCACAAAGTGCAAAGCACCAGTGCTAGTGACCTGACTAGCAAGTGGTCAGATGAGTCATAACCAATGCATTTGAAAGGCAGGAGGGGTCACCTCATTAGAATGGGATTAATGCCGACCCCATAGTGCTGCAACGAAACAGGTGGGGCATGAAAGCAATGAGAGCTGCTTACATTGGTACCCTTGGCAAGGATGGCATGCAATGTACTGAGCCCCGGTATTTGCTCCGTTCTCTCAGCACCTCACCTGAGCAGCTGTGCCATCCGCCTTTCCTTCTCTACTCAGTCCTGTTGGGTGGGAAGTACCTTCCGGTCTCACACACGCACACCATAGAGCTACTGCAGAGACTGGCCGGAAGGGTCCTGGAGCACATTTGTGAGGAGCACCCCCTCCTCACAACTGAGCAGAGACAGATACAAGCTTGAGACCCACTCTTCGGGAGTGGCCTGTTGGCAAACAGAGGGATCCCAGGACAAGGCACCTGTGCCCCTGTAAGAAACAGTACCCCGAAACTCCCTCTTGAAGGCATGAGGACTGCAGCGTGAGGGTTGGCCCCCTCCCCCTCAGCACTGAAAATGGAGAGACTAATTTAAGTTTTCCTTGCATCTCCTAGCAAAGTTACCTTCTCATAGGCTCCTTAGACACAGACTAATAATACCGAGAACACTAAGTTCACCTGCCATGCTGCTAGGTGACTGTTAAAGCAGTTTTTAGAAATAAGCAGCCAGATTCAGATCAAAGTTAGGGGCTGGCTGCAAATCTTTCTGGGACATTAGCGCTTAGGACACATGGTGTTCAAAGACCAGATGTAATACATTTAAAGATGAGCAGATTACACTGCCATCAGATCCTCTGGGGCAACTTCTTTTAGCTTAAGTACTTGAATCCTCTATGTAGGGTCAGGAGGAGGAGGATCCAGTTCCATCCACTCCTTTTAAATTTAGGGTCAGGCTAACTGTCATAGATTTAATCTCCCATCTCTTCCCTCCTATGGATTCCTCAGCTAGGAGGAAGATGGTGGATAGACGTTTGGGAGGTCAAGGCCACATTATCCATAGGGGCAACACCAGATCATCACTCATGATGCCATGGCTACATGGATGACAAGCTTTCGTTCTCTTAAATCAGGCCCTCTATATGTCTTGTACAGCCATTTCCACCCACGCAAAATGGATGTTACATACTATCATATTGATTGGGCAGCACTTTGCACTTACTTTGGGCAGACATCAAGGAACACCCAGGGAGCAAGACGATGGAGCATAGGACTGTAGAGCAGCAATTCCCAAACTTTATTGCTTGATGTACCATAAAGTATCATTGTGAAGTGAATGGATGGAACATGGAGCTCACATGCCCCGGCTGGAGAAGCCCTGCTCTAGAGATCTTTGGCCACTGTGGCAGAAACGGCCTTACATCTACTGAGTGCAGCAGCACATTTCTTCAGGAGCAGAGCCGCTCGATCTGTTTTCGTCAGAACAGTTTTTGTCCATACCATTTTGACTAAACTGAAATTTTTCACAAACCTGTATCGCTCGACAACATTTTGTTCAGGGGAAAAAAAAAAGTTTCAAAAAATTGTCAAAATGTCCCATGTTGATGTTTCAGAACAAAAAGATTTGATTGACTCAAAGTTTTGGGTTTTCTTTTTAATTAAAAAGATCAAAATAAAAAAAATAGATTGACCTAAAATGAAGATTTTGCACTTTCACTTCATGACACGTTTCACAAATGTTGGCTTTTCATTGCATATTGAAATGAGAAAAATTGCAAGCCTCAACATATTTTGTGGGATGGAAAACATCACTCCAGACACCATCCTACCCACTTATACCTTTTGCTTCTACATTGAGAGGGTAGCCTTGTGCATCTGAGGTGGCTCTTGTGGCAGAAATGTTGCACAGCGAACCCAAGTCACCTTCGGAGCCACATTTGGGCCATCATTAATTAGGTGGTTGATTTAGAGGGAATTAGAGTCAACGAAGGGGGCAGGTTTGCATCAAGGAGAAACAAACAACTGTCACACTATAGTCTGGCCAGTCATGAAACGGGTTTTCAAAGATTCTCTGATGCACAGCACACCCAGCTGTGCTCTTCTAATCACCTTGGTGTCTGGCTGAGTGAAATCTACAACCAGGTGATTTGCCTCAACCTCCCACCCCACCATAAATGTCTCCCTTTACTCTCAAAGATATTGTGGAGCACCCAGCAAGCAGCAATTACAATGGGAATATTGGTTTTGCTGAGGTCTAACCTAGTCAGCAAACAGCACCAGTGAACTTTTAAATGTCCAATACGCATTCTACCACCATTCTGCATTTGCTTGGCCTATAGTTGAACTGCTCCTTACTACTGTCCCAGCTGCCTGTGTATGGCTTCATGAGTCATGGCATTAAGGGTAGGTTGGGTCCCCAAGGATAATTATAAACATTTCACTATCCCTAACAGTAATTTTCTGGTCTGGGAAGTAAGTCCATTCCTGCAGCTGTTCCAACAGACCAGAGTGCCTGAAGACACGGAGCGTCATGCACCTTTCCTGGCCATCCCACGTTGATGTTGGTGAAACGTCCCTTGAGATCCACCAGTGCTTGCAGCACCATTGAAAAGTACCCCTTGTTGTTTACGTACTGGCTGTCCCAGTGCCAAGACAGATGGAATGCATATCCCTATCACCCCACCAGTTAGGGAACCCCATCACAGCAAAGCCACCCACTGTGACCTGCACATTTCCCAAAGTCACTATTGATAGAAACAGGCCAGCCATTCTGTTGGCTGCTTGGATCACAGAAGCCCCCACAGTAGATTTGCTCACTCCAAATTGACTCCCGACTGACCTATAGCTGTCGGGTGCTGCAAGCTTCCAGAGGACTATCACCACTCACTTCTCAAGTGGCAGGGCTGCTCTCGTGTTGGTATTATTGTGCTTCAGGGCAGAGGACAGCAAGTCACAAAGTTTCAGGAAAGTGGCCTTATGCATGCCAAAGTTTCAGTCACTGGTGATCATCCTATACCTGCAAACTATGCGGTCCCACCAGTACGTGCTTGTTTCCCAGGCCCAGAATCGGTGTTCCGTGGCATGAACCTGGCCCAATGCAACCATGATTTCCCAATTGCCACATCCCGTGCTTCCAGGAACGTCTGTGACCATGTCCTCATCACTATCGTCATTGCACTGTTGTCGCTTCATCGCAAGGTTTTGCAGGTTCTGCACATACTGCAGAATAATGCTCACAACTTCAGTGGTGATCTGAACGGGCTCCATGCTTGCAGTGCTACAGCGTCTGCTTGAGTAATCCAGGAAAAAAGGTGTGAAACTATTGTTTGCCATTGCTTTAATGGAAGGAGCGGAGAATGACGACATGTAACCCAAACCACCCGTGACAATGTTTTTACCCCATCAGTCATTGGGAGCTTTACCCAGAATTCCAATGGGCAGCAGATATTGTGGGGAACGTGAGATACCTTCCCACAGTGCACCACCCCGAGAGCTGATGCTAGCCACGGTACTGTGGATGCACTCCAGCGACTTAACATGCTTAGTGGTACACACACAGTTAACTGTATAAAATCTCTTTTGAAAAATCAACTTCTATAGTATCAACCTAATTTCGTACTGTAGACATATCCTAAGGCTTTCCATGCCATGTGATGGGCAGCTTGTCTTTGGAACAAAGCAAGCGGAGACCACATGGCAAGAGACTACAAAAGGATGATGCCTCATCTCCATCTTGTCTTCAATCCTACTTCTTACCTCTGGAGGGACTTCACTACAAACTGAAGCTCTATACAAAGGACTGAATGACCCATCCCAGCTCTGGATGTACTCCAGAGACTTGAGTTGAACCTTCAGTTTATTCTGTCACTGCTACAAGCCTGAACCAAGAACTTTGCCATTACTGTATATAATTGATTCCATTTAACCAATTCTAGCTCTCAACTGTATCTTTTTCCTTTTATGAATAAACCTTTAGATTTTAGGTTCTAAAGGATTGGCAACAGCGTGATTTGTGGGTAAGATCAGATTTGTATATTGACCTGGGTCTGGGGCTTGGTCCTTTGGGATCGAATCTTTTCTCTTTTACTGGGCTATTGGTTTTCATAACCACTCATCTACATAACGAGTGGCACTGGTGGTGGTATTGGGAAACTGGAGTGTCTAAGGCAGGCCCGCACAACTCGGAAAGCAGCGAGGGCCATATTACTGCAAAAAAACCCAAACAAAAAAACCAGCTGTGGGCCAAAAAGCCCTGCCCTCACCCCACCCCCATCCGTTCTCTCCACCCCAGCGCTTGGCTTGCCCCGTCCCTACTCACCCCCCTGCAGGCCACACAGTGAGCCCCATGCAGACTGCATGTGGTTAGCGAGTGGGGTAAAACCAAAGTCCTCTCTGGCTGGCTGGGTTTGCCTTGGAGGTGGAGAAACCCCAGCCTTGGGCTGTAACTGCCCTGCTTCAAGCCATTTACCCTGATTTGGCACACTCAGTTGGGTCCCGCCAGAACCAGCATCATCACAGCTTGGCTTCCATAAACGTGGTAAACCCTGAAGCAGAGGCAGCTTCAAGAGTGCACATGTGGACAGGGTGGGAGGAGGGCTTCATTCACAATGGATTTCTGACACCACTTTGCTCTCTGCAAGCCGACTCTGAAAATAACATTTCCACTTCAATTCTCATCATGTGACCAGTGAGCCAGAGAGGTGCGCACCCAAGATGCACCACACTGACAGCAATATGCTTCAGATGAATCTTCATATGGTTCTCTGAGCTAGCCCAGGACTTCTGAGACTAATGTATGGAATGGAGGTGTGTGATCACTACTAGCTGAAACACAACAGCCATACTGGGTCAGACTAAAGGTCCATCTAGCCCAGTATCCTGTCTGCTGACGGTGGCCAACGGCAGATGCCCCAGAGGGAATGAACAGAACAGGTAATCATCAAGTGATTTATCTCCTGTTGCCCATTCCCAGCTTCTGGCAAACAGAGTTCAGGGACACCATCCCTGTCCATCCTTGGTAAGAGCCATTGATGGACCTATCCTCCATAAACTTACCTAGTTCTGTTTTGAACCCTACTGTAGTCTTGGCCTTCACAACATCTCTGGCAAAGAGTTCCACAGACTGTGTGTTGTATGAAAAAATATTTCCTTTTTTTAAACCTGCTGCCTATGAAGGTCATTTGGTGACCCCTAGTTCTTGTGTTATGAGGAGTAAACAACACTTTCTTATTTACTTTCTCCACACCAGTCATGATTTATAGTCCTCAATCATCTCTCTCCTTAGTTATCTCTTTTCCAAGTTGAGAAGACCCAGTCTTATTAGTCTCTCCTCATACAGGAACCATTCGAAACCAGCAGAGATTCCCAGAAAGGTTGAGGGGTTAGGTTTATTTTGTTTTTTATTTAAGCACAAAAGTGTAACTCGACATATACATTTTTACACAAAAAGATTAGAGAAGGAAATACATCAGAAAGGGGGGATTTTAAAGTCTAATTTTTCCATCATCGTCATCTACATTCAAATGAATGAGAGGAAACCTCACCAGGTGCACTGGATCAGCTCAAACAGACCTTGTCTGCCATTACGCTGGAAGGGGGGTGGTTCATGACGACCTGCTCACTATTTCCATATAACAAACACCGTGGAAACTAACCCCTCCTTTGTTCACATGAAGGTATCAAGCAGTTTGCTCCTCCCAGTTTTTCCCGTCCTCCATCTTCCTCGGCGGCCACAAAGCAAACGGACTGGGCCCTAATCTGATAGGGATTAATTATGTTTTGATTGGTTAACCAGATTAGATATGGATGTAAGCAAACCCCCAAGGGTCCCAATTCCACAGTAGACTCCTCCCCTCTGCCCCAACGCCACTCAATTCCTCTGCAGAAAGGGCAAAATTCTCAGAGTGGGTCCCGGACACCAATGACAGCGATGGAAGAGAGGAAACATCTCAGGTGCTGGAGGCTGGTGTTTTTCTGCTTTCTAGACTGACTGAATAATTACTTCGAACACACTTCAGACCAGGAGCTTTCAGATGCACTCAGCAAGCTCTGAAGGGTTTCTGTAGTCTCTGAAGAAAGAGGCATCAACACTGAGCCCAGGGAGGAGTTTCCGCATTGCATAGCTAGACCGATGCTGCCGTCATGAATTAAGCAATTTGCAAAATGATCACACCATTATTTTCAGGGCTTTTAAGCCCTTCGCCAGAGTTCCTGGATTTCTTCGTTCCTACTTTCTCTCTCCTAATCCCTTTTCAGCCTGCTGGTGGTGAAGTGACCCTCCCCCACACACTTTCCTGTTAGAAAAGGGGCTTGTGCGACCAGGATACTAAAGATTCAACAACCAACAAGAGTGGGGGAGAGAAAGCAGTTGGTGAAGAGCAGGTACTTTTTTCACTGCAAAAGTCACAAATCTAAAGAAAAAGCCGATTCTCCCTCCTGCCCCATCTCAAGGCCTCTCAGGAGTGCACCTCAGGAACTAACTAGTTGCTCACGTCAAAAACAGGACACTCGGTCACCAAAAACCAGACAAATGGACTCGAAATCCAACATCACACGATCCCCAGCAAAACAGATGTTTTCGATCTTAAGTGAGGCAGAGTAGTGGGGTGGTTGTCTCCTGAGCAGAGGCTTGCAGTCCAGATAAGGCGGCACGTGCTTCCAGCAACAGCCCTGAGAGGGCTTTGCGCAGACACAGCTTTCAAAACGGAACATGCTGCGACCAAGACTCCTCTCTCTCGAGAGAGACTTATGAATTCCCCCTGGAGAAAGTCCATGCGCCCCCTGGAATCAAAGCTCCGTGGGACGATCCTCTCAAATGTGGAGAGCGCAAGGCAGGGAAGAGGAAGGGCCAGCTGCAGGCAGGTATAGTGTTCGGAACCCAGCACTATACTCACCAGGGGCTGAGCAAGCTGTATAAAGTCTAGAGCACTTCCTCTCAAAACTGGTTTGCTGGCTGAATTCCCCCCACTGCGTCCTAAACTCCACGGGATGCACAACCAATCCTGCAGAATCCCCCAGGAAGCCGCTGGTCTCTCAAATGCTGCCACAGTGGCTGGTGAGGTACAGAGATTATCCCGGTCCCCCCACAAAGATTTAAGGCTATGGTGAAGGCTGGACTCCATTAATTAACCTTCCACACATCTCTGGGGGGCTGCAGGAATAAGATTCTCTAATACAACCTGGGGTAGGACCCTCCCCCAAGGTGAGGGAAAAAAAAAAAACAAAAAAAAACAACACAAAAGCGGGAGGGACATTTGCACCATGATGGGATGGCAAAGAGCAGTTTCCCACCAGCACCCTTTAGGCTGCATGTTACCGGGCCCCATAGGAGCCAGGCAGTAAGAGGTTAAGAACTAACTAGTATAGATGTTTCAAACAAAGGGCAGCTTCCCCCCCTTATTAACAACACCCACCTCATGTAAGTTACAAAATAAATCCTTCAGAGAAAAGCCCAGTGGAAGAGTTGCTAAAAAGTGACGAGATTCCTTTCTCTATCACAGGAGCACGGGCAAGCAGGAGAGGTAGTAAAAGAAACGTCGAAGCTGTCCTGGATAAGGAGAGCTATATTTGATTTAAGAGAACATTTCCCTATCCCCCCACCCCAAAGCAAGGAAAGAAGAACTAGTCGCCAGGAATGCAGATGAGCTGAAGCTAGAGATCTCTTCTCATCTCCGCAGCCGGCGTCGTGGAGTTAGCATGGTGCCCGTGGAAAGTGCATCTTAAGATCAGGTTGTGATGAAAAAGGGGAAGGGGGCACGGTAGAGGCTCCCCAGGAAGGGCTAGTTTCCCCGGAAAGCGCCCTGTGCAGCTGAAGAAGCGGCCCCGGCAGCCGCATTCTGGAAGTTTCTGTTGGTGAGGATGCCTTGGGAGAACTCTTCCTGGGCCCTTTGGAAACTGGCTCCTGTCCGGCGATACAGAGAGTGCACCTGAGAAAGGAGAGAGAATCGGTCAGCCAAAGGACACTCCCTTTTGCCCCAGCCCCACCTCTCTATGGGATTCTCCAGGATGGCTGGCTGTGGACAGAACCTCAGGATAGCACACAGGAAGCTAGCCAATCCCTCTCCCCCTAGTTCCACAGCTAGCTAGTCTCACAGGCACGACGGGATGCCACCAGCAAAGAGAGGGGCTGGCAGCCAAATCCCATCCAGCACGCGCTATGGAAGATTTAGGAGATCCTCACTCATTACAAGTTAGAGCAGTCAGCTCAGCAGAGGATGACTAACCAGGGACCTCCATGCAACTGAAGGATGGCTGACCTCATGTGAGCATTGTGTCACACAAGAGACCTGGCTATGATGGTACTTGGTGTCACAGAGGCGGACACCATCCCCGGAGTCATTTAGGTCTCAAGGAGGAGGCGGCGACTACAGAATTCACTCGCCCCCCTGGCTGCCACCTCCAAGACTCCCCAGGTATCAAATCAGTTGCCTTTGACATCTGGCAAACATTCATCCAGATACTGCAGGAGGAAGGCAGGTGGGGTGTGTTCAGAGCAAAGCTGGGACAGCAGGCGGTAGATGTGTTTCTTGGACAGCAGGCTGTAGAGGGAGGGAACTAGCTCATGGATGCAGACCATGGCATAGTTTACATGGGCATCACGTGGTGGTGGTGATGGTTTTGAAGTATTTGGCAGAGGAATGTAATTACTTTCCCAGCTCAGCCCTATGTCCCATCTAGACCAGTGTCATATCGCCAAAACTGCCCAGGACCAGATGCTTCAGGGGAAGGTCCAAGCAGCTTCTTGGTGGATAATTATGGAATAATGTGCCCATAACTGACGGGCTAGGAAGAAGCTAACAAGTGGTGCATTCCCCGAAGCAGGAAGACTCACAGCCCTTATCTATTTTATCCTGTGTAGTGTAACTGTGGTTGTTCTCACGACCCATATAAGTGTTTGATCTTTTCTGAAATTCTGCTTAGCTCTTGGGACAGTGAACAGGTCACTGCTGCATTGGATAAGAGTGTGATCAGAGAGATGAGATTTCTGTTTTCTAGCCCATTCGTTATTTTGTCCACCTCTCCCACATTCCCTCTTTAGACTAATCAGTCCCTATCTTTTCACTGACTCTTGGTATGGAAGTCTCTTGCATACCCGTCATCTTTTCCACCACTCACCCCTGCAGTACAGAGGCAAGCACAGTACTGCAGGCCAGGCTGTCCCATCTACCTCATTCACAGAGGGGCAGGATCCTGCCAATGTTCTTTTCTTTCCTATGCATTAGGAATCAGGGCATCGTTTGCTTTTTTTGACTGCCGTTGCACACTGAGCACAGGCCTTCAGTGACCCAGCACCAGTGAAGCCCAAGTGGTTACAATGAATCTAGAACCCAACAATGTCTAAGACCAATTCATGCGATTCCTGCCCGTTTCATTTCCCTGCATTTGTCAATGCTGAATTTCATCTGCCCTCATGCTGCCCAGTGTCCTGCTGTGTCTGGGTCCCTTTGAATTTCCTGGCAATATGGTCTAGTCTCAATTAACCTAAATGGCATCTGAAAATCTTGCCACCTCACTGCTTTCCCCTGCTTTTCTAGATATTAAATGCTGGCCTTGTGGTAACCTTTTGCCATATAGAAAACAGACCGCCTGTTCCTCCTACTTTGTTTTCAGTCTGTTAGCTACTTTCCCATCCACACAATTACTTACATTTCCATCACAACTTCTTGTGAGGGACTTTGTACAAATCCAGCAGGAGGAACAGGAAAACATGCCTTCCAAAAGCTCTTGACAGACCTGCTACTTTCATTCTTCCTTCAATAACTAAGCTGGTTACTAAGCACAGAAGTCTAAAAGAGATTGTGATTCAATACCTAGAAATCCTTTGCTACTGGTGGTGAACTGCTCCTAGGATGCAGGATCTAAGTTGGAGTTGCTCTTGTCTTTCAGTAACTTACCTTCTTTAGGAGGAAGAGTGAGAGGACGGCACACAGCGTGAAGAATGCAGCCACCACCATCATTATTATGGACACAGCCCAGTTTGTTCGTGACGCTTCCAGAGCTGCAATCCAACCACTGTAAGAAAGAGGGCTTGTCACATGAAGAGTACCAGGTATACACAAGGACAAGAGAACGGACAAGACTCTGGGAGAGCACTAGGTTACTTGGGTTATTTGATGACAAGAGGGCTGAGGGATCTCAGAGGACATGCAGCCAAGTGGAGCTGCTGCAGGAATATCACACCACAGGAAAAGGTCCTTACTGAACTCAGTCTCATGCAGGAAGTTACCCATTCTAGATGCCACACTAGCTTTGAAGAGGATCACTGAGGTGCCTTCCCATTCTCTTGTATGCTTTCCTTCTTACAGTGCGGTATGGGTATGTCTACACAGCAATGTGAGCCTAGGATTAGCAGGACTCGAGTCAGCTGACCCATGTCAGGGAACCCTGGGCTTCAGTGTCTACACTGCATTTTCACCCTAAGTTAAGGATTTTCAGACCCATGCTCAAACCTAGGACTCTGGCATCCACACTGCAGGGCACAGACTAGAGTCAAAGTGAGCCTGTCCTAGGGTGCCTAGCCCCCGCCCCCATGTCAACATTCTAGCCCTAGGAAGGTGGTGCATTCTGGGAAAACTCTACCGCCCACCCTGTTTCCTAATTGCGGTGTTGCTATTGATGGGACTCAGCTGCCCATTAGGAGCACAAGTACCTCAGCTGCATGATCAGCTCCTCTCAGTAGCATGACAGCAGTGTGAGAAGGCTTTATTCTGAACTACCATCAAACCTAAGAAGTGGGCTCCCCAGCTCTAGGCTGACTCACAGCAGCAGGAAAATCCCCAGGTGCTCCTGCTCTGAGGATAATTAGGACATTAGGCTCCAGGGCTGCCAAACTATTAAACTTCAATTAACTTTTAAAATGGGCTTTTCAATGAAGGTGTCTCTGGTTGGTTGATTGATTTGTTTTGAAGCTTGACATAAAAGGTAGGTTTCGGAGGAAAAAATGCCCCCACCCCTACGGCCTGGCTGCGGAGCAGTGAAATGCATCCCTAGGGCTTGGGGTACAATGTGCTCCAGCAGCCCTGGGGATCCCTTATCGCTGCCCCCACCATGCCCCAGGAGGCAGGGATAAGGGATGCCTGGTGGGAAGTTTGGGGGCTGGCTTCCACTCATTGCCCTCACAGTGCATGCAGCCCTGGTGCCCCTGCACACACAGTCCCAGGTGGGACCTGGGAGCCAGGGACAGAGAGCACAGTGGGACCAAAGCAGCTGCCTGCACGGAGGGGAGCGGCAGAGCTCCTGGCTCACCACGGCTTAGGGGAGGACCCCTAACATCCTGGCAGCTGGGAGCTGCCATCCACTTGTCAGCTTTGCTCCCTGCTCCTGGCAATCTCCGTGCACCAGCGAGGAGCCCAATAGGATCAGGTAGCAGACGCAGCCAGGCAGTAGTGGCACTTCCGGCTGCGGTGCTGACTATCTGCACTGCTACTCCTCTGCCGCCGGGAACTCTGGGATATGTCCAGGGGACTTCTGGGACCCAAGTCAAGATGGGGCTGTGCGCGCACAAGAAAGCAATAGGGCTTGGACCCTCCAGCCCTGCAGGGTCTTGGGACACTAGGTCCAAGCCCTAAATTAGCACAATTGGTGCGTGGACGTAAGGGGATTTAGGCTTGAGCCTTGTCTACATTGCAATGTAGACATCCTCTAAAACGAAACCCAGTGTAGAACACGCATACACAAATGGTTGCTAGCTGGAGAGGAACAGGCAAAAACACCGCAGACTTGGGAATGGAGGAGAATCACTGGACCACAGCCACAGAAAGGTACAAACTCCCAACTCCAAAGCATTAATATTATGAGAGTTGAGGCCCAGAATGCAGCTGGGGCACTTGTTTCTAGCAATTCTGACCCACTTGTTTTCAGAAGCAGCCTCTCTGACACCTGCACAGAGCATTATGCTAACCCTGCCTGCCTCAGATGTCCTCTGCATATGGTTAGAGCTCCCTACTAGTCTGGCTCTGCTGTCATGCACAAATCAAAGCACTTGGGACCTTCATAAACACCTGAAACATCTTTATGGATAAAACATTCCTGTAAAATGCTACTTGCCAGTTTATCAGCATGAGAAAGAACAGGCAAGTGGATTTCTAGCCTGGCCAGTATTTTCATGAGAGGCTTGCAAGGCTGGGGAAACATTTGTGAGGAGTGGAAGAAACAAAGAAAATAGGATGAAGGAGCACAGTGTAAGAACTGGATAAAAAGCTCTTTAGTAGATGCCGATTCCTGAGATTAATCCCTAGAGTTCCTTATGGCCATATCCCTGATAAAGTGCAAAGGGCTAGGACTACCAAGACCTCTAGCTAGAATCCAGAGTTATCTGTTTGGACAAAAGTCCTCCTCTCGCCGCTAGAAAAGGGCATTTAATCCAGTTAAATAAACTGGATCATCTTTTGCCAAAGGAGACTGAGAAGCGAGTGGCGAGAAGGAAATATTTGACGTGTTTCATTAGCTGTGTATTTTCCACTGTGTTTAACTAGTACTAAAACACAAATCACACTATTTAGCCACTGATGCAAATACCGTCTGCTTGGGAGCGGCTTTCTCTACAGATCAGTGTGTTCTTGGGAACCAGAGTGCTCTCCCAAGTCAGACTAAACGTGGGAGTTCCGACTGTGACTCAAAAGGCAGGGACAGGGTCAAAGTACCAGGAGAGGAAGGGATGACTTTGCCCAGGACTCATTCTCCTGGCTGTAGGCAAAAATAGTGTGGTTTCACTGCAGTTGTTACCAGAAAGTGCCCCCACAACTAACCTCCCAGTTCTGACCTTTTCACTATTCTTTACATGCATAATGTGAAAAATAGTGAAGAAAAAAGAAAAGCCGGAATAAAAAAGCCCCATGTCTGTCTCAGTTGAATTTGCAGCCAACATACTAAGAAAGCTCTGCGCTCATTTTACAGCGGATCAGAACTGCTGGCAGATGGATTCTAGTACCCAGTCTAAGATTATTATTAGCACATACTGATCTATAGAACATCGCCTCCACCAGAGCGGGCTATGTAGGTTTTTAGAGAGTAGCCAGACAAGATCTCCACTGAAGACGTGGCACCCAATAAGCGTAGGAAGACATTTCGAAATAAAGAGAGCAGGAGACAGCACAGTAAGGAGTGGTTGGGAACTGTCAGGCAATATCAGCAGAGGAGATACATGTCTTTGCTGTGACTAGGGAGTGTGGTGGAGAAAGGCACCCAGTTGAACTCTGCAGAAGTCGTGCCCCAAGAGAGAAATGGAAGAGAACAGACAGCTTTAAGAACAAAAAGCACAAAACAGAAACTCTTCAGACAATTGTAGTCCTGTTGAGAAGATGCCAGTTCATGGCTGCACTGCACACGCTCTACATCATGCTTACCTGTCCCCCAAGTTAGGAATGCCAACTGCTTGGATGATGTAGATTCCAATTTGGCAGAAAAAGACGAAGAAGAACACAAAGAAGCTGAAGGAGCTATCAGACCTGCAAGGCAAGAGACTGGGTAAGTGAAATCCAGGAATCCCCAGGACAGACGCACAATACAAATCACAGAAGCATTTTGTAAATAACCAGGCAACAATTGCAATGAACTCTCCTCCAGCTGACGACAGCAGGAAGGGTAGGGACTGCGGCACCAAGAGAAAACCATGCAGCAAGAGAACTGCAGCCCCCGTGTTTGTTAATATGCACTCACTCATTCCATATGGTATGTATGATGGTAAAGCCCACTTCCTCAATACTTGTCATACAACCAGTCTGCTTTACTGGGCTACTACTGTCAAGAATTTTCTGAACATGAATAGTAACTAGGACCAAATAATTAGCTGGGATTTTGACACTGAACGTGTTACTGTCTCATTGACAGGCATTTCCGAGTTAATTTAGTGTGATAAATTCAGGACAGGCAGCTGCAAGAAGGGTGTAGAAAGCAGTCACAGAAGGTTAAAAGGCCCTCCTCCCTATCAAGTAAGGAAGAGTGAGCTGAGAGTTACCAGAGATCAATTAGGATCAGCTGGGAGGGAATTATCTGAGGTCAGTTAGGATCAGCTGATTCCAACTTAGGGCTGCTTGAGACCTTTTTAAAACCCTCCCCAGTTGAGAGAGGTGGGGAGAGAGAGAAGGAGTCATGCTGCCAGTAGGTTAGGAGCAGCAAGATAGCAAGCCTCACCAGGAGGGGAGGCTGCATTCCCTCCCATAAGGGAGAAAAACAAGCCCAAAAAACTGGTGGAGAGAAGGCCCCTGTACAGCCAAGAGGGACTGTTTTACCAAGCCTGTTTGGCCAAGGCTAAAAACAGCTGAGCTGGTGAGACCGAGAAGGTGCCTTGCCACATTAGGTTTCTACTGTATCTAATATGGCACATTTAGCCACAGCCAGATGATCTCTTACTACATCCATCTCCATAGGTAGTAGATTTTAAGGTGAGAAGGAACCATTAAGATTATCCAGTCTAAGCTCATCACAGTGAGCACAAGAAGATCAATCTCTCTGCCACACCCCCAGCACATACCCCCAGCATCCAGTCTGTAAGGGAGGTTTTGATCTATCTAATGTACTGAAGACTTGGAAAATCCCCCAGGCAAATATATTATGATCAGATTAAACAGCACTTCCTCCCGGTAATGGCCCTATCCCTGTTAAACTGAAAAATGGTACTTGCCTGAAAGCCTTGTAGATGGGTCGATACCAACAGAGGAAAGCACAAGGGGTGAACAAAATAAACCACAGGATTGAGAGACCAAAGTCTACTCCTCTCTCTGGGACGACAGTGAACCATGCCAGGCAAGCAAGCAGGTTTAGAAGCAGGGTAACTGAGTGAACTGTTCAGGATGGGAGAATGAAAGGGAACGGATTAGCAATCTCTCGGAAAATTCACAAAGTACCAAAGCATCACTGCCCTCTCACGGACCACAATATACAACATTGTCTACAGAGAATAGATAGCACATGAGCCAAAATTTCATCGTTTCCCTTCCCTATCGAGAACTGTCTGCATGGAAAGGTGGATCTTACTGGACAAGTCCCATCTGATACTGCTCCTTATCGCTCCAGCCTAAAGTCTTAATTCTTCTTAACTGGCTGCTGGGGATGTGATTACAACATCCCACACAATTACTACGTTAGGTGGAAAATAGACAGGCTGATAGACACCAAGAGGGGAGCACAGCTCGGGTTTCGTGATGCATTATAGTTAAACACATCCACCATCTTTTCAGATTCATAGATTTTATAGTCCAGAAGGGACCATTATGATTATGTAGTCCTACATTACACAGGCCATAGAATTTCATGTAGAAATACCTGCACTGAGCCCAATAACTAGGCTTTGAACTAGAGTCTTTTTTAGATCTGTCTTTAAAAAGCAGAGGACCAGGATTTTACAGCAACAAAGGACACATACAGATGACTTCAGCATCAGTAGCTACTATGGAAAAGTCAGCATTTGACACAAAGCCTCCTGAGAAAGAACCATTCCAAATTTTCCTTCCAGCCCAACACTATTTCCCCAATTGTGCCAATTAGAGGTGGTTACTCACGCATCCACAAATAATACAGCATCTTGCATATTCGCTGGTAATCAGCTGGGATGTCCGCAGAGAAGTCCTGATAGAAACACGGCTTGATTGGACATTTCTTGGGAAGGGGTGGCCAATTGTTCTGTCTCGCTATAAAAGGAAACAAGGAGAGATCCCTCAAGAGAGTTCCCCAGTTTGACAGACTCACTAAAGCATGATAATTCACAAGCAAGCAGATAGTCAGTATATATTAAGACTGGACCCTTGGAAGATGATGTAGCAACCAGACCATTGCAAGAAATTTGATTTGAATAGTCTGAGCCTTAGAAGTGAATCTCCATCAGGGGCTTGACTCATGGATGGATAAGCACTGCTAGGAACCTGAAACCAGTGAAATGGGTCAGGTGTTGTTTTAGAGGCCTCTGATACTATGGGGATTGGGCCAAGATTGTGGAACAAACACCCGCAGGGACAAAGGACCATCACAAATCTCACCATCTTCCGCTCCACGCGGAACTGCCTTCTTTAACACACACAGCAGGGAGTACACACAAAAAAACCCCTACTGGAATCTAAATACTACGATACACTACACACACAATTCTTGTCCTAAGCCACGTGTGACAGATATCACCCACTTTGCTTAGTGTGCTACTGGACGGTACTCAGATGAGACTTAATAAAATTACATTAAAAAACTCCAATAAAAGAACATTAAGGCTGCAAAGTCAAATATCCGAGTTAGGAAACGTCAGAATTAAGGTTACTTGTGCAACCTTCATTTGGCCTTCTTGGGTGTATGCATTATAATAGTCTTTAATTACTTGATCACATACGATTTTCCCCCCTGCCTCATTCAGTGAATGGGTATTCAATATTACTTTGTATTGTCCTCGTTCAACATGTGGCTGTGACATTAATTTATCTGCACAATGCCCCTGTGAGAAAAGATGGTGGCATTATTTCCATTTTACAGTTTGGAAAATGAGGCAGAGAGATTAAGGCCAAAGTTGTCAAAGTGTCCAATAATTTAAGGTGCCTGATGTGAGACACCTAGGGCTTGATTTCCCAGAGTACCTGGCCTGCTCTTCTCCACTCCCCCGCCACCCCCTGTGGGGGCAGGAAGCAGAAGCTTGGTCCTGCCAGCTGCTGATGCAGGGTAGGCTCCCACACCTCTTCCCCCACCGTGCTAGGTTCCTGCCCCTCCTCCTCTCCCTCCCTGCCGCAGAACAGCTGATGGCCCTTGCGATGGAGGGGGAGAGGGAAAAAGCAGAGCTGAGCAGGAGGCGGAGAAGAGATGGGAACAGAGCCTTGGGAAAGGGGGTGGAATCAGGGCATATCCCCTCCAGCCCCCTACCATGAGCCACTCAGGGCAGGGAGCACCCCCATGACCCCAGACCACACCCCCAGCCCTCCACCCTGACCCCTGAACCTCCCTCACCCCCCCAGTTCCCTGCCCTGACTCCTGCAACCGACACACACACACAGAGCACTATGCCCTCAGCCCTGCACCCCCTACCACCACCCAGCCCTCTGCCCTGACTCCTGCATCCCCCCTTACACCCTGCCCTGACTCCAGCGCCCCCCACATACCCAGCCCCCGCATGCCTCATGCCCTGACTTCTGCATCCCCTCACATGCCCCCAGCCCTGACTCCTGCACCCTCCCCCCTATATCCAGCCCTCCAACCCCATGCCTTGACTCTTGCACGCTCCACATCCCCACCCCCACTGAGCACCAAACAGGAGCTCCTGCACCCTCTACACATATTCCCACCTGCACCCTTCACAACAAATGGGAGCTGCCCAGGTAAGTGCTCCACACCCAAACCTCCTGCCCCAAACCTGAGCCCCATCCCTCTTTCTAGCTCCTGGCCAGACCCTGCACTCCAATCCCCAGCCTGCTCCTTCAACCCCAGCCCTGTGCTCAGTGCACTTCCACCCTCAGCTCAGTGCAGACAGAAAGCAAGAGAATGGGCCAGAACCAGGGAGAAGGTAGGTACCACCATTCTATGTGGGCAGGGCAGGGACCCCAGACCGGTAGCGGGCTGAGCGGGGCTGGCAGCTGGGACCCTGGCTGGCTGGAGCCAGCGGATGGAACCCCAGACTGGCAGCAGGCTGAGCCACTAAGCCCACTGCCGCTCTGGGGTCTCGGCCGCTGGCCCCGCTCAGCCCGCTACTGGTCTGGGGTTCTGGCTGCCGGCCCCTTGCCAGCCGGGGTCCCGGCCGCAGACCCTGCTCAGCCCACTGCTGGCCTAGGTGAACAGAACCCCAGGCTGGTAGTGGGTTGAGTGGGCCGGCGGTGTAAGATCCGCATTTTCATTTAATTTTAAATGAAGCTTCTTAAACACTTTGAAAACCTTGTTTACTTTACATACAACAATAGTTTAGTTATATAATATATAGACATAGTGAGAGACCTTCTAAAAAAACATTAAAATGTATTACTGGCACACAAAACCTTAAATTCAAGTGAACAAATGAAGACTTGGCACACCACTTCTGAGGTTGCCGACCCCTGGTCTAACGGATTGAGTATGCGACTGAGATAGACAGCAGTACCCCCACACTGTTATAGGAAAAATGAAGCACAAAGTCCAATGGGATCAAGGTTACACACAGCCGGCCTCCTGAATCCCAGCCTTAAGCTTTTATCACTCTCCCCGTTGTGGGATGCCTCAGAATTGCATTAAAATGGTGCGTGTAAGTTTCCATTACTGTGACACTTAGCGTATGTCTACAGTACGAAATTATATCCAATTTATTGAAGTTGATTTTTCAGAAGAGATTTTATACTTTTGATTGGGTGTCTCCCCACTAAACGCGCTAAGTTGGCAGAGTGCATTCACAGTACCGAGGCTACCATCGACTCTCGAAGCGGTGCACTGTGGGTAGCTATCCCACAGTCCCTGCAGTCTCCGCCACCCCTTGGAATTCTGGGTTTAGCTCCCAGTGCATGATGGGAGCAAACCCATTCACGCAGGTTTTCCTGGGCGCATCTTGTCAGCTGTCCCTCCCTCCGTGCAAGCTACGGCAAACAGTCGTTTCACGCCATTTTTCCCAGCAGCAGACAGTGCAGTAGGTCTTCAGAACTCTGCTGTCCCACGACTCATACAATAGGATTGAAAGCTATTGTCAGAAGACAGTGCAATAGGACCAAAAGCCATTGTCATCGTACACCACCGCTTCCACTACAAGTCTGCTGTCCTGCTCTGTTGCAGAAGACAGTGCAATAGGACTGCTGCCCGTCCTTGTAAATGGTATATGACTGCACCACTTCTGCTGCCACTCTGCTCTTCTCCTCTCCATTTCACGCCTCTTTTCCTGGATTACCCGTGCAGGCGCCATATCAGGGCAAGCATGGAGCCTGCTCAGCTCACCGCTGCAATTGTGAGCATTGTAAAGACTTTGCACATTATCCAGCAGTATGTGCAAAATCTGCAGAACCGTCTGAGGAAGCGACGACTTTGCGATCACGAAAGGGATGAGGACATGGACACAGACGTTCCTAGAAGAAAGCCATGTGGTGATTGGGACATCATGGTGATGTTGGGCCAGGTTCATGCTGTGGAACGCTGGTTCTGGGCCCAGGACACAAGCACAGACTGGTGGGACCACATAGTGTTGCAGGTATGGGATGATTCCCAGTGGCTGCAAAACTTTCGCATGCATAAGGCCACTTATATAGAACTTTCTGCGATTCCCCCCTTGCAGGTGTCCAGGGACAGTGGTGGGGTAGTGGTGGAGTCACCCCCCATAACTGCATGCAGCTCTTGGTAGAAGCTGCATTTATGGGGCTGTGACCCAGAGCACTTATTTCCCTCCCTGTTTTTTGGTAGGCTTGCCTGAGCTCCTTTATTTTCACACGATGCTGCTGTGTGTTCCTGCAGTAGCCTCTTTCTATCATGCCCTTGGAGATTTTGGCATATGTATTTGCGTTTCTTTATTCTGAACGTAGTTCTGCCATAACAGATTCTTCTCCCCATACAGTGATGAGATCTAGTACCTCCCGTTCGGCCCATGCTGGAGCTCATTTGCGAATCTGGGACTGCGTGGTCTCCTGTGGTGGTGGGCTCTGCATGGTCACCTGTGCTAATGAGCTCGCCATGCTGGCCAAACAGGAAATGAAATTCAAAAGTTCTCAGGGCTTTTCCTTCCTGGCTAGTGCATCTGAGTTGAAAATGTTGTCCAGAGCAGTCACAATGGAGCATTCTGGGATAGCTCCCGGAGGCCAATAACATCTAATTGCGTCCACAGTACCTCTCATCCGGAATTGCGATGTCGATTTTAGTACTACTCCCCTTGCTGAGGCGAAGTACAGAAACTGGCTTTAAGAGCCCTTGAAATTGACAAAACGGGGTTGGTTGTGTGGATGGAATCAGTTTTAATTCAATTTAACTTGGCTAATTCCGAAATAATCGCATACTGTAGACCAGGCCTTAGACGTTTCTCATGCACACTCAGCCCCAACGCAATATAATGGGGTTTGACACACTGTAGAATGCACAGGACAGGGGAACTCTTGTACACTCGGGCTTAGACAGGTGACACATAGTATGGATTCTTAGACAAGGAAAGAAACACTACTCACGGTTAAAGTCTGCTGCATTATTCTGCAACTCCCGCTCCTTCCTCTCCAGCTCTGCTGCTTTCCTCTCCAACTCCTCCTGCTGCTGAAGGAGTCCAGCTTGGGCTGCTGAGGCTACAGCCTGCATGGAGAGTCACCGAAAAGCAATCAGAACCAAAGAGTCGTTCAGTGGGGAGAGGGTCCCTTCCTAAGGGAAGAGGGGGTTGCGCACACACTAAGGAGAGTTCCAGCCACATGTAGAAGGCTGAGGACATCTCAGAAGCAGAACATTCATGGCTGGTCTGAGGCCTCCTTCAACCTTCTGCCTGCATTGTGATAGGATGTTAGTAACAGATTTCTACAGAATCCACCAGCAGCTCCCTTCTCATTGCCCATCTCTTCCATGAAGGTGACTCTGCCGAAATGGGAATCTTTTGGAATATTTTTATGAAGCCTGTGTGCGTGCCTCAGTTTCCCTCTATACTTTGCATTGCTACCCAGTGGGGGCAAAAGATTAACAATGCTGCTGGAACTGCATAGGAGACAGGTGTACGTGCCACCTTGCTGTCTGGGAGGAATGAATGGAGTCAGTAAGGAACTGTTTGAAATTGACTCAGATAAACAAGGGGTCCAGAGAGACAATTCAAACGCTAGTGACTCATGCACGGTTCTGCCTGAAGAACAGACTAGGAGGTGACTAACAGGGACTACAGCGTGGGCTTCTGGTTCTGGCTGCTCTCCTGGGGCTGACTGTGGAGGTCAGGGAGAAATAGAGAACCTGAAATGGAGCTCACTACAGCTTGGCTGTGAAATGTGCTGATCAGCCAGAATGGTTTATGCTTTAACCTTCATTTCTCTGTGCTAACCTAGGGACTTCCAGTGCCGGGTTCCAGACGACTAAAAAATCCTGCTCTGTTCTGAAAATACTGCTTGGGGTCACTGCAAATACTGGCTTGGGGGCATTAGTCCCTCAAGAGCGGACAAGTCTCTACACAATCTACTTCAGTTGGACTCACTTGGCAGAGCTCATGTTGTGAAACAGGAGGGCTGGAGCCCAGACATTCAGTCTAGGGGATGGTGAGTCTGCATGACCAAGCCTCAAGGAAGGAATGGGATCCCTTGGGGTTCTGCCACACTAAAGGGGCTCCTCCAACAGCCGGTTTAAAGACTGGGCACAGAACAGATTGTGTGGATCCGTGATGCCACAGCTTCTCTGGCAAGTTATTCTACTGTCCAGTAAGCCTCATTCTTGAGAGTCCTTTGAGCTACTTCATCCACTTTTCCTCTTCGATTAAGGCCATTACTTTTTGCTGTCCTCACATTAACTACTGTGAATCTCAGCATGCCCAGAGGCTTGTGCTTCTGGACCAACATCCCTCTGCTGCTCTAGTTCAGCCGTTATGCTTTCTTCCTGGGTCTCCTAGAGGCTTTCAGCCCCAGGTTTTGGATTTAAGTTCAGCCCAGACCAGCTATGACCAAATCACTGTCCCCTGAAATCCATTTGGTGGTCTCTGAAACGTGTTGCTAGTCAACGAGGGACTGAAGGGAGACAAACACCTATACCACGATCCCCTTCCCTGGTTGACACTCAGCAGAGCGGTCAAAGGCTGAATGAATCAGGAAGATATGCTCTTATAAGGGGGAGACTATTGGTGGGGAAAGCTTGTGTGGCCACTCCTCACCCTCCCATGGATAACAAGAGGGCTTCAGAGCTGCTAATCTTTCACCAGCACTAAGATAAATTAAACAAAACAAACAAGATAAGAACTCCTCCCCCTCAAGAGTCTCTCTCATTCCCCATTTTAGATCCTTTCCAAATTAGCATCAATTTGTTTCAAGAGTCAGGAGCCCAAGTCTGCTCAGGCGGTGAGGGGTAAAGACAAAGCTAAGAGGTCCTTACAATGAAGAGGAATAGACAGTGCGCTCCTGGGGTTTACAGAGTATGGCGACACTACTCAGAGTCTGAAGAGAAGCAACCTCTCAACCTGGGACAGGAGATTTTGGAGGCCCATGAAAAAGGCAGTGAAGCCCCTTCTCTTCTCTGTACTTTGCCTACCTTCCCCTGGATATCTTTTACCTTGTTGCTATTCTGAGAACTGAAATCTTCTCCTAGCAGCCTCTGTCTCTCTGAATTCTTGCTCGCTGAGATGAACCTTGGCGGCTGGTACTTGCTGGCCTGTCTAAGCAGCAGCTGCAACACACAACTGCACTGTGTCCACACTCACAGTGCTCAATGGGGCTATTCACTCCCTGAAACTAAGCTAACACCGTTAACAAGTTATGGGTGGCACAAAGCGAGAAGGCCACGCAAAACGGGACGAAAAACAAAGTCAGTTTCAGTAGCAGAGAGAAAGACATGGGGCTTTTACATTGTCTACTTCTCTGAATTATTTGCAAGGCTATTAAATATTCCCCATTGCAATGCCAATAAATACAATGAAGGCAGAGCTGGTCAGCTGCAGCCTCCCATACCCCACCCAAATGAATCCAATCCCTATAGAAAAGTCTTGTTGATGGCCAGTAAGACGATAGAGCTCATTTGTATTCCAATAGTTTTGCTTAGCGGAAGCCAAGGTGTGAGCTCTCCAGACATTCAGCAGAAAGGTGGTGGCTGGGTACACTACCTGTGGAGTGGGTTCCACAGATGGCTGTAGGACAGCGGGTTGCGAAGGGCCAGCGGGCTGTGTTGCTGGAACCGTCTGAGCTCCATTTGTCTAGACAAAGAGTGACACAGCAAATGAGCATTACACACATTGCTTCAATTAGCTCCGGGAACCTCTGAACACCAAGTGCCTTCAAGTAGGTGTGTGCCAAATTGGAAGGCAGGCTTGGAGTCCCAGGAACACCAGGTACCATCCTGCACTGGCATCTTTATTTTATATTTCTGAACCACAGAATGTGAAATCTGATCTCCCCTGTGAAAACTGGCTAGTGTAGGGGAGAGGCCGGGCTGGGGGCTCTTACCATGTTCCGGTCTCCAGATGCTAGTCCCAGCCACACTGGGGAGGGAGGGGACTTCCTCTTTCCCTATAGGGGTCGCTCGCAGGGCTGAGCCAGACCTACCTCTGGGAACCTTCCCCAGCTGCAGGTAGCTCTGCAGCTGCTGGCTAGGAGCCCAGCTCTGAAGGCTGAGCTGCCGTCAGCAGCAGTGCAGAAGTAAAGATGGCAATACCGCAACTCCTACAATAGTCTAGCAACGTTCTCTGTGGCCCCCTTTTGGGTCAGGACCCCCACAGGTACAACACTGGGAAGTTTCAGACTTAAATATCTGAAACCATGAAATTTACGATTTTAAAAATCCTATGACCATGAAATTGACCAAAATGGACTGCGAATTTGGTAGCGCCCTAATTATGTTCCTTGGCATGAGACTTGTTCTGCTTCTGTTTTGCTTTGGCCGTGAGAATTCCTGCAGGGAGATCACCAGTGCTCTGCTCTTGGGGTCTTGTGACGAGTGTATTGTGCAAGTATGTAACACAGTCACTGTCCAGTGGGGACAGATCTGTGAATGCCTCATTCATCTTATAGTTCCCTCTATCAAGGGACCCAGCTGCCTGATACAACAGGTATGCAGATATTTGGTGCAATCACATGCGCCACATACCAGCCGGGAGTTCTCGGAGAAGGGATTGAATTCATCCAAGCTGCCTTGGTTAGCATGCGTCAGCTGTGTCACTGAGGGGTCCTGAAAGAGAAAGGGGAAAGGCACTTAAGACAAAGGTAGGAGTTAAAGGGGAAAAAAAAGAGACTGCCTCTAGGCAAACTGTTCCCCATGTTCCTTCCATCTGTCAAGCTAAACAAAACCAGTGACTGATCAGAGCTTCCAAAAGCAATACCATGACGCAAACACTTGCTATGAAGGGTGAGGCTACGGTTTCAGGTTAACTGATCACACTATCATACTTGTAAGTTTAAACTCCGGTTTCAGATAGACCATCAGTTTCTCCTTCCTCCACTCAATGCCAGTCTCCTTTTGGTCCTTTCCCATAATCTTACTCCTATGCAAAACTTCTCTCTAGCTCTTCTGAAGACAACTTTCTTCCTCTCTCTGCTGTACATTATTTAACCCAAGTCTAGTGTGATGCAGTTTGTATGGAAGCAGGTCTACAAAACGAAGCTGTGCTTTGCTAAAGTTAATAGCCAGGCACTGACTGCTGCTGATCCTGAAGCATTTTCTCTCCCCAAGGTAGAATTAGATACAGTTGCTTCTCTGTAGAAGCCATGCTCACAAACTGAACAGCCAAGTAATTTTACCTTTGGAGTTCTGCTTAAGCAAGATGCTTTCTCCTCTCCAGAAACCAACGAATCTATCAGCACAAGCTATTTCACTTTTGTTGTTAATGGGGCAAAAAGTAATTCCTAGGCTGGGCAGGGAGGAGGAAGAGCGAATTCAGATATGTAAAGGTTGGTTAAGTTTCCTGTTGGTTAAGCTCCATAACATCAGAGCTGTAAACCCTGGGAAAGCCAATTGACTTGTCTCAAACACACTTAGATAGGTCTCTTGCCTTCCAGAACAGCTTTTTGATCAAATGCATATAAAAATCTCCGTTTAATGAGTAACTTTAGACACCCCTAGAGATTAGACACTCCCTGCCTAACTGGTTACACAAGTTTATGAATCACTCCAGGATGAAGTCTCAGAAATAGGTACAGGTTATTAGATGCTGAATTGCATTCACCAGGCAGAACGGGGTTGCAGAAACATTCCAGGGAATCTATATATGTCACCAATTTGCACGCAGGGGATTCCCAGAACAAAGGGGGCATGTTCTACTCAACCACTTCATCCATTTGAACATGTGGAAGAAAAGCACCAGTTTAACCAAGTGTGCCAAAAATCCACCTTCACTGGATTTAACCATAAATGCTCTGGGAGATGGAGGGGTTGGGGGAAGGAGCCTAAGACATCAATTTCTTCAGAATTCAGCCTTTTTAAAAATCAAAGTGGGTTTTAGGGGTGAAAAAGCTATTAGGCAGAGGATATTACTGAAGGCTGTGGCTCCTATAAGCCCAAAGCACATGGCACAGTGGAGAGGTGTTAAAATCTGTTAAAAGTATGAGATATTTATACAAGGGTTCCCAAACTGTAGTATTTGAGTTTGATGTTCGATTAATTCACCTGATAATTTTTTAAGGTGGTACGTGAACCAATAAAGTTTGGGAGCTGCTGATTTAGGAAACACTTTCTAGAAGTCATTGTAAGCTATCCCAAGAAGAATTTGATAATAGTCCTTTGAAGCAAGAGTAAGATCTTTTCATTCCACACATGCTGCTCACGTGAAACGCATGGAAGCGAAAAGCATCACTTTGTTCACAAGAAGCACATTGCTAGATTGCTCTGTGAGAGGCCTTGAGGAGACTCACAGATTTACAACCTTGTTTAGCTTCCTATATACAGTCAATAAAAAGGATTTTAGATCTTTACTTCACCCTGCAGTTTGCAAGCCCAAAATGGCCTTGATCTTGGACCAAACACTACTAACATAGAATAAAAAGCTTGTAGAGACTCAATTGCAAAGACTGTGTGCTTGTTTTAAAGGCAAGCACCACAAACACATACAAAAAGCTGGTTTTATTACTGTTCTAGCTAACAGAGCCAAAAACTTCTGTGACTGAGCAAGAATTGGAGGTTTGTGCAGGATAGGAAACTTGCACTCTCCTCTGGTAAGACCTGGAATCTGGGTCAGCTGAAGGAATCACAAAGGTAATAAGACAGCTTTAGGAGTTGTGGAGATCAAGGCAGAAGAGCTCACATCTCAACGGGCTGGCTTGAGGTTTTCATGTAGACCGTGCGTAAGCTCAAGTAAATGCAAAATCCTCCTCATGCTGTTATTGACTGTGGTATCAGTCAGAATCTTGCACTTGCTATTCTGTATCTCAAAAAATTATCCCACCCTCTTAAGAAATCTGAATTTATTTTGACTATAATTTAAAATGTTATTTTTTTACGTCCCAAAAGATGCTGGAGATTTCAAGCTCTTATCTACATCTTTGAGGCAAACGTGCTACTCTGGAGCTATCTGCAATGTATACTGGGTTGCCAGGGCAATTAGCAAAAGTTATTTGGCTGTCATTTATGTGGAATATACCACAGAAAGAGTCAGATTTCAGGAGATCAAATCAAGCACATGTGAGAGTGTACAGTGCATTTCATGACCGACCTCATCAGTATTATGAATTAAATCTCCTACTTATCAAGGAGAAGATACCTTGTTGTTTGAGGGTTTGCTGTGTGGGAACCAGAGCAACAGACAGTCCCGAACCTGACTCTTGAGGCCAAAATGTATTATATGGCATGACAAATCTAAAGGGTAAATACACTGGGTCTTCAGGGGCACAGCTGCAGAAAATTCAGGACTATGTGTCCAAAGCTGCTATCAGGCAACCACTCCCATCATATACGTGGTTTCAATTATTTGAATCTACATACTGGCTAAAGGATTAAAAGTATGATAAAGAATTGGCCCATTAACACAATATGTGAATTGTCAAAATGCCAAACTGGATTAGTGCCATTGTGTATAACCATGATCTAGATTTCAAAACAAATGGACAATGTCTATAGCTATTTGCAGTGCTGTGGTAGCAGGGTTGGCCCGAGGATATTAGACAGATAAGGTGGATGAGGTAATAACTTCCACTGGACCAACTTCTACTGATAAAAGAGACAAGCTTTCAAGCTACAGAGAGCTCTTCTTCAGGTCTGTGATCTGTGCAAGAACTCTGGGTCCTTTTCACCAACAGAAGCTGATGCAATAAAAGATAATACCTCACACACCTTGTCTCTCTAATGTCTAAAGTTATTTAGCCATTAAGAGTTTTTGCTTGAAATGGAAATAGACTACATAGGCTCTCTTCTGAGTCCATCACACTGCTGGTGGCAGTGGCATTTTCATCTATATTAAAGCAACACAAAACTGAACATAAACCCAGGTGAGAATCACTCACTTTAGAAAGCAGAGAACATGAATGAGAAATCCTGACCCCACAGATCAAAACAGAACATGCAAAATGCAAAGAAATGTCCTTAGACAACTACAGCAACAACTGTGAAAATATCTGTACCTCTTCTTTTAATCTGTAAAAGGAAACCAGATTGGATGAGGGGCTGGGAAAGTCGTAGTCAGAAGCTACAGACAAGCTTAAGTGATAATGTTATTTTTCTGATTCCAATAACGCTCTTTGTTCAGTGTTAGAAGAAAGCGACTTAAGAAGACACTTAATTCTTTGCTACGGTCACACTACAACATTTTGTTATAATTTACTTAATGAAGCTGTCCATGAAATAAGAAGTTATGCACCAAGATGCAGCTTCCTGTTATGCCCTGAAACTTTTCTATCATGTAATAAAGGTAAAGAACTTTTTATAGAAACAGATTTCTGAAGTGTTAACATTCATTTTCACATTTACAGCCATGTTACTCAGGGCCAGACTGTTTCTGGAGCCCTCCACCAACTCCCTAGGTAAATAAATGCAGGATTCAAGGCAGCGCACACAGACATCAACTCAGCATAGAAAGAATCCAGGAAACATCCAGAGTGCATGCAGGATCCCAGAGCACCTCAGAAAGAAGTCCTTTCTCTTAGGCTAAACCTCTATTAAAGTATGCATTTAACTCTGTATGCTAAGCAGTATTGCCAGAGGAGAAGGACCCCTAGAGCATACGGACATAACATTGCACAAACCAACACAGAATGTGAATCAAACCAACAGTTGCTGTGCCACAGTACAGCAATGCAGCTATCTGACAGGAATATTTAACACACCTACAACTCTGTCCTGACACTTGCAATCCAGTATTGCTAGAGCTTCCTTCTGTACCACTGTATCACAGTAACTGATTCCATGTCATGTACACCCAGAGAGATTGTAATGTCTCATTCACTCATCAGAATAAGTTCTGCAGAAAGAAAGTGTGCGCTCTCCAAGAGCATGGTATGCACATTTACCACAAGAATATGCATGTAGACCAGGCAATGCTGGAACACTATGAGCCTTGATAACTACAGTCTAATACTGTCCCATGACCAACTCCCATTCACTTGCACACACTCATTCAATGGGCCTGATTCTCCTCTCACTCACACTGCTGTGTACGCTCCAACGTAGAACTGGTTCTCCACTTACTGTAACAACGCAAGGTGTCTATGACAGAGCTTGGCCAGTTACAAACTGTATTTTCACAGTATGGTGGGTGACTGCCAGCGTAACCGAATAGGAGACAGCAGGCACTGGCTGGTACAGCCAACATATTAAGCTAATAAGTGGAAAAAGCTACTGAAAAAGATTGGGAACCACTAGCCTTTAAAGTACAAAGGGACAGTGATCGTCCCTAAAACGGGATGCAGGACACGGATGCACTTGAAATACAGTGTCTGTTCTTAATGAAGACTATTTCCCAAGATAAGCTTCAAGAAGGTAAAAGAGGAAGGACAATCTTGTGGTTAATACTCTGAAACTGAGTTCAGTTCCCAGCATTCCCAGACTTCCTGCATAACCCTGCGCAAGTTGTTTAACTCTCTATAAAACAGGAGTGATATACTACTTTCCTTCCACACTTTGTCTGTCTGGTCTATTTAGACTGTTAGCTCTTTGGAACAGAAAACAGCTCTTAAGTGTATATAATACCAGCAAGCCCAATGGAAGCTCTCCTCCCAACAGGGGCCATAATTAAATTAATCTGAGAGTGCATTAATTGTGATTGGTGGTTCTCAAACGTTTTACCCATCTGTACTTGTGTATGAGACTAAGGGCTAATACTGCCCTCCCATACATGGTTTCAACACCCAGAAAAGCCAATGGGAGCTGCACCTGGGAACCACTGGCAAAACCAGGAGCCCGTCACTGTCCCAGCTAGCGCCTACTTCTCCCAACCCACTGGCCATGCCCTAACCCAGCAGGACTGTGACTTGGAGCAGTGTCCTGCTGCAGGAAGGGAGGCTCTGAGTTGCATGGTGGGTGAGGTGCATGGCACTGCTAGGTGGGTAAACTAGGCCCCGCAGGCTGTACAGAGCAGAGAGGGCAGCACACAAGCAGCACGCACCAGGCAGGCTGTGGGGCGAGGGGAGGGCGGAGTGGGAGGAATGGAGAGCAGATGGGGCAGACACTGGGTACTGGGGAGAGGGAAGGGGAGGCGGGACAGGCCAGAGCAGCTTTGTGTCCTCCCCCATCCCGACTTGTCCCACCTCCCCTGATACGCATCGCAGACCCGGGGAGACCCCCGGGCTGATACTACCCCACAGGATCGGGCCTCCCCTACGCCCCCATCAGTCCCGCCCTCTTGCCCCTGATTGGGCGGCGCGGGTCGAAGCGGCCCCCCCATTAGCAGACGGCCCCTCACTCAGCGCCACGTCCCGGCGGTGGGGCAGGGGACGGGGAGCCGCTCGGACCGCGCTCTCCTACCTGGAAGGGGTTCACGTCCACCGGGTCGGCGAACGGATTGGTGTCGTAGGCCGACATGGCAGGGTCCGACTCCGTGCCTACGCGGCCCGCCCGTTCGCTTCCTGCTCCCTGGGAACGGGACACTTCCGGGAGCGAGACTGCGCGTGCGCCCTAATCAGAGTCTGGGTGGGGCGTTGACTAGTCTTTCTACGTGACAGACTTTGTGACCTCACAGGTTAGGTGAACTGCGGCGCATGCGCCGCGAGAAGGCACAGACGCGGCTAAGATCGCGCTCGTGGGCGGAGTCGGTTATAACGTCTTCCCGACGCCGCGCCGGAGTGTGCGCGTGCGTGTGCACCTAGTGCCTGTGGGAGGGCGGGTTGCGCGCGTGGGGACGCATGGGGGCGTGGCCTGGTGTTAAATGATGGGTGGGAGGGCCCTATGGGAAGTGAGTAGCGCGCCTGGGAGGTTGTGTTGCACACACGATAGGCTACCAATAGTGGGGGAGGGGGAAGGGTTGGGGTGGTCGGGGATTGCACACATGGGGCGCAACGGGGCCTGCACGCACTGGGGGTTGCATAGCCTCTGGTGAAGAGGACTGTGGACAAAGAGGGTTGCCCATAGACTTCACAGAGTGGGGAAAGGCTGCGCACGTATTGTGTGTGGGGTTATACATATGCTGGTGTATATAGTGGGGGGAAGGGGACTGCACACGAGGGGATTGCACACGTTGGTGTATATAGGGGGGAAGGAAACTGCACACCGGGGTTTGAATATGTGGGGAGAGGGGCTGTGCATAGGGGGTTGCACATATTTTTGTGTATATAGTGGGGATAGGGGCTGTGCACACCGGTTGCACGCATAGAGGTGTATATAATGGAGAAGGGGGCTGTGCACACGGGGGTGTATAGTGAGGAAGGGGATTGCATGTGTGGGGAGAGGGGCTGTACATATGGGGGTTGCACACGTCCTTGTGTATATAGTGTGGGTGCATACATAGAGGTGTTTATAATGGAGAGGGGAGCTGTGCACACAAGGATGTGTGTACAGTGAGGAAGGGGATTGCATGGGGCTGTGCACACGGGGTTACCCCATGCTCGAGCAGGACGTATCTGGGGGCCCGTAGGAGCCCGCATGCACAGAAACTGGTGTCCCACGTCCTCCTGCGGCCCCTACCTGAGCCGGGTGAATAATAATCCTGGTGCCACGCCCCCAACTCGAACCGGGCTCCGCCTCCTCCTCCCGGCGCTGCCGGGCTTCATGCAGGGAACTACTTCTCCCAGCGTACCCGGGCAGGGAGGGGCGGGTCCGCCGCTCGATCCCGGATCTCCCCTCGCTCGGCCGGCGGGGCGGTGCAGGCTGGGGAAGTGGGCACCAGGCAGAGCCATGGCGGAGCTAAGAGGTGAGCGGCGGCCGGATCTGGGTCCGGGTCTCATGGTGCTGGGGAAGGGCTACGGGGGGGGG
>ML677366.1:32964740-33150965 GCA_007922305.1 Dermatemys mawii | reverse complement strand
CTGCCATTGGCATGTGCTCGATGCTGTGCGGAACACATCATCATTGCTCCAAGGATCGTGTGTTCTAACTTAGAGATGCAGGACCATTCAGACATATGACAATGGTCTCTCCCGGGTCCCTGGGGCTACTGTAATACAACTAATCCTGATAATCCATCATTTTCTCTGGTGGATGTTGTTTAAAAGTCTTAATGGAAGAAGTGAGTTTTCCGAAGGGGAAAGTGGTTGGGTGTATGGGAGAGGAAGACTGTTCCGAGTGTGAGGAACGGCATGGGAGGAAGCATGAGGATGAGCATGAGAGAAGGACTCAGGGCAATTAGGGGTCAGGATAAGTTGTGTAGAGACCTAGAGATGAGGAGCTTGAATTTGACGGAGGAGCCGAAGGAGGAATGGGGATGGGATGGTGCGTTGATCTGAGCAGTGGTATTTTGGAGGGGGCAGCTTCCCAGAGGGGAGAAGGTTGCAGCAATGGAGGCAAGAGAGGTGTCAAAGTATGGACAGGAATTTTAGCAGGGGGAGCCAGGTGGCCGGGAGTTGGCGATGTCAGGCCATTTTGTGAGCCAGTGATTTTTTGCCTGTTGTGACCATGGATAACTCTCTGTTTTTGTGTGTTTGCCTAGTGTTTCCCCTCTCCTGCGTTGTGCAGACATATGCCTGGGGGAAGATTGGCCTGGACAGCGAAGTGGCCAGGCTGCTGGCTAGCAGTGATCCACTGGCACAGATCGATCCAGACAAGCCATATGCTGAGGTAAGCCCCAGCTCCCTCCCTCTGCCTTTCTGTGGCACAGGTTTTGCTCAGATCCCAGAGTCAGTCACTTTCTCTCTCCTATCTCCACCCTTGTGACTGAGGCCAAAAGTTGGCTCCTTCCTTTGGAACATTGCAACTATTATGCACATGAATAGTAGCTACAGTGGCAAGTATGCTCTTGATCCTCATGCTTCAGGGCATAAGCAGATCACCAGCTGGGGTCAGGCAGGAATTTGAATCCCTTTTCCTTGCATGTTGCTGTCGTGCAATGCTGTCAGAGTCTGCAAAGGGGAAGGGGTGGGTGGGGATGGGGGACTTTGGCTTCTTTTGAAAATAGGATGGATCTAGACTGTTCTCAGTGGTACCAGATGAGAGAACAAGGAGTCTCAAGTTGCAGTGGGGAAGGTTTAGGTTGGATATCAGGAAAAACTTTTTCACTAGGAGGGTGGTGAAACATTGGAATGGGTTACCTAGGAAAGTGGTGGAATTTCCTTCCTTAAAAGATTTTAAGGTCTGGCTTGACAAAGCCCTGGCTGGGATGATTTAGTTGGTGTTGGTCCTGCTTTGAGCAGGGGATTGGACTAGATGACCTCCTGAGGTCCCTTCCAACCCTGATATTCTATGATTGCATGTCTGCCGCTGCTGGAGGCAGGGTATCGGACTGGATAGAGTGGTGATCTGCACCATTATGGCAATTCTTATGTTTCAGATACTGAGGAGAAGATCAAGATCAAGTATGGCAGATCAGACCTCTGTATACTTTGACCTAGTTGGGAGATGAGGAAATAATTGTAAGTGGGCGGATGGGAGAGATGCGCTTAGAAGCTCTGGGGGACGCTGATATTCAATCTGAACTGTAGCAGGAAGCGAGAGCTGAGAACTCAAGTACAGACAACCCTACCTCCTTTCCTCCTCTCCTTGAACCTGTCTGTTTGGCCTGTCTTCTGAGTCTGTTGAGAACCAGGCTAGAGATGCTAATGGTTTTGTCCTGTCCCTCTTTTTCTGTCCCAAAAATGACTGTTCCAGCTCTGGATGGGCACCCACCCGAGAGGCGACGCTGTTATTCTGGATAATCGAATTCCCCAAAAGACCTTAGGACAGTGGATAGCGGATAATCCTGAATGCCTGGGATCCAAAGTCAAGGAGACCTTCCAGGGCCAGCTGCCGTTCCTATTCAAAGTGCTGTCAGTTAACACAGCCCTGTCCATCCAGGCCCATCCGAACAAGGTAAGAAGCTGTTCTGAACCCCCTTGGAGTGCACTGCTGGGTCCTTGCAGGCAGCCTCTCTGCAGATGTCCCTGATGTAAGTGATGCTGCAGAGTTGGGCCTGCTTTTGTGGCGTGATGCTCAGGAGTGCACCACGTTCATGGTCCCCTATCCACTGAGTTCTGGAACAGCTGCAGATTCTGCCAGTACCTGCTATTGCACTCCATGCGCACCGGCTGCTAGGTACCTGACAGAGCAAAGCTAAAGACAGACCTTGCTCCAAAGCCACTGCAGATACAAAACCCCCTTTAACTTGCTCTCATCCAACCCCCTTGGGATGAGAAGCACCTTGCGTCTCGCCCTGATGGCTGGCACAAACGTGCTGTGGTGGCTGGAGGGGAAGAACACGGCACTGCCTCTAGGTCTTCAGAAGGAGCCCTGCTGTGTCGCCATCAGATCATATTGTATTTTGACCCCCTTGATCTCAGTGGCCGTGCCAGAGCATGGAGCACAAGGCAGAGTAGCTCTACGTTAGAATAGGTCATTCAGTAAAATGCTTTCGCTGCTTCTCCCGAGTTGCCTCCCTCTGTATAGGGACATGCACAGAAATAAGAACAATGGGAACATAATTGTGTGTTGAGTCCTCTCCCCTGTCTAGAGTCTACATGATGGGCTGCAGCTGAAATAGCGCCCAGCCAGGTGTACTGTAAGGGTGAGGCCTAGGTGTCTACTTCAGCATCAGTCGTCTTTGAGCTTTCGCCTGTTACGACCAGCCCCGTCAGGCCACCTGAGCATCTAATGTTGGTCTGGCACGTGGAGCAGTGAGCCTGGTCTGGCTCTGGCAGAGCGCCTACGTACGCTGCTGCTTTGTGTGACAGTGAATTGTAATAGCTTAATGCAGATCAGTCAGTGCATGTTGTGTGCAGGGGGCTTTAAACGAAAGGCAACAGTTCTGTTGGTCATAAGCTTTAGTTAAAGGCTCTTTGTACAAAACCTAAATTTGGGCTTGAATCAGCCACAGGTGCTGTGACCAGCTCTGACTACTCGGCTGAGGAGCTGTTGTATTGCACTGTAACAAGAAGAGGGCATGAGGGCAATAAAATGTTCCTTGTTGCGTCATAAGGCTCAGCCCTCACCTCTGAAATGTTTGTTCTTCACCTGTTTCCTGGGGAGGAAATAACTCTGAATGAAGCACAGGAGAACTACTACGCTCGTCTTGGGCAGAGCATGGGGCTGGAGCTCTTGCTGAGGGGTGTTAAGTGCCCTGATCTCGGCAGCTGGTTCCCAGCTGATCCCAAAAAGCAGCTTTAACTTAGAAACGCAGAAAGAATCATTCAACAGGAAGCCTTCGGCTCAGCAGAAAGTGCCACTGCCTACTGCTGAGACCTCGCTGTTCAGCCTGGTGAGAAGTGCACAGGGGACATAAGCCCAGCCCTTGCTAGCATGTGCTTGTATCCCAGATCCCCTTGGTGCTGCAGTGTTCCCGTGTCTGCTGGCTGCACTTGCATTTCCTGAGCGTCCTGTGTTTTTAAATGTGTCCTGGTGGGGGCCACAGCAGTGAGCTGAGAAGGGAGGTCGGTGTGGGGATTCAGTGGGAATGTTTAGCTCGTTGGGCATTCGGGCTGAAGCCTGGTACGTAGCTAGCTATAGCCCCTCTCTGAGAAGCCCCGAAGATGGTGCAGTGAGGGAGCCCAGGGAGTGAGAATTCTGACAGGGGTGAGTCACTCTGACCCCTTGGGCAGGGCAGACTCTCCTCTTTGTCTCCATTTTCTGGGTGCCCCCAGCCATGTGCGATCTCTTCCCCAGGATGCAACCTCCCAGCGCGTGAGCTGGCGACAAGGCACCTGGCTGTTGAGGGGGGATCACCCAGGCTCTGACTCTTTTTGTCCTCGTCTCCCCTCTCTAGGAGCTGGCGGGGAAGCTTCACGCCCAGTTTCCTGAGCACTATCCAGATGTCAATCACAAGCCAGAGATGGCCATTGCCCTGACCCCCTTCCAGGGCATGTGCGGCTTCCGGCCCGTGGAGGAAATTGTGGCTTTTTTGCAGGGTAAGCACCAGGTGGCACTGCTGGCTGGGGATGTGCTGGGCGGGGCAGGAGAGATACCCAGCTTGGGGCTGCGAACTTGAGTGACATCATCTGAGACGGAGGAAAGAGGAAGGGTATCAATGTATCCCCGCAGCTGGGCTGGGCATATCATCCTCCAGCCCCAAGCAGAGCCCTGCAGGGAGGAGAGACGCCAACGCACAAGGCCTTGTGCAGTGGTCCCAGAAGCCGAGCGCTGGGCTGCGAGGAGCCCCAGGCTTGCACTCCCCTCTGACTGGGCCTGCCTGCAGGGGGCTGATGGCTCTGACAGACCAGCTGGGATTATGGGGGCTCCTCTATTGCTGAGCCCCTCGCCCCCAGGGGAAGCTGCCCTCTGCTGGATGGCATGAGCAGCTCATTTGCTGCCCTAGCTTCTTAATACAGAACGTCCCCTGGGAAAGGCTCAGCAGAGCAGCTCGGAGACACTGAGCCAGACTGGACCGGGGGCTAGCCCCTTCGTGTTGGCAGTTCCTTTAGCTCTTCTCCAGGAGCCTAAAACGGAGATTGAAATGCCTAAGTGTGCACCAGAGCAAAGCTGGGCCCAGGGAACGCAGTGGTGGGGCAGGGCCTCCTGGCTTCTGTGGCCAGCTCTGTGACCATAAGCCAGATGCTTTGTAGAAGGGGGCGTGGTGTTAGCAGCCCCTCCCTGGGGGTAACTGAGTGGGTGGGTTTGCCCCGCTATCCTACCCCAGCCCAGGCCCCTGACCGGCATCTGCTCTTCACAGAGGTCCCTGAGTTCCGGGCGCTGATCGGCAACGTGGCGGCAGAGCAGCTGGAGCGCAGCGTGTGCAATGACCCCCGGGGCGTGTCTGCCGCGCTGCGGGTCTGCTTCACCAGGATGATGAAGAGCGAGAAGAAGGTCTTTGTGGACCAGCTGAACATGTTAGTGAAGAGGATTTCCCAGGAAGGTTTGTTCTGCGCCTGCCCGTGACATGGAGAGCCCCGTGTTCGGGGTGGGGGCGGGGGGGAGGGAGATGTGACTGTCTCCTTTTCCTGTCGGTCCAGGGGGAGGGAATGTCCCTTAGAGCCGGGATGACTCAGAGGCTGCCTGTATGGATCATTGCCCCACGCTGGCTCTGGCAGTGCTCTGGATTAGTGAAGGGGATGGAGCTGCTATGGATCTTTGGGGGCAAGTGAGCATCTTGTAGTTGGTAAGATGGGGCAGCATCTTTGTAGCCGCTGATCGGCTTTCACTGTCAGGGCTTTTAACAACACTGCTAGATGGGACCAGCTGCCCTGGCTGGGCGGGTGATTGTATTGGATCATAGAATATCAGAGGTGAAAGGGACCTCAGGAGATCATCTAGTCCAACCCCCTGCTCAGAGCAGGACCAATCCCCAACTAAATCATCCCAGCCAGGGCTTTGTCAAACCTGACCTTAAACCTCTAAGGAAGGAGATTCCACCACCTCTCTAGGTAACCCATTCCAGTGCTTCACCACCCTCCTAGTGAAATAGTTTTTCCTAATATCCAACCTAAACCTCCCCCACTGCAACTTGAGACCATTACTCCTTGTTCTGTCATCTGCTACCACTGAGAACAGTCCAGATCCATCCTCTTTGGAACCCCCTTTCAAGTAGTTAAAAGCAGCTATCAAATCCCCCCACCCCCTCATTCTTCACTTTTGCAGACTAAAAAATCCCAGTTCATTCAGCCTCGCCTCATAAGTCATGTGCTCCAGGCCCCTAATCATTTTTGTTGCCCTCTGCTGAACTCTTTCCAAGTTTTCCACATCCTCCTTGTAGTGTGCAGCCCAAAACTGGACACAGTACTCCAGATGAGGCTACACCAGTGCCAAATACAGGAGAATGATCACGTCCGTCGATCTGCTAGCAATGCTCCTACTTCAACAGCCCAAAATGCTGTTAGCTGTCTTGGCAACAAGGGCACATTGTTGACTCATATCCAGCTTCTCGTCCACTATAACCCCTAGGTCCTTTCCTGCAGAACTGCTGCCTACACATTCGGTCCCCAGTCTGTAGCAGTGCATAGGATTCTTCCATCCTAAGTGCAGGACTCTGCACTTGTCTGTGTTGAACCTTATCAGATTTTTTTTGGCCCAATCCTCTAATTTGTTTAGGTCCCTCTGTATTGTATCCCTACCCTCCAGCGTATCTACCACTCCTCCCAGTTTAGTGTCATCTGCAAACTTGCTGAGGGTGAAATCCACGCCATCCTCCAGATCTTTAATGAAGATATTGAACAAAACTGGCCTCACGACTGACATTTGGGGTACTCCGCTTGATACCAACTGCCAACTAGACGTGGAGCCATTGATCACTACCTGTTGAGCCTGATGGTTTATCCACCTTATAGTCCATTCATCCAGCCTATACTCTTTTTAACTTGCTGGCAAGAATACTATGGGAGATGGTATCAAAAGCTCTGCTAAATTCAAGGAATAACACATCCACTGCTTTTCCCTCATCCACAGAACCATCTATCCTCATAGAAAGCAATTAGGTTAGTCAGGCATAGGTTGCTCTTGGTGAATCCATGCTGACTGTTCCTAATCACTTTCCTCTAAGTGCTTCAGAATTGATTCCTTGAGGACGTGCTCCATGATGTTTCCAGGGACTGAGGTGAGGCTGACTGGCCTGTAGTTCCCCGGATCCTCCTCCTTCCCTTTTTTAAAGATGGGCCACTACATTAGCCTTTTTCCAGCCATCCGGGACCTCCCCCGGTCGCCATGAGTTTTCAAAGATAATGGCCAGTGGCTCTGCAATCATCCGCCAACTCCTTTAGTACCCTCGGAAGCAGCATATCTGGCCCTTGTGCTCGTCTATCTTTTCTAAATAGCCCTGGACCACTTCACAGAGGGCTGGTCACTTCCTCCCCATGCTGTGCTGCCCAGTGCAGGAGTCTGAGAGCTGACGGTGTTCATGAAGACAGAGACACAAAAAGCTTTGAGTACATTAGCTTTTTCCATATCCTCTGTCACTAGGTTGCCTCCCCCATTCAGTAAGGGACCCACACTTTCCTTGACCACTTTTTTGTTGCTTACATACCTGTAGGAACCCTTCTTGTTACTCTTAACATCCCTTGCTAGTTGCAACTCGGAGTGTGATTTGGCCTTCCTGATTTCACTTGTGCATGCCTGAGCAATATTTTTATACTCCTCCCTGGTCATTTGTTCTATCTTCCACTTCTTGTGAGCTTCTTTTTTGTGTTTAAGATCAGCAAGGATTTCACTGTTAAGCCAAGCTGGTCGCCTGCTTTATTTACTATTCTTTCTACACATCAGGATGGTTTGTTCCTACAACCTCAATAAGGAGTCTTCAAAATACAGCCAGCTCTCCTGGACTCCTTTCCCCCTCATGTTATTCTCCCAGGGGATCCTGCCCATCATTTCCCTGAGGAAGTCAAAGTCTGCTTTTCTGAAGTCCAGGGTCTGTATTCTGCTGCTCTCTTTTCTTCCTTGTGTCGGGATCCTGAACTCAACCATCTCATGGTCACTGCCTCCCAGGTTCCCATCCACTTTCGCTTCCCCTACTAATTCTTGCCTGTTTGTGAGCAGCAGGTCAAGAAGAGCTCTGCCCCTAGTTGGTTCCTCCAGCACTTTCACCAGGAAATTGTCCCCTACACTTTCCAAAAACTTCCTGGATTGTCTGTGCACTGCTGTATTGCTCTCCCAGCAGATATCAGGGTGATTGAAGTCTCCCATGAGAACCAGGGCTTGTGATCTAGTAACTTCTGTTAGTTGCCAGAAGAAAGCCTTGTCCACCTCATTCCCCTGGTCTTGTGGTTTGTAGCAGACTCCCACCATGACATTGATCCTTGTTGCTCACGCTTCTAAAATTTAATCCTGAGTGTCTCAGGTTTTTCTGCAGTTTCATACTGGAGCTCTGAGCAGTCATACTGCTCTTACATACAGTGCAACTCCCCCACCTTTTCTGCCCTGCCTGTCCTTCCTGAACAGTTTATATCCATCCATGACAGTACTCCAGTCATGTGAGTTATCCCACCAAGTCTTTGTTATTCCAATCAAATCATCATTCCTTGACTGTGCCAGGGCTTCCACTTCTCCCTGCGTGTTTCCCAGGCTTCTTGCATTTGTGTATAGGCACTTTAAGATAACTTGCTGATCATCCTGCTGTCTCAGTAAGAGGCAGGAGTCTTCCCCCCTTGCGCTCTCATGTGTGCTTCCTCCTGGTATCCTACTTCCCCACTTACCTCAGGGCTTTGGTCTCCTTCCCCTGGTGAATCTAGTTTAAAGCCTCCTCACTAGGTTAGCCAGGATGGATGACTGGGTTTCCTAGAAGGATGCTGCTGGTGGAGCGGGTGTGACACACCGGACAGAGTGCACATTTCACTGCTAGGTCCTCCCCAGCTCCACCTCCCACAGTGCAGCTGCCCAAGCTCTCTCCAGCATAACTGAGGGCTGTGCCCTTTGCTTGCTGGTGATCGGTCTCGTGGGTGCTAGGTGAGGCTGTTACATTGTCAGTCGCCTCCCTGCAGGAACAGCGCAGTGATCGGGCACCATCTTCCCCTGCCGTTCCAGTCCAGGCAGAGCACCTCGGGCAAAGCAGGTTCGCCATCCGAGGCAGGAAACATCCCCCGAAGTGCACACAACCTCCGGCTCTACGCTGCTCTGTTCATGTAGGAGAGACCAAGTTGTCCACTGGTTGACCAGGGATAATCTGTGAAATGGGGAGTGGCTACAGGATGCGCCTGTCCTGTAGTGCCCTTTGCTGGCCAAACGTGGCCCTGCTGGCCTTCCCTGCCTCAGTTTCCCTTCACCAGGTTTCCTGTTTTGTCCTGGAGATTCATGGATTAATCCTCTGACTGGGTCACTCTGAGTTCAATCCCCTTCTGTGATGCCTGGTGTTTATCAGGTTGCCTCCTGCCCTCCCAGGCTGGGAGGCAGCTAACTGTGGCCTAGGCAGGGCTGGTTGAACAGGGCTGGCCAGCACCTGGCCTTTAAAGGGGCAGGCCACCCTGGAACAGGAGCTCTATGAGACAGAGCCCCTGAACATGACCATATTCCCCACCATACAACCCCTGAGAGGGCGGATCAGCTGAACACACTGGTGGGGAGGGGGTGGTGCGGTGGTCCCTGACTGCTTGAGGGCGTTCGGGATCCTAAGTCACTTGTGAGAAGCATGTGTAGCCCTGGCATCCTGGCTGCTGTCAGTCTTCGGTAACTACGCTCCACCCTTTGATTTTTCCTGGGTCTGACACCTCTTCACTGCCTGCCCTGGGAAGCTTTGCTGGTGTTCGCATGCCCAAAGTGGCTGCAGTTCAGCCCCTCCTGTATTTGAACAGGCGCCATGTAAGTTGTCCTGGAGTGATATCACCATGAAAGGCCTCTGATTTGGGAGTTCACCTCTGAACATGAGTAACGGTGTGGCCTGGGGACAAAGCCAGGGGCTTCAGATCCTTCTCTGTGTATAGTTTATTCAGTAAAAATAAACTGAGCGGAGAAGCCATGGGGGCCTGGAGGGCACACGTGTATTTATAACCGAAGAGTAACAAGCATGGAGAGGATTTTGCCTCCTGGCCTCCCTGCACCAGCAGGGCAAAGGCCTGAGCACTCTTGGCTGGAGCTCGTTATATCCCAGCGGGGTCTTTCCCGTCAAGGCTGATCTGCTCCTCAAACCACCCCAGCGAGTGTTTGCCCAACAAGTGGTAGGAGAGGAGCGTCAGTCTCTGGCATGGCCCATGGCTGTGAGTGAGGTCAGATTGTCAAGAAGTAGGGCACAAATCCCAAATTAGCTGTCAGTTCTATACTTAGATTTCACCAGCCACCTAACAAGTGTGAACTCGTAAAGCCCCAAAACAGCCTTAAGATGGAGTGTCAAACAGTCCCCTGGGGCACTCTGGTTTATCTTGCAAGTGTGCCTTTGTGGTACAGACTCCCTTGTGCCAAATATCCCAATGATATTCAGATTACTCCCAGTCCTACAGGACCAGTCCCTTCTCCTAGGTCAGTTGTACCGTAGATCTCTTACCAGAGGCAATGCTTGTAGCCAGACCTGTGATTAGCTAAAGATTTATTAACTAGGAAAAAGAAATGAGTTATTTACAAGGTTAAAATGGGTAAACACACACACACACACGAGTTCAGGTTTTAGGTTTTAGAAGGTAACAAATGTGTGCTGTAATATGCAAGCTCTATTTGTCCTTTAGGGCTAAGCAGAGCATACTTATGCTTAGAATGATTGACCTTTCTGAATTCCAGGCAGCACAATGACAATCCCTGCCAAGGAGGAATTGTTTTTATGCCCTTTCTGTTAGCTTTCAAGCTGCGATGGGATGGGAGCTTGTGTACATCCCCTCTTTGCGGGGCTGGAGGGAGTGGGAAATGGGGAGTATGGAGATGAGTATCTGTCCCTGGAAGCCCACCTTCTTCCTCTCCTTCCCTGGAGGACCTGGACATGGAGAGGAAAGGATGGAGCCGCTGGATGCTGGGGAGAGCTGGGTGTAAGGCGGGGAGGGGCATGTGTGTGGCATGGGTAGGTGGGTGGAGGGCTTTGGAAGTGAATGGGTGGGTCCAAAAGACAGTCTTTTGTCGCTGCTGTTCCACAATGGCTTGTCTGGTGTCTAGAGGGCAGGCTGGGAAGAGATGACACCTCTTCTGGTAAACTAGCACTTCACTCTTGGTGAAGGGTTAGTTTGTGTGGTTTTTTTTTCTTTTTTTAACACTATTAGCAAATACTTACCTATTACCTTATTGGGGATGGGGGATACAGATACTGTACTACAAGTAGCATTAATGCAGGCAGCAGCCTACAAGGATTCCATACAATCTAAACTAGTATCTGTTTTAACTATTGTAACTCACAGGGGAGCCAGACTGGTTTCCAGCTCTGCATTTGTCAGTGTGCAATGAGGCCTGGGCCTTGGCATGAGGTGGCACCTGGTCTGTCAGGCTCACCCTGCTCTCCCCCAAGCTAATGCCAGATCTTCATCAGTCTCTCTTTCCTCCAGGTTGCTGGGGCTCTGTCAGGGAGGCTCCCAGAGCAGAAATACAAAGGAGCCCTTTTATTCCAATGGAGGGGAAGCACAAGCCAAGCCAGAGAGGCCTCCTTTCTAATGAAGGCGTTTCAGGCTAAATGAGGTTGCCCCGTCTCTGCTCCAGTGGAATGAGGGAGGAGGAGGATCCGCTCCAAAAGGATCCCCCGCCAAATGCCCATTCTTCGGTGGGGAAGAAGGTTCCTCCTGATCTGCTGCTCCCCACTGGAAGGAGTTGGGGGGCTGAAGTGGGAAAGGGCGGGTATGGAGATGAGTATCTGTCCCTGGAAGCCCACCGTCTTCCTCCTCTTTCCTGGAGGACTGGGACATGGGGAGGAAAGGATGGAGCCACTAGATGCTGGGGAGAGCTGGATGTAAGGCGGGGAGAGGCGTGTGTGTGTATGTGGCATGAGTAGGTGGGTGGAGGCTTTGGAAGTGGAGTGAAGGGGTGGTTCCAGGTGTGTGGTGATGCATTGTAGCTCGCAGAGGTGGTGTCTGGGGGTCGGGGGAGTAAGTATTTCTGCTATCCAGAAGATGTCCCTGTGGGACAGAACAGGCCACTAGCAGTCTCTCTCCACTGTGATCAATTGTTGCGTTTAGTGAGACAGGGTGGGGTGGGTGGCCTGTGACCTACCAGAGGTCAAGCTAGGTGCTCATTTCCTTTTGGCCTTATACTCTGCCTGTATGATCCTGCTGTCCCCAGGCAGTGGCATGGGAAAAACCAGCCAGCCCACCCATCCCTCCCCTAAAGCAGAGCCTGGGGACATTGGACCCTGTGTCTCAGGAAGTGGATGGAGATAGGTGAGGCTCGTGTGGCTAATCAGGTCTGACTTGTAACCACACCCAGCAGGTTAGATCCCTCATTGGCCACCTGTCCAATCTCTGGGGATCTAGAGGGACTCAGACGCGCAGCTGGAAGTGTCTAGGCCCACTCTGGCCTCCTAACCAGGAGGGGAACCCCAAAGCCGCTGACCCCTGGGCTGTCAGCACTGTGCTGCCCCCGCCAGAGGGCTAGCGGCAAAGCAGTGGCTCTCGCTGAAGGGACTAAGTTGTGGGGCTGCTGCTAACCTGGCTTTGCTCTTGTCCATCACAGTTGCTGCAGGGAAAGACACCTCGGGGAGCAGTGGGAAGCTGCTGCTGCAGCTGCACTCCCAGTTCCCGGGAGACATCGGCTGCTTTGCCATTTACTTCCTGAACCTGGTGATGCTGCAGCCGGGAGAGTCCATGTTCCTGGGAGCCAACGAGCCTCATGCCTACCTCTATGGAGGTGAGTTCAAGTGCTGGGTGGGCCAGTGGGGCGGTTGCTGTGTTCCCGGGCTGAGCCAATGCTATTGAGACCATTACGTGTAACAGCATTTGTGGTTCCACTAATCCGTGTATAGTGGCTCGTATTATGGGATGGGCACTCTGTAACCCTGGCTACGGTAAAGCTGCTGCTGCCAATCATCATGATCCCGGACGTATGCTGATCTCCAGGTTACACCTTATCTCAAGCACCCTGCTTTGGCCATTGTGGGACCCAGGATCCCAAACTAGGTGGCTCATTGGCCTTTTCCAGTGTGGTCGCCAATAAGTGTCTCCACGGAGGATGGCGTGAGAGGCTGCCGCATGGATCGTGCTTTCTGATGCGTTGTGGAGGGGGATGTTTCAGGCTCAAGATTGCTACCTGCTGCCCTACCCCGTAGCTGCCCAGCCTGGCATTGACAGCAGCTGTTTGTGGGGTGTGGGGAAGAAGCGTGCTCTTACTTGGTGTTTCTGAGATGATGGGATGGCACGTTTGCCTGAGCCAGGCATCCCTAGTCTCTCCCGCGGGGAAGGGACAGAGGGTTTTCCTCTCCTCTGGAGCTGAGTTCAGACACTTGTCTTCTGATCAGGAGGGTCCCACCTTCTTGCACTGACACTGAACTCTTTGCTCCCCAGACTGCATCGAGTGCATGGCATGCTCCGACAACACCGTGCGAGCCGGCCTGACGCCCAAATTCATTGACGTACTCACCCTGTGCGAAATGCTGAACTACAACCCAGCGCCCAGCAGCTCCAAGGTCTTTGCCCCCACGCAGAGTCGCTTGGATCCCTGTGTCTACCTCTACGACCCGCCTGTGCCAGACTTCACTGTCATGAAAATAGAGGTGAGGGGGAGACCCTGGATCAGCAAATTAACAGGGAAGGAGGGGGGTCGAGAAGCAGCATCAGACAGACTGCCACATCTCCTGCTCCACTAGGGGTAAACAGAGACAGCATCCTTGCCTTTGGATCTTTCTAGCAACTTCTCTCAATGAGCAGCAGTAAGTGGCTTTGCAAAGAGCTAGAGCTAAACCTAAGCCTCCCTTGCCAAAGGCCATGTCACTGTCACATGGGGTGGGAGGGAAGAGACTTCCCAGTCAAGGAGGGGGAAAAAGTACGTTCATTGGGCCATCCATTAACATCCGACTCTTTCCCCCTTCTCCCTAATGCTGTGATCTGAGATGGGATCACTGCATCCCCATCCCACGTGTCGGGGTTCCCCCTTCCCTCTCACCACCTTTACTAGAGGTAGGATCATGGGGTCAGCTGAATCAGGACAAGCCATACTGTGCTTCTTTGAGACCTGAGGCGATGGGACAAGGAGATCAATGATACTCAGATCTCAGTGGTTCAGAACCCACATTAGTGCCCAACATTACCAAAAGACCCACAGTAGTTGCTGGCTATAATACTATATAGTCCTATTTAAACAGCATGATAGGAAATATTTAGGGTTTTTTATATATATTATTCTCACAGCAAATAAGTTAATAACTTAGTGCAAGTTGATAACTTAATTAGTTAATAACATAGTAAAAGCATCTTGATTGGTTAATAACAGACTGGCTAATAATTAAATCAGTGCTTTAAAATCAGGCTCTGCAAAGAGCCCCGGGAGACGTGAAAGAGCCACTTGCAGCTCCCAAGTCTCACTGGACTCGGCTAGTTGGCTCTGGGACAGATGATGGAGTGCGTCTGCCCATCCTGCCCCCTGAAGCCAGTGTCCCATATCCTCCAGTGAGCTTTGCCTTCTGTGCCTCTGGGTCCTGCTCCATTCCCCCGCAGCTGTTGTTGGCAAGTTTCACTTCGCTTTGAATGCAGGGCTGGGGGAGATTCGCCCACCTCTTTCCTGGGTCACGTGTTATCAGCTCTTCTGCCTGGGCTGAAAGCCAGAGGGGGAAGCCAAGCCCCAGTTTGAGCAGCGCTAGGATGTGCTAAACAAAGCAAGCAGCTCTCAGTATTCAGCATAGTGTCAGCGCTAGAATGCCATGCAGAGCTGAGACTTGGGGGTGGTTAGCCCTTCTGCTCATGGCTGAGGGAGGTGATGATAGGCAGCACTGTTTTTGGGTTTCCCCTCTTCCTGCTGCGCTTTACCATTCACTTGCCTCCCTCCCTCTCGTGGCGCTGTCTCGCTGCTCAGGCATCGCTGCACCATCCTTGGCTGCTCACCTCTCAACAGGGTGAAGGAGCTAGAGACTGACTCCAACATCTGGCGTTTGGCCGCTCTAAGTTATGCTGTGATCTCCCAGGGCCCATGGGGCTTGGGCTGCTGTGAACAGAGGCAGGCTCGAGTTAAGTCACTGTGCCATGGGGCATCTGAAATACCAGTACAAGTGCCTCCTGCATCCTTGAGGAGGCAGAAATTTGGATAGGAATTGGAGCCACACTTTGTTTCCATTGCAGATTCCCTCTTCTATTAAGCTGTACCTCATCTCAGCCATCGACTCTGCCAGTATCCTGCTAGTGATCCAAGGCACGGCCGTGGGCACCTCCACCGCCGCCATGTCCGAAATGACCCTGCGCCGGGGCTCAGTGCTCTTCATCTCGGCCAACGAGAGCGTCTCCCTGCACCTGTCCTCCCTGGACGGAATGCTGCTCTTCCGAGCCTGCTGCCTCCTCTAGCCTGGGACACTTGGCACCTACCCTGCTGTGACTCCACTTAGAATAGATAGAAACTGGCCTGTGCAAACTAGATTTGCGCATGATGGATTAGCGTGAAACTTGCCCACAAACCACTGTGTCCAAACCCGAAGCAGCAGGGTCCCAGTCTGTAGAAGCAGCAACTCCAACTCCCGTGCCCTGACTTGCTTCTCTTCAGCTCCCAGCATTAAATGAGGTGCTGGGAGGAAGAGTCCATTAACTTCCCCTCTCCCATTCTATAACACTGTAGAGGCAGCTGCGCTCATGTCTGCTCGATGTGGATATGGAGAATAACACAGTGCATCCTGTAGTGCCAGCAGAGTATTACCTGCACTGTGACATCTGTTCCTTTTGGTCTCAAGGGGGCCATGGAGCTGTAGCTGGAAGGGGGTGGGGGAGCGTGGGTGGGATTTGTATGGTGGTAAGATGCATGTATACCGAAAGGGACTGCTACCACAACTGGAAAGCACAGTACTGCAAGGGAATGCTGGTGAGTTCCTGCTCGAGGGATGCTGTGCCAACCTGCCTGGGAGGAAGCTATAGGATAGGATTGTTCAGTTATTGCAGGAAACTTTCAGTGCTTTTTCTCCTAGCTCATCAATTTCCGTGTCTAGTGGTGCAGTTTCAAGCCCTGTGATGCACTGTTAGCATCACTGTTAGCTGGGAGCAGAATATTCCCCAGCCCCAAGCAGATTGCTGTGCAGGGAAGAGATGCTCAAATGAACTCTGTTGAAAGGTTACATCTCAAGTTGCCTTGTTGACGTTGCTGTCTCTTATGGACACGTTGTATTTGTAACACGCGCTGGATATAATGGAACTCGTACGGCTCGTACCCCAGTCTGTCCTAAGCAATTCCTGCAGCAGATAGGCTGACAATTGGGATTGACTCTGTGGCCTGTCAAAGTTTCCTCTGTACCTGCCACATGCTAGCATTGTTGACTCATTTTCATGAATAGCAAGTGTATCTGCAAACCCATCAGCCAGCAAACTCTCTCTCCCCTGTGCCCACTTCACTGAGCCCTCTGATCTTTGGCCTAAAGCCTTAGTTTGGAGATGGGTATTAAACACTTCAAAGCTGCTCTTCCAAAGGCTGCAGCACCTGACGCAGTCGCTTGTTTCTAGGGATGATAGTTACACACAAAGGAATAAGTGCAAATTAGCCATTTCTCCTAGGGGCAGAGTATGGAGGAGCATCAAGGGTGGCATAAGGCTTATAGAGGGCCTGAAGTGACCAAATGCCCTTTTGGCAATTAAAGGGAAAGGTGGGAGTGGTGCAACCCTGAGCTGTGCTGGATCAGCCAGACTCTTCATTCATGCTTCTTCCACCACTGACTAGCTGTGGTCAGCATCAGAGCTCCTGAGTTCTAGTCCTGCTTCTGTCTCACTGTAGGATTGTCAGCAAGTCACTTAACTTCTGTACCTCCATTCCTTTACCTGCAAAATGAGAATAACTGATCTACCTCACAGGGGTGCTGAGGCTGCATGGATGTGTTTGAAGTGCTTAGAGCTCCGTGGCTGAAATGTGCTATATGAGTGAAGTGTTATCGTTGCCCTTTTTTGGATCATGGGGAAACAGTGTTAGCTGTCCCCATCTTCTCAGCCAGACTAATCCCTACTAGCTCCACTGCACTAGAACTGTGTTCAGATTGCTGGAGCTAGTGCTGAAGTGGGAAGCTCAAAGGGTGGTTAGTTCAGGTTGCTGGACCCAACAGGTTGCTCTTGTTCGATTTCATTCTGTTGGTTAGCCATGATTCCCATGTTCACCTTGTAGTGCTATCAGTTCTACAGGGCCAGGCGTTCTACAGCCCATTACTCTGTCCTGGAAAGACTGGGTCACTACCAAAGCCTGGTGCTATTTCAGTGTGCCTACAGCTCTAGATATTGACTGGGTGTTAGTCAAACAGGACAGGTCATCCCTACAGGGGCAGTGGTTTGCTATAGCGGGGCTGACATTTTTGGTGGGAAGTGACCTGGTTGCATCGTTCCACAAGAGAAGAGCTATGCACCCATTCTTGGTGCTAATGTTAAGGGTAACTAAGGCATGATTTGTTCACATCTTAATGGCAGTCCCAAGGTGTAGCCCTTGATCTGCCTTTGCTCCCATTGTGATGACTGGGTCAGGCAGCAGCACAGTGAATCAGTATTAAAGAATTCACTTTAGTTTTCCAACCCCAGAATGATCATCTGTGAACACACAGGCTGCAGCAGCCAGGTGTGGTGAGAAACTTCCATTTGTGGAGTTAATCCTCCTCCTTTCACCTGCCTGTTGCTCACTTCAATCTTTTAACCATGGAGACTCACCCAGGGCCCTGTCTCTCTTCAGCTCCTTGTTCCATGGGTTGGGGGCGGGGGGAGTTCATTTATCACTTAATCTAGATTAATCTGATCAGTACTTCCTCAAGACCCAAGGAGAATTACCCAGCATCAAACTGCACTCCAGTCGAATAATCCCCTCTTTAGCTTTAAAGAAAAACTCCTATTTTGATTGTAATATTTTAGGCAATTCATCTGTCACAAGGGGAACAGAGCATTTGTTAGTTAAGAGCTCAGCTTCATTGTACCAACTAGATTCATTCTGGAGCCCCAAAAGTTAAATATGCTCTGCAGGGGTGGAGAAGGAAAGCTGAAGCTAGAACTGAACCCAAGGAGGAGCTAGCCTTAGGCCTATACCCTGTGTTTATGAACCAGTGGGGAGTGAGACACTTCTTCCAACACACCTGGCTGTGCTGGTTTGACTTGTCTACTATGGTGCTGCTCTGCCAAGAGCTATAAATCCATTTAGCAGGGTGGGGCAGCAGTGACAACGAACCTTGCAGCAGGGTATGTCAACAACTAGGGGATATTCATGGACTGGAATGTTATAACATAAAGAGGAATAAATAAAGAGTCACTGCAGAAGACAAGCCCTGGGCACTGTCTGCACTTTATTTCAAAATGGGTGTTCAGAAGACAACCAGAATGTGCCCATGACCCTGGGGCGAGGGGGGCATTTCCTCACCCAAGCTCAAAGCTCTGAGCAGTCCCCCACCTACTCCTTGCTTGTAGTACTTCATGCCAGCCATAAAGAGCTTCCAAGAGACCTAAGCCTGGCTGAATTCTGCCCAGTTCTCTATTAAAAGTCCATCAGGAACTCTTTCAGCTGCACCAAGAACTGTGCAATTGCTCCCAACTCTAGCAGGACACACCGCTTGTGTAACACAAGATCAAGTTTATTATAAACAAACACTTCCTGTGACCAGGAATATATAGAACTTTGTCATAGTTCTCTGTAGCAATACTTAAGACGTTAGATTGCTTTAGAAGCTGGTTGTCCTCTGCATATCACAGCAGGACTCATTTAAGGCAGCTTTTTAACCATGTCAGATAGACCACCTTGTCTTCTGTCCCTCCCCCAAACCCACACATATAATCTGCTCACAACTTTAGTCCAGAACCTGTACGTTAAGACTGCTTCATAGCCACAACTCTCTTATTGTCTTGGTAGTTGAACAAGCACCATTAAAGCATGTCAGACTAGAATAGAGATTAACTTTTAGCTAAAACAGCTTCCTGCAATTGACTGGAAGAGTATTTTCCACAGCAAAAGGACCTGTAATTCAGGCCCTGAGGTTTAGCAGGAAAGGGCATAGCATCATATTCCAACTCTGTTTTAACAAGTGAAAGGCAAGTAGGAAGTTAAGCACAGAACCAAGCAGCCAAACCTTTCAGGCCACTACTCATGTGAGTGCACCTGTGCTGATGGAGAAGTAAACCCTCCATAACCTCTTCACTGCTGTCAACCAGACATGGACCTTAGTTGCAACACACAGGCCTATAAGGCAGCACACTTTGTGTGGCCCATGTCTTTAGAGGTGCCGTGAAATCCAAGCTCATATATTCAACTTCTGGGATCACGAAAGTGCCACTGAAAGCAGACAGTCAGCCAACTTCTAGACCCATCCCATGCAACAACTCCTCAAAGAGGATATGTAAACAGAATGGGCTCAAGTGCACTGGCCTGGGACCATCCAGCTGAAAAACGGTCACGGGGAGAGAACTCAAGACACTTCAGATATAAATTTAATTAGCTTCAGCCAGCAGAGACAGGAGCCTCAACAACAGATGGTGACATGTGCCAGCCAAGATTTTAGCATCAAGACATCCTGTCCCTGAGGCTCTTATTACAGCCAGGAGTCATTCTGGCACTGTAGGGTGTGAAAATCTGTCACCCTCTAGGCTGCAACATTAGTGTCAGACTATGCTCAGTTCCCCAAGATCTATGTAATGACCAAAAGGCAACAGTAACGTGGAAATTGCTCCCTCCTCCGGCCGTGACACCACCACAAGAATGCTCAATCACTGCACACAGCTGAATGCTAAGGACGACACAGTGTAAGGGACAGGGCTTGGACAGCGGTGGTATAGAGATTGCGCTCCAGAGTTCAAAGCCTCACGGCCAGTCAGTGAACATCTGACTAGCAGAAAAAATAAATAATATTTAAATATAAACCAAACAGCCCTTCAGCTGCTTCCATAGCATCATAATCTCTACATAAAACAACCCACTACAAAGAATTACTGTTAGTGTGCCAGTAAACCCATGGCAGGGAAGTCACAGTTTTGGTTGCCATTCCTGTCCTGGAGGGCAAAGAATTCAATGGAATTGAAACTAACTAATGCTGAGCACTGTGGGAGGAGGCTCAGAATCTTCAAGCTATGTTGATGCTGGCTTTTTAAAAAAGAAAAAAAAAGAATTAAACTTCCTTCATTTTTAGGACAAAGCCCAAATCCATCTTTATGAATTTTGTCCTCTTTTAGAGCAAGGGTGGATAAACTTTTTGGCCCGAGGGCCACATAGGGTTGTAAAAACAGTAAGGAGTGCTGTGCCTCCCCAAACAACCTGGCCTTGCCCCCTCTCCAGCCCCCTCCCACTTCCTGCCCCCCTCAGAATCCCCGACCCATCCAAACCGCCCTGCTCCTTGTCTCCTGACCAACCCCTCTAGTGACCCTGCCCCCAGGGCTCCACCCTCTAAGTCCCCCTGCTCCTTGTCCCCTGACCACCCCCTCCAGAGACCCCCCCACTGCCCCCTGGGACCTCACCCCCCCATCTAAGCCCCCCTGCTCCTTGTCCCCTGACTGCCCTCTCTAGTGACCCCACGCCCTACCCAACCCCCCTGCTCCCTGTCCCATGACTGCCCCGACCCCTATACACACTCCCGCCCCGACAGGCCCCACCAGGATTCCCACACCCTATCCAATTGCTCCCTGCCCCAACCACCCCAACCTGCATCCACACCCCCGCCCCAACCGCCCTGGAACTCCCCTCCCCTGACTATCCTCCCCCCCGAGTCTCTGCCCCATCCAATGCCCCCTGTTCCATGACTGCCCCCCCAAACAATCCCCTGCCCCATATCCAATCCTGCCCCATGGCAGAGCCAGTCACACCACTGCAATGCTCTCCGGCAGGAGCAGTGGACCAGAGCACTAGCGGCGTGGCTGCAGGGGAGGGGCGACAGTGGGGAGGGGCCAGGGATTGGACAGGATGGGCCCACGGGCCATAAGTTGCCCACATCCTGTCCAGCCTGCCTGAACTCCCAGCCGAGGAGGCGACCCCTGCCCCCTTCCTGCTCTCTCCCCTCTCCCACAGCCATGTCACTCGTGCTTCGGCCTGCTGCTCCTGCCGGGAATCGTTACAGCGGCGCGACTGGCTCCAGCGAGCGGCGAGATGCGGGGGGTTGGGGGGGGAGCAGGATTGGATAAGGGGCAGGGGGTCACCAGGGACAGACAGCGAACAGGGTGCAGAGGGCTTTGGATGGGGTGGAGACTCAGGGGGAGGCAGTCAGAGGAGGGAGAGTGCAGGAGGAGTTGGGGCTTGCCTCCCTGGCCAGGAGCTCAGGTGGGCTGGACAGGACAGTCCTGCGGGCTGGATGTGGCCCGTGGGCTGTAGTTTGCCCTGTCTTGAGGAAGTTAGTTCATTGTATCAAAATGCTCTAGGAGATCACATCAGCACAATGGATATTTTAGGACTGTTTCAACAACCTAACAAATTTGGGATTGGCTCACCAAAAAAAAAAGAAAGAAAAAAAAAAAGAGTATGAAGGGAAGCAATCCTGAGTGTATGCCATGATGCACAGATTCATAGTCAAGAGCATGAGTAAGAGCAGCACAAGACCCCGCCCTGATTTTGTATTTTTGTAACTAAAAATAATCATCAGCCAAATTCACACTAAACCTTCTCACTCCTAAATTCAGACCTTCCAAGGCAGAGTAAGCCCAGAGTAAAACTTCTATGACCTATCAGAAGCCCCTGAAACCCACTAATAACAGAAACTGACACGTCCTGCAAGAGATGTTAGAGGTGTTTCTATACAATACCATGTGCCACTGGTCCAGTCAGACAACCAGAAACTAGCTACCTGATTAATCATATCAAATGCTTGGACTGTAGAGTGCCCTCAGAAGGCAATAGTGATCTTTAGCAGACAGCCTTTCAAATAAAGCAGCTCAAGACCCTGCCCACATCCGCCTTAACTCTCATCTCCACCACATTCAGTCACATCACAGTGCCTGCCTTGGTACGTAAAAGGAGCAGCAAGCTTTGGTTTTGATCATTATGTATCGATTTAGTTCAAAACAAATCCAGAGCAATTACAGATGCGCCATTACATCCATTAATCTAATTAGACACTTATTAGGCAGCCCTCCTCCTCCATTAATCTCTGCTGTTTCCCAGAGGAATTCCATCTCAGCTGGCCTCCCTCAACCTCTCTGCCCCAGAGGGCCCCCCAAGACTTCAAGCAGGACTAGTGAATACACCAAAGAAAATAAATAAATAAATGCAGACAGTTTGTTAGGTCACCTCTACAGAAGTGAGGATTAAAGGCCAGGGCCTGAGGTTGCTGACGAGATACACTCAGAAAGCATAGTGCCTTGACAGTAATGCTACCATCCAGGATCTCACAGCAGCTCTAACCACCTTGAAAGTCCCTAGACAAAGGTTGTTTGTTTGTTTGAAATATAGGACAGTCAGTACATTATTATATAATAAAACCAACCAGTTAAAGAAATGAACCCCAAAGAATGAAAGCCAACCAGCTGAGATCCCGCAGGATTAACAGAATGTGTGGGCAAACTGGATCAAAACATTCAAGAGCCTTTCAAGTAGCTTGTTTCAAAATGGAAATACAAGTTCCTTCTCAGCTTACCTGCTAGATCCTGAGTTCAATGTCTATAAGGACATGGCAACCACCCAAGGCAGCACCAAATTTCAAACCCCAGCCTTAGCGGATGAGGAAAAGGAAGGATTGTTTGCAGACACTCAAGTGCATTCATTTGCATTTCTCCAGCTTATTAGGTTACTGACTTGAGACCTTTGCTGTTTCCCTTTCCAAACAGCTTTGGAGTTCTCCTTTAAGAGTGAGTGTACCCACATGTTCGCTCTTCTCCCTCCTCCCCCAGCCACCGTGAAGCATCTTTCCACGCTCCAGCATTGCATGAGGTGATGAATAGCTACTCATAAAGAATCTATATATTATATCACCATATGTAACAAAAAGTAGCTTTGGGATAATCAACTGTTGCTGCTCAACTTGAGCAGGTGCCAATAACTGCAGCAGTGGCAGCGCCCAGTTCTCCAGTCACTGAGCCCATTTCAGTTTCTGCCAGTGTTCAGTGCTGGATATAGTTGCCTCTATCAGGCACGCTAATGTCCTAAGAAACAAGGTAGAAAGTGCTGGCCCATGGCTGGAAGCGTGCAGCCCCGGTTGAGTAGTGCCTACTGGACTGTGCAGGAGAGAGACTCCCCGAAGCAACAGGGACAAGGTGACGAGGCAACAGGTTTTGGGGGAATGAGATCTAGGTCCTCATCGTCCGGGATCTCATCTAGGTGGTACCCATCCTGCAGAAGCTGACGGCTCAGATCCTGGTTCACCTGGTGAGTGGGCGACAGAAGAGATAAGAGCTCCTGAAGCAAGTCAGTCAGTTGGGAACACTGAAGCCCTCCACTGCTTCAGCTCCAATGAAAAGATGTTCCCTGTACTGTCTGATGTTTATCATGCCCTCTCGTAGTTGGGGTTGTAGTTTGCAAGTTAATTTCACTTGCATTCTTATTACACACACACCCCTCAGGAGCCAAGCAATCAATATGGGCCTGTATAGAGGGGTGAAAGGAGGAGAGGGTTGATTTAAATTGAAAAGAACTTTTAAGATCAAGTCTTAGCAAAAAAATACTCTTGGCCTGCAGACACTGAGGAACATCACAGATCAGTGTTAGGGTTGCACTCAAAGTCCTTCACAAAGCTAAGCTTGGGACAAACTGTTTCAGGGTCTGGAAAGAGACAGGATTTACCAATCCTAAGAGGAAATGAATAGGAATTTTTAGCAATATCAAATAAAACTGGTTGATTTGTTTTGGTGTTGGGGGAGAGAATTAAGCATCCCCTTGCAGCTTTGGACACAAAAGCAGCATTATCCTACAGCAGGAGAATCGGAAATTTGAAACTGACCAGTCTAGTTAACTGTCCAAGCTCAGGGAAGCCCACAAACAGCTTTAGAGGAGTAAAGTAAATTACACTCCACGTACTGAACTCTTTGCCATCAAATACATGACAACTGGACAAAGGGGATCGTTAGGGGGTGGGGCAGAATGAGACCGAATCCATGTGAATCATATGGCGCGAGGTGGGGGGGGCAAGATACAACAAAACAAAACACTCTGGACTTGCCTCTGCAGAGGAGTAACCGGAGGAACATCTTGACTCCAGCTCCCCATCACTAAGAGAAGAATGCAACAGTCAGGTAAGCAAGAGAATGCATGAAGCGCATCAACTGCTGCATCAGAGTGTGCATGGAGTCTGCTAGAGTACACGACCTCCTCCCCCACCCAGCCAGCAGATAAGGGTATCTTTGAAGTGAAGGAGCTGATGTCAGCTCCTGGGGATTGAGTGGAGAATGACTCTTTACATTTGCACTGCTCATGAGTGTCTCAGCAGGGACCTCAGTGACAGCACAGTCCTGCTGAAACACTCATTAGCAGTGCAAATGTAAAGAGGGTCCTGCATCACCCTCTCCAACAGGTGCCCTCATTAACCTAGATTACAGGTCAGCAAGGCATCAGTCTCACAAAGATCGGAATCGAATTTGTTAACGTGTTCAACTCCTTTGGGGTTGTACTGCTGGGGGCAAGCAGATCAGTCACAAAGGTGACAAGTCAACCACTCCCCTTTACTTCACAGCCTCAGGTCAGCTCCCTTAATGTAAGTGGATTTCTCTCCCTTCAAAACGGAATCTCCACATAAATAGAGGCTGGCACAGCTAAGTCAGTTAGTAACTTGTGTCTTAAACAAAGTGTTGCTATGCTGGGGCTCAGATCCACCAAGTGGGCATCACTCCGTACCCAAGTAAACCCACCTCAAAGCACCAAGCCACTGACACACACAAAGCCCTCACCTGTCTGAATCAAGGGACACCAGGTTCTCATCCACTGTCTGGCTGAGAGCAGCATAGCCCTTGTTAAACTTCACTGACCTGGAGAGAGATGCACAAATGAGCCTGCAGCAGACATCTAGATGGGGAAGTGTGATCACAGATCTGACTGTCTGCCAGGCTGAGAACACAGGATAGGAGGTATGGCAGTGGACACTAGAGAGGTCCTCTCTCACTTTACTGCCCAGATCGGGGTAGTCAATAGATGGACCACGAACCAAATCTGGACCACCAGATGCTTTTGAATGGACCCTGAAATCTTTTTATTTACTTATTATCATCATTTTTTATTATTTTCTCCGGAGTCTGGACCTTGACCAAGAAATTTGGACCTTAACAAACAATAATTGACTAACCCTGGCCTAAGTATTGCTAATCTGAACAAGGAAGACTCTCAGAGCCACTCTGGGCTATAGCAGCTAGAAATTACTTCCTCTTACAACTCTAAGCGCTTCAATAAATTTAGCTGATTAATTCCTCAAAGCCAGACTACCCCCTGGACTGAGAGGAGAAATACGTATCTTGTTAAAAGGATTTATTGTTCGTGAATGTGCTGGATTGACAGCTCTAGGGCAGCATTTCCCAACCACTGGCAACTCCTCATTCAAAATCAACAATTTTCATGGCCTTCTTTTTTACTCTTCCTTTTACAATACATGTATCAATGCTAGCAATTATAAGCCAATATAATTTGTGTGTTGTGTTTTAAGAGGCTAACAGGAAGAATAAGGGTGTGCAGGGAGTGGGGGAAGTGACATTTTCTTTGCTTAAGATTTTAATCAAGTTTTCAATACTTTGTGACCCCTCTGATTAATTTTTGTGACCCCACAGGGGTTGCAACCCACCAGTTGAGTTGTTCTAGAGAGTGATGTCCTTTGTTTAGCCACAGAACATTTACACCATAGGCAGCAGCATCACAAGCTTTCTTACGCTGCCCCTTGCCAATGAGCCTCATGCCTGACCAGGAGGGACCCCTCTGGGAGCAAGAAGGCAGTTCAGGCAGACATTTGCCTCTTAGTTGAGGCTGTCAACACGGGGGTGGGGAGAGGAAGGGATGGGGCAGCACACAAGTAGTGTGAACAATGGTCACTGGTTTGTGATGTGAACACACACTGGAAACTGACCGGAGACAGTAACTCATTTCACATATACTGCTGACCTATCAGTCACTTCATACTTGAGCTGAAATAGAACTAGTGACCTAGAGGCCAAAGGCCCCATATCCTGCTCCTAATCCTCTGAGGTATCAGTCTCTCAAATACATGTTTGAAAATACAGCTTGTCAACAGTGAAAAGAAATGGGCTCAAACCTCTTGGCTGCTGGCTTTGGTTGCTGTAGAACAGTTGCCCCCAGGATGCCTTTCCTCCGCAGCACCGCCTTCGCCATTTCTCGATGCTTCTCTGAAACCCAAACAAGGATTGTTACAACCCCGAACCCAACTGACCCGTACTCCTGGGGCAAGTTGTCATAAGTCATCGCTAACAAAAGTGCAACTGCATTACAATGCCTTTCATGTGCAATATATCGTACAGAAATGCAATTCCAACATGTCTATTCTTATCACTTTGATTGAAAGAGGCAGTTGATTTTATTATCCATGTGATCAGATGCACACTGCAATGTCTTCCATATGTTTAACTGAAAAGCCCCCTCTCCCCTGATTTGTTGCCAAATAATATAAACTTGTTGACTAGTGCCAACATTAGGAGTATCCACTGCCATTAATCTACACGTCGCCCTCAAAAATATCCCCACCTTTGCAAAAGCCTGGAGAAAAGATTTGCCTGCAGGGCTTAATATAAAACATCAGACCAGGGTGGGTGAGTGGTGGTGAAGCAAGTTCCAGAGTCAAGAGCCTCCACCAAGCGTTCCCCATCTCCAGTCCCCACATGTTCAAATCTAGGGATGTCAGCAATGGCACCTCAGCTGACTTCTGTTGCATGGGCAGTAGACAGGGCTCCGCTAGCCAGGACCCAGCCTTGTCAGGTTTTGGCAATCAAAGACAGTACCTTGAATTGCAGCCAAAAAGCAAGGAGCAGCCTGAAGAATTAGCACAATGAGCTCCCCCCAACTCAAGCTGCTCAGCAATCAGGCATTTACATTCTCCACCATCTATAACTCCTAAGTGCACATGGCAGTAACCTAGCCTGGAAGTTACAAAGGACAACCCTAGCAAGATCCACGTCAGAGAAATGGTGGCAGTCACTTAGCCAGATGGATATGGGAGGCACTTTTGGCCACAGACGTTTCTGAATTTTTAGATAGCAACTGGGTTGAAAGCTCCCAGATTTGAAAGCCTTATGGACAAATGGTGGGTGAAATTATCACAAGAGTTTCAAAACGCTTCCCCTATATTAAGGGCTGTCAGCTTTGATTTTATCTTATGTGGAAGTCTCGAGCAATTGTGTCCCATTCAAATTATGATCCATTCCTTAGTAATCCAATGGCAATATTCTGTACCCAGTTATGACAGAATTATGAAATACTACTTGCCTAGAGCAATCCAAGTTGATTATGATAAAAGATAGAAGTTCTCTTTGTTTTAATACAAATGGTTTAATTTGATCAAAACTTCTGGCACTAAATAGAAGATCTAGTTGACCAGTTTTTCTAATTAAAGGAAAAGATCTAGACTGTAACTTCTGATTTAAGGAGAACATTCCTTAATTTTTTCCATCTATTACCAAGCAGCGCAGGGCATAACTTGAACTTCCTCAATGCAAGATTTACAATGCAAGGGACTGATCAGTCTCTGCAGTGGGCTACTCACGTGCTTTTCTTTTAAGCCATATTTTGAGCTGGCATTGGGATTGGGAAAGAGCCAGACTCAGAGGCCTCGAGACAGAAGGCTTCACTCACAAAACAGGCATGGGACAGGTAGTGCTAGCTTCTGCCAGCTGTCCACAGCACAAACACCTCCAAGGGAGGCATGCTCCATAACCCATTCAGCCCCTGGCCACTCCACGAAAACGGTCATTAATCATAGCAACTGCAACAATAGAAAACCACAAAATGTTTACTAAACCTGCATTAATTTTCAGTTCAACTCATTTCATACAGATGGTACAATTTACAGTTACTACTGACCTGAGTTGAACCATTAACCTGGAAGTGAAATGCTCCATTACCCTCCCCGACCCTCAGATGTGAACTTGTTAGGGAGACTGGGACTGTGTGGCAGCCCAGGGCATTACTTACGCAGTTTGGCATGAATGGAGGAAGTTTTGGTCATGATGTATGGACCTCTCTTTTCAACTGCATCACTCTCCCTGTTTGTCCTCTTGTTCTCCATCTGAGCCTGCTGGATAGAAAACAAGCGAGGTCAAATCAGGTCAGCCAGCATCACTAAGATACAAGGAGAGACAGATGCTGTTCAAGGTGTCTGCAGTTACTTTCAGTATTTGTAGGGCACCTATCGCTGTAATAACATACTTAATGACCACAGCAGCCTCTCACCACAGCAATTCAAGAGAGCTGAAAGGGGGAAACCTTACTCTCTCCCAGATCCAGTGCCTGCTGTGAAACTGGAAAGATGGGAGAAGCGTGGAAATGAGATTTCTGGGAGGGAACTGGAGATGGTAAATTAAAGACAACTCATATGGCTGTGATGATAAGCTTCCTTGTAAATCTGTCTTCAACAAAATATACAGAAAAAGAGATTTCCCAATTGCACTATTGCCAACCCAACCATTCAAAAATGATGAGATTTTTTTTTTTTTTCCAATCTCATGATTTTTATAGCCAATTTGAGGTTTTGGGGGTTTTAGCCTTTTCAAGCTTATCCCCACCCTTGTAAGAGAGGTGGGCTTGTGGATCATTTAAAAAACAAAAGTGAGATTCTCATGTAATCATGTGACTCCAGGACCAAAGCCTTAAGAAAAAACACCAAATATTGAGAGACGTGACAAAAATCATTACGAGTTCGCAATGAAAAGAAAATGCTGCAAAAATAACTTAATAAAAAACAAGTAGAGAAATACTTGGAAAATGTGACACTTATACATCAGCCAATCCAGATAAGACATATCCTAGCATATTAAAGGACCCAGTAGGGCCATTCTTATGAATTCACTAATGCAAGGGTTGCCAACCTTTTTCTCTTTGAGGCCTCCCTTGACATGCCAAAAAAGCTCCAGGGCCCAGTGAGGGCAGAGGGGCCTCGGGGCAGGGGCCTTGGCACAGGTATAGTTTGACTTCTATTCAGGGTCAGCAGGGCTTGAACCACCTCCAGCTGGTGGGGTCCAGGGAGGTAGCACCACCTCCACCCCGACTCATCTCAGCCTGTCTGGGTTGGGCAGCGGGGGGCACACAACCCAAAAGTTACAACTCAAAAGTAGGGGGCTTAGCTCAGAAAGTTGAGAACAGCTTAGGGTGCAGGGAGGGGATACTAGGGGCTGTGTGCAGAAGAGAGGTAGCTCAAGGGGCAGGGAGGGGGTAGATGGGGCTGTGTGCACACAGAGGGTGGCTGTGGGTGCAGGGAGGTGGGTGGCTAGGGGGCATAGCTCAGGGTGCAGTGAGTGCAGTACTAGGGGCTGCGTACAGGCAGGGGATAGTTCAGGGTGCAGGTAGGGTGCAGCTCAAGCTGTATGGAGAGGGATATCAGGAGCTATATACTGTGAGGACTCCCCAGTGGACCTTGTTCCTGAAGGAGTCTGCCAGCCATGGAGCTGAGTCTCCCCACTCTGTGAACTCTTACTGGACTGGCTGCCTCTGCAGAAGCAAAGGGGGCTGGGAGTTGAAGAGCAGCTTTAACCCAGACCACCACCAGGAGAGGAGGGAAATGCTGCTGCTGCCTGCTCCATGGCACCAGCCAGAGCAGCAGCTGCCCTGCACTGCCTGGTTTCCCACCTCTGACCTGACCAGGGGGCCAGGAGAGGCGATGGGGGGAGGTATGGAGCTGCTCCCGGAATTGCCACGCTCTTGTACTGCAGTTCTTTTTTGGAGGAAAATGCCCTCCACGTCCCCATCTCTGCTCATGGGCTCAGGGCTTCTACCCTACAGCGAGCACCAGGGCTTAGGGCTCCAGCCCCACACCTCCCGGCTTAAGCCCCACAGGGGACACTGGGGATTGGGGCTTCAGGCATGGAGCCCCATAGGCCCTTGAAAGGACTTGCAGATCCTCAGGGGGCTGCAAACCCCCAGTTGAGAATTATGGGGCTAATGAACAAAAACATACAGTAACTACAAGTTTTGGCAGGGAGTTAACACTAATTCTGATGCAACTGTGGTTGTTGATGCTAGCTCTGCAAACACCCATGTGAATATCTTTATGCATGTGAATAGGCCTAAGAGAAACTGATATTTTTAAAATAGAAGTTACAGATAATATTGATAGTTATTTTAAAGCATCCCCACCCCCACTTTTCATTTATTTAAATTTTCACCAATGTTGGAAATTATCAGGGGAGGTTGGACAATTATTATTTAATAATAGCAGAGAATGAGATCAAAAATAAAAGCTTTATAACTTTAAAAATTATACAAAGCAAGTATTTGTAAACCAAGCTCTTGTTCTCGGGAAGCGTTTTCCCTGCTTTGCCTAGGGGTAAGTTTCCATTGTTATTGATTGAAGTATTTGTAAGTGAATTTGACGTTTACGGACCAGTCTAACCTCTCCAGGCCTAGGCGGACAGAGCCCCGCTGAGCTAATGGCACCAGCCGTAGCACACACAGGGCCCTGCAAACAGCCAGTCCGTCCAGCGGCGCCCGAGCCAAGGGAGCGCCCAGCGGCAGCCACGTTCAATCGGGAGGGGCCGGGCGGGCAGACACCCCTCCCCCGCCCCCGCGGGGACTCGGCGGATCGGACGCGCGGGCCGGGGCTGACCCCGCTCCCAAGGGGAGACACGAGCTGTGACGCGCGCGGGCCCGGCTCTGCGCGCAGCGCCTCTGGTCAGCGGGGCGAGGGGAGCGGAGCCCCCGCATTGCGGGCACCGAGCCAGGCGGGACCCGGCGCCCGGGGAGGGGCCGCCCCACGGGGTCGGTAAGGACGGTAGCAGGGGAGCCCCCTGGCGGACACGCCCCGCAGTTCCCCCGGGTCTGCGGCTCCTACCGTCCCGGCGCTGGCTCCGGGCTGGGTCCCAGGAGCCCGGCTCGCGCCACCACCGCCATCCCCCGTCGCCATGGTGGTCGCTGGTGGAGCCTCACCTCCTTATTTGCATACTCACGGCTCATGAATAATTAACCAGCCGCCGTCTCGTCTGACGGTCCTCGACGTACGGAACAGAAACCGAGGCGGCTCATTCGCTTGCCCGGCGAAGCCCCGCCCCCGCCCCTTCAAACCAATGTCTATTGGCTGCTGTAGGACAAGCCAATCCCAGATGACCAATCTCTTTCACGCGGAAATAGAGCGGCAACGACCTCATCCCCGCTCTCGAAAGCAGGGGGCGGGGAAAGACTATCTTCCTCGTGCTGCTGTCTCTATGGTCCGTCTCTCCTGCCTCTCCGGGGGACGCCTGCGTCCCTCCTACGAGGCAGCAGGTGGCGCTGCAGGCCCCGGCTGTGGCTGGCGCCTCCCCACCCCTGCCTCGGGGCTGCACGTGGGGGAGGTGAGGAGGGGCTGGGCACTTCGCACGCGGGGGCGCTGCAGGCTGGCTCCTGGCGCCTGCTTGGGGGGCACCTAACGCAGCCAGGAACTGTTGGGGGCGGGCCGCCAGTGGGGTGCCCACCTGTGTGTGTGGGGGGGGGGGGAGGCATTCTGCACGAGGAGATGCCTGGCCCCTTACTGTGCAGGGGGGGTTAACGGCGTCGAGGCTCAGGGGGTGTCAGCACAGCAGAGAGGGACCAACAGCTCCTCGCCTCTAGGCTCTTCCTGTCCCGCTCCTCGCTCCTCAGCCAGCTGCCGGTGAGGTAGGGTGACCAGATGTCCCGATTTTGATTTTTTTTTTCTTATATAGGCTCCTATTCCCACCCCCACGTCCCGATTTTTCACACTTGCTGTCTGGTCACCCCACAGTGAGGACAGGCTGGGAGCTGAATTTCTAATGCAAACAACATACCGAAAAAGTTCTTCTCTTTACATTATAAAGTAGCACTAGAAAAGGGAGGAGGGGTCCTTTCATGGTTTCAGATTCCCCTTACACTGCTCCATCCATCTCTAACGGGGCCACTCTCCTGGAGTGCAGCCTCCTGCAGCCTCCTTTTTTTGCTCACTCCTAGCCTTCTCTCAGAACCCCCCAGAACTGTATCCATTCTGCCCTGGTCTTAGCATAGTACAAATTCTGAACTAGATCGCTTGCTATTCTGAAGAATAGGGCTTCTTTAAGAAACATAGAAATACATTATGATTCCTGATAGCTGCCCAAGTTTCCATAAAGGTGCGGGGAAACAGAGAGAATGGTTGGTTGACTTGAGAAGAGCAGAGCTACAGAAAGCCTACTGAAAGCTCAGGGTAGCATAGAAAACAAACCATTATGCCTAAAAGGATCCTTACTGCCCCCTTGCATAGCAATATTACATAAGTATTCACACAGAGGGAAATTAAGGTGCAGCTGCCCAAGGAAGCAACAGATACATTCATGGGTTGAAGTATCATAAAAAGTTTGAGATGTATTTGAAGAAAGAGACATGAGAGGCTGGATAAAGATGTAAAGACACCATGTGACCTCATATGTCTTCTCAAGGAAACCCTCTGGTTAAATAGGATTGTGCGAAGTTGTTAGCTGACAACACTAATTGTGACCAGAAGAGGGTCTCCCCCCATCCTTCACCTCATGCTGGCAGTTCATTAGATTTCTACAGTAATGGAAGAAAAGGGTAATAAGTATTTTCATATTTTCTTTCCTATGAAAACTGTCATCAACACACTGAAATGCATTTGTGGGTGGCTGCTAAAAGGGTGGATTTTTATTTAACTAGCCCATGGCTCTGTTTCACAAAAAATGCCATTGAATGTTCAGATTATCCAGAGGGCTTCAGATCATTAGGCTCCATAGTAGCAAGCAGATTTACCCATGGTGCAATTTCCAAAGTGAATGTTGACAAAAGTCACATGCTCCTATAACCTCACTCCCAGCTATGATACATTTTAAATTAACCTACCAAGATGGACAATCCACGGTGCAGATAATTTTAATCTTAGTCCTTTGAGGAAGGCTGGGATCAGGCAGTTTGAAAGAGGGCTGATTAATTGAAAGGAAGTCAATAGGAGCACCATACAAATCACTGTATGCCTGAGAGCTCCTGAGACAGGCTAGGGTAAGATCTGTTTGTATATTTATTATTTTAACATCCTCTACAACAAATGCTTTCCAAGAACATACATCACACCATATTTTTAGTCCTGTTACACCCAGGCTCCACCTTTATGCCTTATAAAGCATTAATAAATGCCACACTTGTAAAACTGTCTCACATAAGGATTTAATCACTCTGAGAATCTGATTATTATAGAAGAACTTCTAAATCCCATTAACTCAGAGGTGGGCAAACTATCACCAGCAAGCCACACATCCAGCCCAGCCCTTGAGCTCCTGGCTGGGGAGGCTAGCCCCTAGCCCCTCCCTTGCTGTCCCCCCTCCTCCGCGGCCTCAGTGAGCTGCACAGGCAGTGTGGCTGGCTCTGGCCAGGCAGCAGAGCTGCAAGCTCCTGCTGCTCTGAGCAGCATGGTAAGGGATGAGGCAGCGGTGGGTGGGTTGGCTAAGACACTGAGCACTGAATTCATAGGGCAAGGCTTATTCATACAAAGCCTTTGAAAACAAGAGGGCAGACCTTCAAAGGCACAAGTGACAGTTCAGCACTTGCCAGCTGTGCCTGTGAAAATCACTTCAGGTCCTTCACCTGAAGGCCTTACACTCCAAACAGTGTACAAAGGATTGAGTGTAATGAAAAGCAAGGCACCCGAGATCCGGCACCACAGCTGCAGCCCCGCTGGAAGAGCTGGGCACAATAGGACTGGCCCCAGGGGGGCAGTTAGGGGACAAGGAGGGGAGGGTTCTGAAAGGGGGCAGTTGGGCAGGAAGTGGGTGGGGGTGGGGCTAGGGCGGAGCTTCCCCCTGGGGGTGCCTGATCAACATTTTTTTTTCTACTAGGGGTGCACGGTCAAAAAAATTTAGAGACCTCTGGTCTAAGAGCTTGTCTTCACTGAAGTGCTGGAGTGGTGCAGTGGTCTCCCTTTGTTTTTGAGTTTGCTATTTCTCTATCTACACATCCAAGAGTATCAGAGTATGGGGGCAGGTGGTGAAACACACGTGTGCACCTCGCCTACTGCTGTACATCTTTAGAGCAGTACTATTGCTGTTTGCTTTCTTCAAGAAATTTCTGCTGCCCTCTTGACAGCAATTCAGCAGAGGATGGACTTCTAGGTAAAAAGTGCACAGTGACCTTCTGAGTCCTACTTTTAAATAATGTTGAAGACAGTGACTACTACACCATTCTTCTACAGTGGGAGGGTCAGCAGAAAGAGTCCAAAATAAACTCCTCTGGTCAAATCTGTAGTATTTTAACAAGTTTCATTCGTTCCCTCATGAAGATTTCCCTCTGGACACAAGTCTTCTGGCAAAGACTACACTGATTTGGGTAAGTAGTTCAAGTGTATGTGAAATGCTTTGAACAAGCCTAGACTTTGGTTAGGCTAGTCTTGTTCATTGTCTTTTTTAGCTGCAAAAGCCTGGGGTCAAAAGATTTATGAAAAGATAAATTCCTTCATTAGTATCTTCAGGTTACTTTTTCAGTTTTGCTATAGATTTGTGAAGCTCCAACTACAGAGGAAGTACCTACTCTGCTGTAACAACTGCTTTTCTCTCCTACACTCCTGAAGTCAGTGTTATCTCAGAACTGTCTGAAAAGAAAAACTGTATGAATTGGCATGGTTCATTCCAAGAACCCAGCAATAAATATAAGGTGTGGTATTACATATTCTTGCTGTTTAGTTTCCCTTATCCATCTGTTTTTGCTCTTCAACTCTAATCTGGCTAGGACTGCCTGTGAGCAGTTGTTGGCTACAGTTACTCCATGTAGAAAGGGCAAGCACCCCATGCAGTGGCAGAGAGAGTATGATTGAGGTAGTGATCGTATTATAGAGGCAGATGCCCCAATCTCCCCAGTGAACAGTTTTAGAATGTCTGCAGACTCCTTTTTCATGAGACATCTTTTGGTGTTTGTACTGTACTCCAAAATTCAAGATTCAAAATGCACATGTCAATGCTTCAGGCCCTCTGAAAGATTCCATGCCTGGCAGAGCAGCAGGTGAGGTCATCAGGGAATAGTTTTATATTAATTGTTTTTTGGGAGGTGGGGAGGGAAAGGGAAATAAAGATTTCTAAAGAGGAGAAACAGATAAGTGGCACTAGCTGTATTGCCATATCACCGCAAAGTCCTGGTCAGGATCAGGACCTCTAATTTGTATACCACCTAGCAAACAGAAGAGGGGATTCCTGCCCTGAAGAGCATTTGATGTAAAAAATAAAACTCTGCATGTTAAAACTGAGGTCTTTAAAAATACTTAATGCCACATATGTCCTCTATGGGAGAAAAAAGTCCCTGATTTACTGAAGTCCAAGCATTAGTGTGTAGGCATAAGTCACACACAACAGACTTTGGTCAGCCAGGGGTCAAGCAAGCACACAGCTGACTGGGGGACAGCAAAACCAGGCAAAAGCCTCCCATGCCTCCCTGCATTAATCTACATTACTAGGTAGTGCAAAGAGGCCAACTGACGATACTTTTATTCTTAGAATTCTAGTAAACTTCACATGTTGTGAATATAACATCCCATCTAGGAACTCGACAGCTGGCTTTGGAAATCAGCATTGTTGCTGGATGGATTCAGAGTGGGGTATAGAGTTAATAACAAATTGGCTCTATCCAAAGTGTATTTTCGCTACTCACTTTGCTCTTGGGAAATTTCATTTTTTTATTTCTCTCCCCAATATGACCACAGAGGCAACAAGGACCAAGCTCAGTTCAAACCCATTTCTCCTTTATTAGGTCCAAATTCACATTACATACATTGGGACTCAATAAAGAGAGAAGTTATTTCAAATAAGGTAATATTTTAACATCCGTGTCCCCAGGCGACTGTGTACAATCAGGGAGCATTAATAAAATGCATGTGCAGCCCATCTGGAAGAGAACAGATAAGGGATTAGTTTAAAAAAAATGACTAAGCAGGCCAATACTTTCACACCATTTTAGGTGGTCTCAGGTAGTTTCAGACCATATGGTGTTCTTCCCATCACTCAAATCAACACATCGCCAGGTTTAACAGTCAAATTCTTCAGGCCCAGAAGAGCAGTACCAGTGACCCAGCATTACCATTCCATCCAGGGGGTAAAAAAAAAAAAAAAAAGCTAGAAACTCAGTTTTTACCCATTTAAAGAGGCCAATTTGTTGAAGCTGTTAAAATGGGTGAAAAATGCAAAGTTTGAGATGCCTTAAGATTACATATATCTAATCGTAAAAACTCAGCCATCTTCTGTATAACCCACTATTCTGAGTGCGAAGTTCATTTCTAATCAATTGACATGCATCAGTTGCGTCATCACTGAAAGTCCTGTTATGCTTCACTCTGGTCTACATAATCAACATTTACATTCAGCAGGTGGAGCTTATTTGCTATTGTGATAAATACCCACTGGCCAGCTGACAGCCTTTTGGTACCAGGCTGTCAGCCAGGGATGCAGCAACATAAGTATTAGCTAATGTTAGACAATGGTCACCTTATTACTTTAAAACAAGATTTAGATTCCCATTCACATTATATTAGAATTTGAGGAAGATACCAGCTTTCAAGTTTAACCCTAAAAACAGATCCATCACCTTTAAAGCACTGAAAATACCTTCCCCTCCTCCCCCACCCCCAAGAATTTCAAGCCTTAATAAGTAGGACCTGATCCTGCAAGCACTTCCCTTGAAGCTACTGAAGCTGACAGGAGTTTTGCCCATAGAGCACCTAGGCCCTGGCTACACTATGAAATTGACCTGTTGACTATGTTGTAAGCAAAGGGTCCCCATGCCAGTGCTGTGCTTTTTAAACAGCTGAAGGGGACTGTGCTATTTTCAACACTGGGTGGAGCCAGATCACACTTTGTGAAAGGTGCAGAAGATTTATCCCTTCTACATTAACAGCTTCAATACAGAGGATAGTTGTTGTCAGCAATGGGACCACTTCCCAACATAGGGAACACTAGGGTCCTGTTCTATCTTCTGCTTAAAAGGGTTGGATAAACATTTAAGTAAAGATTAGCATAGTTTCATATGGGATGATCCTTCCATATGGAGGGAAAGAGCTTCTTGCAAACACTGTTGGGAAGCAAAGGTCTTATACACTTCTAAGCAAGTATGGTAACAGCTTATTGTCAAGGCAACAGACTCAGAGCTGCAACACTAAAGACTAGTAATTGTGTCAATCAAGCTAACATCTAGAACACTGAGTATTGCCTCCTCCCCACACCTCGCTCAACCAGCAGAAACACATTGTTAGATTAAGTGGAATTACAGCTAGTTGATCAAAACTGTCAACACGTGAAAATGTTTCTCTCCACATATCTTCTGTCTTCTTGCTGTATTTGGACAAATGCATTTGATAGTGTCTCTAATAAAAGTAAAAGAGGGCCTAAAATTTTCCATTTAGGAATTGAGTCTAGGCTCCTTGGCTTCAAAAAGACATCTGTCTCAGTGTTAACCTCTTTTCATTTTTAGAATGCATTAGAGACTCTGGGGCAAATATTTCACTAACTGATCATTACAATGATTTTGGTTCCAAAAGCCTCTCTCCACTTACTAAACCATGCTCAGATTAGTCTGCCACACCAGTCTCACCCACAGCCCCTTTGGTTTCTTGTCACAGAACACATTACAATTAGGAATTGGACTCTAGACACTCATTCTGTATATATAACTAAAAAGAGAACTTTGAACTCTTCACTGAGAATAGCCTTACTGTAGACACTACTTAATTGTTTTCAATTGCCAGGCAGTGCAAGTCCCAAAAGTCTTATCCATGAAACATGCATTCCACCACCTCTCTCTTTAGGGGTTCCTTATATTCAAAGGAAATAACTATATACCCTTAAAAAGAGTTTTAGGCTGTATATTCCTATCTCAGAGTTCTAGGAAGATATGGCCCCCCTTACCAATTATGTTTATGCTTTGTCCAGGCCCAGTTCCTCTGGAGTGGAGATTCCCAATTCATTCAAAGTTGGTCTAAGTTCCTGGATAACATAAGGGTAGATTTCCTTGTGAGGGCCTGCCTTGTCCTAATCAGAAGAGGAGAAAATTAATTCAGTAGCAAAGAGATAGCCAAGAAAAATTAATGTTGCACTGTATGCTAGACTACGTCTGCCTGTGTCTGAGAATCATGTACTCACAACAGGATCTACAGTTTGATCCACTTATTGGTAGGGATAAAATAATTTGTTCCCAATGAGATGGAAGGGTAACATTGTATCACTGTTTAAAAACAGGAAATCAGCTGAGCCTTTCATAGAGTATCTACAATGAAGTCTACTAACCACAGCCTATACTTATCTGGCTAGAATCAAGTATGAATTCATACTTCAAATTCGTTCATTCATTGCAGGGCTTTTCCAGTTTCATAATGTGGACTTCTTCCAACCCAACCACAGGTATGTGGACTACCCTCCCCCATTCACTATCATGCAGGCCATCTCATTGCCTATTAACAAACCACAGCAGTTGCTTACATGGAAAATAAATGGGTGGGGTGGGATTTTGAGCAGCACAGAACTCCCATTAACTTCAACAGCAGCACAGTTAGGCCAAAACTGACGGTATGGTTACACTTACAAGATTATAGCGCTATAGGTTATAGCGGTCCCCTTATACAGGAATATGTATAGCGCTATTGTATGTCCACACTCAGATGCTCCTGCGGTATAGCATGGCCACATTTGGGGCACTTAATGCGGCATTAAGAGCAGCGCATTAGGGCAGGTATCCCAGCATTCAGCTGGGTGCAACGTGCTTTTTAAACGAGGGGGGTGAGGGGGAACGCGTTGTGTGTATGCGGAGGGAGAGAGACAGTGGTTTTTCCGTTTTTCTGAAAGCCTGTCAGTGAGCCTCCGTTCACAGAAGGCTTTGTTTTCACACAGGCTCCCTCCTTAAACATTTGCATTGCTCATCTGCCGAGTTAAGAAAGAAACTCTAAAGAGGTACTTCCGCATTCCTCCAGCCCGAGTTCAAAACAAAGGGAAGAGACGTCAATTGCCTTAAATGGCTCTAGGCATCTCCAGAGATTACTTGTAGCGCAGTGGGTGTCCACATCCTTGCTGTAGCGCTACAGCAGCTGCGCTACAGCCCTTATTCCCCATGCGGAGGTGGATTAATAATAGCGCTATAACTCAGCAGTTATAGCGCTCTATGTGCCTTGCCAGTGTGGACGGGGAGGAGGTTATAGCGCTCGTGGGGGCTTTATAGCGCTATAAAGTGCCAGTGTAACCATGGCCTTAGTGCTTCAGAAAACACTCTCTCAGTCTATCTAGGATGAAACATACAAACTGAAAACAAGGAAAAAAGCACTAGATGAACAGCTGGCTCTCCATACACCTCTAGATCAGGCATGGGCAAACTTTTCGGCCAGAGGGCCACATCGGGGTTGCGAACTGTATGGAGGGCTGAGTAGGGAAGGCTGTGCATCCCCAAACAGCCTGACCCCCTACCCCCACCCCCTATGTACCCCTCCCACTTCCCCGCTCAGAATCTCCAATCCATCCAAACCCCCTGCTCCTTGTCCCCTGACCACCCGCTCCCAGGACCTCCTGCAACCTCACCCCCTAGGCAACCCTCCCGCTCTGTCCCCTGACTACTTTGACCCCCTATCCACACCCCCGCCCCCCAAAACTCCCATGCCTATCCATCTGCCTCCTGCTCCCTATCACCCTCCCCCGGCCCCAAACCTCCACCCCATCCCAACACCCCCACTCCCTGTCATAGAATCAGAGTTGGAAGGGACCGCAGGAGATCATCTAGTCCAGGTCTGCACAACATACGGCCCACAGGAGGGGAGCAGGGGCGGGGCAAGCCAACGGAGCTGGGCAGGAGGAGGGAGCTGGCAAGCCAGCCCGCGGGGGAAGGATGAGCTGCTGGGGGGTGGGGCTGAGGACTGAGCTGGGCAGGGGAGATTAGCCCGAGGAAGTGGGAGGGGAATGTGCAGGTCAGCATGTTCAGAAACCGCGAGCCAGCATGGGGGAAAGGTGTTCTGGTCCCGAGGTGCTGAGAGGTGGGAGTAGGGAGGGGAGTGGGGGGTGTTGCGTGTTCAGAAACTGCAGCATGGGGGAAAAGGTGAGCTGGTCCTGCGGTGCGGGGTGGGGGGAGGGAGGTGTTGCATGTTCAGAAGCTGCGAGCCAGCATGGGGGAAAGGTGTTCTGGTGCTGAGGGCCGGGGGGGGGCGGGGTTCAAGTCAGCATGGTAGGAACGGGAGCCAAATGGGCAGAAGCCCCTTCCGCCCCCACCATTTCTGTGACTGCTGAGTTGCACAGCCAGGCAGAAAACACAAAGTGTCGAAAGTGTCCCTCAGCTCCCTGGAAGTTGCTGCTGGACACCACCTTCTGCGTCCTAGTGCTGGTTGAGCTCCCTGTGTGCTGAGGGCAGGGGGGAAGGGACGGGATGGGGAAGGGACATGGGTTTGGGAAGAGAAGGGCATGGGAGAAGTGGGGGCAGGGGCAAAGAGGCAGTGGGGAAGGAAGGGGTGGGATGGGGAGGAGATGGAGCCATGGGGAAGGGATATGGGATTGGGAAGAGAAGGGGATGGGGGAAGTGGGGGTCCAGCATGCGGATCCCCTTGGCAGCAGCTGGGGCTCCCCTCTTAAGGAGGTCCACTATACCCTCACCCTGACAAGCCCCACCTCCCCTGCATTTGTACCACTCTGATGAGTTCCTCCCCACTGAGCCCCAACCACCTGGACCCCACCCAAATGAACCCCACCTCCCCTGCACACAACCCCTCCCCCGACCTCCTTCCACTTTCACTTGGTCCCCCCCCGCAGATTCCCATTGCCCCTGCCCCACAAAGAACCCTCTTACCACCCTTCTAAGTCCCACTGCACTTGAATCTCGCTGCCAGGCTGAGCATCCCTGCCCACATCTGGTGGGCCTGCTGCAAAAGAGGCAGGGCCCAGGGGTGTTTCTGTGGCAGGCATAGCTCTTGTGCTGTGGCACAAGGGGGTGCTGGGCAGTGGAGGAGATCTGCGTGTGTCAGGGCACTGCGCAGTGGGGGCCTGTGTGGGGCATTGTTTAGTTGTGGTAGTGGGGCTATGGGGAAGGGCAATGGGAGGGAGGAAAAATCTATGTGTATTGGGAAATTAGTGAGTGGGGGGTTCTGTGTGGGGTGCTGGAATAGTGCCGCCGCGTGGCAGCTGTGGGTTGGATGGGGCGTGGGAGTCCCAGGGGTCTGTCTGGGTGCAGGGGTGTGGATAAGGGTCAGGGCAAGCAGAGAGTGAGGGAGGTTGGGAGTCCCAGGGGTCTGCCTGGGGGCAGGGGTGTGGATTAGGGTCAGGGCACAGGTAGGGTCCTAGAGGGGCAGTTAGGGGGGGGGGGGTCTCAGGAGGGGACAGTCAGGGGACAAGGAGCAGGGAGGCTTAGATATGGGGTGGGGTCCTGGGTGGCAGTCAGGGGATAAGGAGCCGGTGGGGGTTGGGGGTTTTGGGGGAGAGTGGGAGGGAGTGGATGGGGGCGGGGTGAGGGCAGAGCTTTTCAGCCTGCAGCTGGGTTTTTTTTTAGTAATATGGCCCTCACCACTTTCCGAGTTGTGCAGGCCTGATCTAGTCCAACCCCCTGTTCAAAGCAGGGCCAATCCCCAATTAAATCATCCAACAGATTTTTGCCCCATATCCCTAAATGGCCCCCTCAAGGATTGAACTCACAACCCTGGGTTTAGCAGGCCAATGCTCAAACCACTGAGCTCTCTCTCGCTCCATGAGACCCTCTGACCCTTATCCAACCCCCCTACCATGCCGCTCAGAGCAGCAGGGGCTCAGAACCCAGCTGGAACCAGCCATGCCACCGCACTGCCCTGCGGGAACAGTGGCCAGACCACTGGCAGTGCAGCGCACTGCGGCTTCAGGGCAGGGGTTAGCCTCCCTAGCCGGGAGCTCAAGGACCAGGCAGGATGGTCCCACAGACTGGATGTGGCCCATGGGCTGTAGTTTGTCCACCCCTGCTCCAGATGCTCTGCAGATCAGTTTGAGGGCTGCCTGTTGATTGCTTTGGCAAAGAAGAGCAAGAGATACACTAATATCTACATAAGTCCAAAGAAAAGGTCACTTTAGAAAACATAAAACTTCCGTTTCATGTGTGTTCAGGGGTTAAGGAGAAGTCACTCCCACAAAAGCCTTTCAAACAGAATTTTAGGGTAGAAGAGATGTTTGGAAGAAGGGTTATAATCCAATCTGATCCCTTACATTTCCCCAAAGGAAATATTTTCAAGAATCATCTCAGAGGCCAGTCATTCTGGCATAGAGGGAAGAGGACAGCAAAAAAGACATGGTACAAAAAAGAAAAAAAAAAAAAGAGAAATTTAGCATTGTTAAATTCCCTGAAAAATAAATGCTACAGTTGTAGAGAGCTGCTTGACTTTCACAGCCATGCTATTTATATCCATGTCTCAGATGATCTGGTGATAAGCGAGGTCTCACTTTGGTCTCCTTTACAAGATATGTCCAGTATAGACACTTCTGAAAGTCAGACCCCACAGGCACACAGTTCTTCTACAATTTGCCTGTAGAAGAAGAAGGGACATGCTCCTTTTCTCATATTCTACAGTGTGGACTGTAGAGGCTCACCTCTTTACTCTGTTCTCTTCTGAAGAGGAGGGTCAACAGAAGGGAAGGAAGAAGTACAGCAGTACCCAGTGCATTTACACCTGTGATCCTGCACAGGAGGAATTTTCTGTTGGTACTTAAACAGCAACAACTTAACACTGATTTTGATCATGTGATCTTAGTCAAATTACTAGTTCCAGAAAACTGGGAGTTTCCCCTGCTTAGGTGGGTGAAAATTCAACAACATGAGACTATAGGAGACATCTCCATTTTACCACCTTTTCAGCAGCATGAAGGCACAAGCAGCAGCATTTCCAACATACCTCAAGTCACCACGATACTGACCTTTACAACTTCTAGGATGCGGACCGCAGTAGCAAAGTCATTTAACCGTCTGCATGCTCTCAAAGCAGCATCAATGATTTTTGGTTCTGGCACCAGATCGTAGCCCACCAGTGTGTTCATGCCTGTCAGAATGAGAATAATGGGGGTTTCTCAGGCTGTCATTCTTAAGAGGTAAAAAAAGGGTTAGAACCTGTTGCAAGAGTTTTTCGAAGTTCAGCCTTGGGGTCTCTCCCCTGTCCTCCACTTCCCTTCCATCTTCATGATATTTCTAACATGATTATTACAGTGATAAACAAGCACCACCAAAATCAATTTCAGTCTTATCTCTCCCACATTCCAGAACTACTTCCCCCATCTGTTTCTCTTTCACTCTTCTCTTGCCATTATAGTCTGATGCTAGTCATGTGATGTCATTATCTACGAAAGCTTAAACAGTAAAGGTAGGTTTCATTAAGATATTGAGCACCAGTTTCATCCATGCTCCTAAAAAGTCAGACTACATACCTTGACATGCCATTCTGCAGTCAGTTATAGAGCCATTACATTTAAATCAAAAACCTTCAATTACACCTACAATTACACTTCAATTACATTGTATAAACGCATTGAAGGAAAAAAATTGTATCCATGTCTGTTCCACCTCTTTCCTTTTTAACTTCTAAAACAAAGAGTGTGATTCCTTGTCTTTCGCTCTTGCAAGTTAACGGGCACAAGTTTCTAAGCCTTAGTTTTAGGTTCCACAACAGCTGACATTATAAAAAAACTTCAGGGCTCAAACCAAAGACTGAAAACAACTAAAAGAGCTATTTTACAGGTTTCCAATAAGTAATGGCCACTCTTAAGCTGTATAGTCGACCTCCAAAAGTTATTCCATTTGTGTAGTTATTCACATTCATTAAGCAACAGCTGAACTCAGTTACTTTTCCCAAGGAATCAGTTTTTATCCAAGGAAGTGACTTAATTAATTATCAGCTACTGAAAAAACCTCTCTCAAATTTAACTAGATTCTTTAAAATCCCAGTGTAAAACTGTAGTTAATGTATTGAAATCTAAGCAGATATTCCACTTGGGCTACACAGTAACCCTCCTCCCTCATCTCAGGAGCTTGCTATGAAGATAATAGAAAGTAAAGCCTTTCTGTACTAGCATGTTTATTAGACTCACTTTGTACACGCTATAAGTAAAGCTGACAGTATGTCACAGAGGTCACAGAATCTATGACCTCTGTGACTTCTGCAGAGGCTGGGGCTGGCTCAGGGACCAGTAGCAACAGTTTGGTGTGTGGGAGAAGGCTCAGGGCTAGGGGCAGAGGGTTGGGGAGTGCAGGGAGGCTTACCTTGGGGTGGAGAACTCCCACCACCTTGGCTCCCACACCACACTCTGCCCGCAGGCCCCACCCCAGCAACTCCCATTGGCTCTGGTTCCTAGACAATGGGAGCTGTGGCAGCTGGTGCTTGTGGTGGAAGCAGCGGAGCCCCTGCCTTTGTCACCTAGGAGCTACAGGGATGTGGAACCAGTAGGAAGACCCTGCCAACCCCCTGCCCCTCCAGAGCGCCCTTGCCCCCCCGCACAAGTTTTAGTCAGGGCAGGTACTTTTAGTAAAAGCATGACTTTGTTTATGGCCTGTGACTTTTACTAAAAAATAGCCATGACTAAAACGTAGCCTTACCTATAAGAAGTGAACTCCAGGTCTTCTACATCAGTGGTTTTCAAAGTTTGGGTTGTGACCCAGTACTAGGTGGCGGCATAAAAGGGACTAGGTCGCCTTGCTCAGCACCCAGGGGTCCTAGCAGCTCTGGAGAGCACCGCCGAGCGGGATGTTAGAAGTCTGTCAGCAGTGCTGCCCAGCTAAGACAGGCTAGTGGCTACCTGTTTTGATGACATGCTGCACCCCAGAAGCAGCCAGCAGCAAGCCTGGCTTCTAAGCAGGGGGGCCACAGGGCTTTGCGTGCTGCCCCCACCTTGCATACCCATTGGCTGGGAGGTGGTGCCTGTGGGCAAGAACCGCACAGAGTTGCTTGTGCGCCTCTGCTTAGAAGCTAGACCTGCTGCTGGCTGCTTCCGGGGCACATGGTCCACAGTGCCAGGACAGGCAGGAAGCCTGCCTCTGCACCCCAGCTGCGCTGCTGACCAGGAGCCGTCAGAGATAAGTCTATGCCCCAATCCCTTCCTACACCCCGAACCCCTCACCCTGGCCCCAGCCCAGAGCCTGCATCCCCAGCCCAGAGCCCTGGCCCCCGTCCATTGGGGCATGGACTTGCCTCTGGGAACAGCCAGAGGCAAGTCCATGCCCCAATTCCTTCCTGTACCCCAAATTCCCAGCCCAGAGCCCACTCCCACACCCTCAACCCCTCATTCCCAGCACCACCCCAAACCCCTCACTCCTGCACCCCAGCCCTGGGTCCCTTCCTCATCCCCAGCTCCACTGGGTCACAGGCATCAACAATTTTCTTCAACTGGGTCCCCAGGAAGAAAGTTTGAAAACCACTGTACTACATCACTGACCATCTTAAGAGTGCTTATACAAAGCAATCATAATGAAGCATCAAGACACGCTTATTGCACTTGGACTATACAAGTAACCCAACTCCTTAATCTCAGGTGTCTACCACCTAGAAAAGGCAAGAGCCCCATAACACTATGCCCTTGGTTAGCACTGAGTAAGTTAAGATGACTATACTGGAGGTTCCTGAGTTCTTTTAACTTCTTCACAAAATGTCTAGTATTACAGTAAGTGTATCAGTTTATGTCATTCAAGGTAGTTTAGAAAACTTACTGAGCAGTACAATCTGTATTATGGAAATGAATTTTAGGAGAATTTCTGAGCTCCCTGCCCACAGCACATCTGCTCTGCTACAGCACAAGCTTTTACTTTCTGACATAGTAGTAACGGTCAGTGGTCATATATTTCAAAGCAGTTTAGGTTTCCCCATATTACTGCAGCCATGAGTATTTCAATATCAGACATTCCTTCCTTCTCTTTTAACATACCTTTCCTCAGCTCCCAGGCATCAATATCTGGTTTGTTGAAGTATGTCACCCAACGAGCGTCAAATTCTTCATCTGACTCTCGTGTCCCATGAGAGTAGCAACGAGCAGGCAACACAGCTGTGTGAGGAAGGAAGAAGAAAGGGTTGAAGTGAAAACAGAGGAAATTTAATTCAAACGCATAGGACAAGAGACTGCAGCTATGAAGTCATTACATCTACACAGCAACTACACACTCACAGCTGGCCCATACAAGCTGACTTGAGCTCGCAGGGCTGTCTCATTGCTGTATAGACTTCTGGGATTGGGCTCGGGCTCTAAGACTACATGGGGAAGGAGGATCCCAGAGCTTGAGCTCCAGTCTACACAGCAATGCTACAGTCCCACAGCCTGAGTCAACTGGCATGGGCCAGCCATGGGTTTTTCATTGTTGTGTAGACACAATTTTAGTAGTCAGGATGAAGCAAGTACATAATAGATCTGAGTCACTAATTCAGCATATTTAAAGTCCCAGGGCTGTGCTCTGTGGTAAGATGGTCCAAGTAAAGGCTTTTCAAGCGTTTGCTTTCCCTTTGAAAAGAGCAAATCTACAAAATGTTTACAAACTGGAGACAGAAGTGTAGTTACCAGCTCTCAAAAAAGCACTAGTTTATGCTTAATAAAAGTGATCACCTTGAAATTGTTAGAATCTGTTGAACAATTAGTTTTAAAAAAGGCTTCCAGGTCCCCAAATAGAAAAAGACTACTACAGTACTTTTGCTCCTTTGCTGCAGAGCAAACCAGTCAAAAACAAAAATCAGAGTTAAGGAAGCTTTATTTACAGTATGTAGTTGGCAACACTCATCATTTATGACTTCACAAGGATACCTGCAAGCTAGCACTACGTCAATTTTTGTTTCAACTGAAATGGTGGGAGAGGAGAAAGTGAATTCAACTGTTCCTACATGTGTAAATTGACCAGAATAGCTATTCCACAATAGCTCCCTATGTAGCCACTTACTTCAGAATAAGAGTATCCACCCAGGGAGCTATTGCAAAATAGTTAATGTGCTTCAAGTTTACACTCTACTTTACATTTCCCCAAGTAAGCCCTACAATTGCTAAATAGTTTTGTAACCTAAGAGAAGACATGTTTTCTAGTTTCTAAATCCTATTTCTAACAGGAAGCAGCACAGAGGGTAGGACAATTGGATGACTCAGAGGGAGTAGCAGCAGGACACACACAAGTCTGGGTAACCAGGTTCAATAGTAGATGAAAGCTAACTTTCAATTAATGGCTGTTCAGTGGCCTATATAAAATAACTTGGTGGCATTTGTATAGAGCCTTTGCATACAAATATCCAGTCCCCAAAACACACCTTTGCTGTCTCCAAGGGCATCCTGGAGGCAGAACTACTCTTGCAAAGAATAGAATAGTGAAGCCTTGTAGGGGAAATTTACATCATCACTACTACAGTTCTGCAATGAGTCACAGAAATTCAGTCTTGGGGGTTGTCATCCAGCACTAAGTTTACATTGAAACTTGATTATCTAACAGTTTCTTTAAAACATTCATTTAAATGTAATAAAAGTGGGCTGGATTCTAAGATGAATTCAATTAACATGGTTATAATCTAGTTTCCTCTAATACTGTTCTTTATCAAAAGGGGCTTTCTGAACACTTAAACAAGGGATGAACAGTTGCTGTTGGCAAAGGCTACTTAACAGCTATGGGACTAGCTGCTGTGCAAAATGTCAGTTAGAGCTGTTCTCTCAAGAGTAAGTGCTTCCCCAGCTGCTCCACCCCCAGAAGATAAAGATGACTAGGACCCATCAATTTTGCACTATGATTGGTACTGTTGAAAGAGTAATTGCACCCAGGAGCATAGCACTAATTGCCAACCTAGCCCAACCCTAAAGACATGAATAAGAGAAAGGGAAAAGAAGTTAAGACTTGTTCCTTTCTAACTTAGATGCAACACATTATTGTGTTCATATTGACCAAAGTTTTATTAAGATCTCTGGGGAGGGAGCATGTCTTGTTCTATGTTTGTTCTTTGTTTTGTTTGTATGCTATCTGCATTAACAGCACTATATAAATGTTTAGTGTGTGGTAAGAACTACTATGCTATACTCTGGTTTGTTCATGCTATCTAGCCTTTTTTTTCCCCTAGCTTGAAGTGACACTAGGAAATTTAATTTACCACTAAGCATGAAGCAAATAACTTTCCTAAAAACACAATGTGACTTAAGACCAGGGATTCTAATTACAAAAAAATTGTAAAATACAAAGGAATGTTCTCCTGAACATCACTCTCTCCAATTCATATATGCACTGAGTCAAACTAAAGTTATGTTTAACAGAATGACCTCAGTGCAACATAATCTTGACAGATATTGATTCAGTACATTATTTGAACAAACCTTTCACAATGTATTCAATGCGCCACAAAATGTAACAGATTATCACATCATTCAAAATGGAGATCACGAATTATTGATTTAGAAAGCAAATAGCTTCTCCTAAAAAGATACAGCTCTCCATAGTATTACAATGCCTTCCTAATAGAATGAACAATGAACACCCGCAAGTATACTGCTCACATATAGCTAATTGGAAGTCAAATAAAACTCATTAAATTTGACTGGAATGACTGACAACCCTTCACATTCCAGGTACTCAAGTATTCCAGGGATCTGGGAAAAAGAGAAATTAAGAGTATTCTGAACACTTTGCAACAAACAGGCTACTGGTTTACCTAGATCAGACCCTCCCTGGGCATATTCTTGATTTTTTATGCTTTTTTAAAAATGTAGTACACCTCTATAACAATGGCTACTTGAGTTAAAAGGATGCTGTCAACTTAATCATATTTCAGACAATGTTCCTTGTGTGTGGGCATACTAAATTTAAGATTTAAAAAAGTTGCTTTTCCTCTCCCCCAAAATCCCAAGTCGGAAAATGGAAGTATTGGAGAGTTTTCTCAGGTATCAACCCAAGACTGTAGAATGAGCTCTCAGAGGAACTAAGGACCATCGTAAGAGCAGCCATACTGGGTCAGACTAAAAAGGTCCATCTAGCCCAATATCCTGTCTACTGACAGTGGCCAATGCCAGATGCCCCAGAGGCAATGAACAGAACATGAAATCACCAAGTGATCCATGCCCTGTCACCCATTCCCCGCTTCTGGCAAACAGAGGTTAGGGGCAGCTTCATCATTGTTTCTACCCTGTGGTGGTGAACATTGTCTATGAATAGGACACTCGACTGGAACTCAGGAGAGCTGGGTTCAATTTCCAGCCCCGACACCGACTTATTTGTGACCTTGGGAAAGTCACATTACTCTACCTTGTACCTCAGTTCCCAGCCTGTAAAATGGAGATATTCTCTCCTTTATATAAATCCATGATGCGCCAACATCTTGAATACTGCATACAAATATGGTCTCCTGATCTCTAAAAAGGATATACTGGCATTAGAAAAGGTTCAGAGAAGGGCAACTAAAATGATTAAGGGCTTGGAACAGGTCCCATTAGAGGAGAGACTTTTCAATTTGGAAAAGAGGAGACTAAGGGGGGGATATGATAGAGGTATATAAAATTATGAGTGGTGTGGAGAAAATGAACAAGGAAAAGCTATTTACTTATTCCCATAATATAAAGAACTAGGGGCCACCAAATGAAATTAATGGGCAGCAGGTTTAAAACAAATAAAAGGAAGTTCTTCTTCACACAGCACACAGTCAACCGTTGGAACTTCTTGCCTGGGGTGGTGGCGAAGGCAAGGATTATAACACGGTTTTAAGAGATCTGGATAAATTCGTGGAGGTTAAGTCCATTAATGGCTATTAGCCAGGATGGTTAAGAAATGATGTCTTTAGCATCTGTTTGTCAGAGGGGGACAATGGATGGCAGGAGAGAGATTACTTGATCATTGCCTGTTTGGTTCACTCACTCCAAGGCACCTGGCATTGGCCACTGTTGGCTGACAGGATACTGGGCTGGATGGACCTTTGGTTTGATCCAGTACAGCCAGTCTTATGTTCTTATACCTTCCACTACAAGCAAAAGGTGCATTTCTTTGACTTCGCTTTTTCTGATATAAACAGCAACATATGTATTATAAAAAATTCCAACATATTGGAACACACATATTGGAACATACTGCACACACTTCTCCAAGGGAAGAGATGACAGAACAAATGTATTAAGCAATATGGCTGTTTATTGCATTATTTGAAGTTGCTCAAGTATTACTACGATGAGGATGGTATTACAACATATAGAGAAGTCAATTAAGTAATTTTCACTTTCAGATTCTTACTGCCCATGTTTTGAGTTGCAATTACTGAGGATTAAACTAAGTTTTTTAAGACATGTCATTAAAACATGTCCATTGGTTTTAGTTTTTAAAACTGCATGTTTATGAAATATAGGTTACAAGCCAACTAAGTTAATAACATCCTTTTAGAAATAGATACCTTTGCACTTGAATACTAAGAGCCAGGAGCTAGAACTCAAAGCTTCCAGGATATATTCCTAACTCTACTGCTGATTTGCTTCATGACCTTGGGCAAGTTACAGCTTCCAAACACCTTGTCTACTCATAAGTAAAAGTGGATAATATTTACCACCTGCCTTTTGTAGGAGATATTCCAAAATTTTGACAGACTTTTATAAAAATATTTAGATCGAGCTGGAATGTGATATACTAAAACAATACTGTGACGAAGACCTGTCAAAATACCCACATTTAGAAGGGGACAGCCTCAAATTCACTGTTACCTCTCACTATCCAATATACTCATCTCTGTTTGGTGGTCAAACCAGATTTGCAGTCAGCTGCCTCCAGAGGAAGATGGGGACACAACAAAAGCAAAAGTAAAATATATTGGTAGAAGAAAGACAAGGTCAGAAGAGTGCTGGGGAAGGGAGAGAGAAAGTGGAGGTATAAAAAAGGACCATTTAAAGAGATTAATTTAAAAAAAAGAAGTTTGAGTGAAGACATGTCCAGAGACAGAAGACAGGACATTGTACATCACATTCAAGTGTGCTAGGCATTTCACAAAAAACAAGAGTCAGGTCTCTGTGCCAAAGAATTTACAATTTAGGGATGTACTTGACAAAGTTATACAGGAATTAAGCACACACCAGAAAGTGGGAGGAAGGAAGGAAATCCAAATTTCCAGATATTCTTATAGAGTTACTCAGTTTAGATAAACGATGCCCTCAAGATGCATTTTTTAAAAAGCATGAAACATTTTTTGTGGAAGTGATTCTGCAAAAGTGGGTCTTAGGAATGAGGTAAGGATGAAGACTTGGAAACAAGAAAGGACATTCCAAGCATACAGGGCAGAAGAGAGGGCTGCACACAGACTTTTGTGAAAGGGTGTAAGGTTAGCACTGATGGAATAAAAAAAAAGATGAGGAACCAGAAGAGGTGTATGAGAAGGGAGACTAGGGGCTTGTTTGTACTTAAGATGCTATGGTGGCACAGCTACATCTCCATAGACACTACCTATCCCAAAAGGGAGGGATTCTCCTGTCTCCATAGGTAATCCACCTCCTCAAGAGGCAGCAACTAGATCAGGGATAGGCAATCTATGGTATGTATGCCAAAGGCAGCACACAAGCTGATTGTTTGTGGCACTCACACTGCCCAGGTCCAAGGGGCTCTGCCTTTTAATTTAATTTTAAATGAAGCTTCTTAAACATTTTAAAAACCTTATTTACTTTACATACAACAATAGCTTAGTTATCTACAGACTTACAGAAAGAGACCTTCTAAACAGGTTAGAATGTATTACTGGCATACAAAACCTTATATTAGAGTGAATAAATGAATACTTGGCACTCCGTTTCTGAAAGGTTGCTGACCCCTGAGCTAGATAGATAAAACAATCTAGGTCAATGACATAATTCTTTCAACTACACTACTTGGAGGGGTGTGGATTTTTCACACCCCTGATCTACATAGTTATGCCAGCATAGTTTTCTAGTGTAGACCAGACCTAGGTCAGAGATTTAAACACAGGCACTTGAAAGCAATCAGAGAAAGCTTAACCTTGAGGAAAAGTTCAGAGTGCACATCAAGATACAGAATTGAAGGCCAGGAAGAAAAGGAGGAAGACCTCACCTCACTTAAACAACTTCCTTACAAAATCAGACAGAAAGAGAGAAGTGCCAAAGCACTATATTACTGAAAAAATGCTAGCTCTCTCATTTTTTCCATATCATAAATCAATTGAAATAATTATACTTGCATTTCAATGTATAGAGAGCCATATAAACAAATAATTGTATGACATTTTAGTTTGTACTGACTTTGCTAGTGCATTTTACATAGCCTGTTACAAAAATTATCAAATATCAAGATTAATTTATGTACCCCAGGGCAAGACCTCTGTATACCCCTGATTGAAAATGACCGCTGTACAGACATGTCACTGTGCTACTAATGTGAGGATTAGCAAACCGTAACACTTGCTCTTGTACTCAAGATTTGTTTTCCCTTTGGTTGCAAGGCCTGTGAGATTAACCAGAATATATATTGTTTATGATGCTGGGAGAACAAGGAGAGCATACTAGGCTGGTTTACATACATCAAGATTCGCATGCTACAGACAGGTTAACTTTGTTATAGCGAGGCCAATATTGTGGAAGCAAGTGGTGCCAACTATCTTCAAATCAGAGTCACTGCAGAAATGCAGGCGGCGAGTGGAAAGAGACACAAGCATGAAAGAGGAAGCGAAACGGACAACAGAGACAGAGGTAGCAGCATTGCGAAATTTGCCAACTGGGCTGGCCCCAGCCAACCTGGCCCCCTTCGTTGCCCTTCCCTAAAGGGAGACCTGCGCCCCTTCGGGGATGGGGGAGACGGAATCAGGGCCGACACTACCTCCTTCCCCTTTCAGGGCACCAGCACAGGTGCCCGTGCAGGCTTCACCTCCCTCTCCCCTTCAGGCAGCTCAATGTCACCTTCCCGTGGAGGCCACGGATGTAGCCATCCCCAGCGCTCCTTGGCGGGCGTGGCTCCCGCTTCGGCACGCAGGGGACCCCGGCGCAGGCACCGGAGACTCGACCTCGAGGCGATAACCTTGACAGGGCAGGGCGGTTCCCTAGCCCGGGCCCCCCGTCATGCCACGGGGCGGCGCGAGGGCTTCGGCCGAGCCGGCGAGGCAGGAGGGGGAGGATTTGCCACAGCGGGGGTCGGGGGGCGCAGCGCGCACTAGGCCGCAGGTGCAGCCCGTCCTCGAGTGACACCGCAGGTCACCACAAGGACACGGCGATACGGCCCCGGGGACCCGCCACTGGGTGTTCCCGGAACTGGGCGCCCCCGCGCTCCTCCCCGCCCGGGACAGCGAAGCCGGGAGGGGGGCCGGAGCAAGGAGCGCGAGCGGGCTCCGGCGGCCTGAGACCGGCGCCGAGAGGCGAAGCGGGAACAAGGCGCCGCTCGCTGGCTCATTCACTCACCTGAGGCGGCGACGGGCGGCTGTCGGGCCCGCCGGACCAGACCACGGAGGCCGGCGGCGGTGCAGCGGCGGAGCAGGGCGGCTCCCAACATAGCGGAGCGGGCTGGGGAGCGGGACGGCACAACCGTGGCGCGAGGCTTCCTCTCGCCGGTCGCGCTCAGAGGCCACCACCACGCGCCTGGAACGAGGGGCGGGGCAGCGGCTACGGCGTCGCCGGGCGGACAAACCACCCCTGCCACGTGACAGTGGAGAGCCGCAAGGGGGCGGGGCCTTACGGAGCGGATGGGAAGAGGGGCACAGGCGGCCATTTTGAAGGGAGGGCGGCGGGGAGTGGTCGCTGCTGATAGAGGGACGGGGGTTGAGTAGGACAGGCTGCCCCGCAATCCTGCCTCAGAGTGGGGGGAAATCGGAACAGGAGGTGGACTTGAAGTTACTCCCCCAGGCTAGGCGGGGAGCTGGGCTTCTCCCCTGGGTGCGTCCACCCCAGGAAAGAAACCCTGTTCCTGCCACGCGGGGGCTAGCGGCTGGTAACTAAGGCTACAGAGGTATTCAGGGTAGGCTCCTAACTCCACCTGAGTTCAGCGGGAGGTAGATGTGATGGTTGGACCCCCCACCCCCAATCCCCTCCCCTCCCCTTCTAAGATGCCACGTGTTGTACTGGGATTTAACTGAACCTGCCTGCTGCACTAGCGTGGGCTCCCTCTCCCTATTTTGCTGAATGAGGCTCTCTGGCAGCACACTAGGGTGACCAGATGTTCTGCTTTTATAGGGACAGTCTGACATTTGAGACTTTTTCTTATATATAAGCCTCTGTCCCCTGTCCTGATTTTTCACACTTGCTGGCTGGTCACCCTATAGCACATGCGCGCGTACACATACACACACACACAGCTATACCAGCTGTAGAGTCACACATAATCTGCAAACAGCTATGAAAAGACTCAGCTAGGAAATCACCCAGCACTCAAGTGCAGCACCCTTCTGGAGCGTACACCCAGAATGATATCATCTGCTGTATAGAAAGATCTGTACAGTGCAAGCTCATAAAAATTTGTCCTATCCTTCAATGTGGAGAAATGCACAACAGGGATTGCCCCTCCACTCCACCCCCATTATAAATTGCACAAACTGGGTTTAATAACAAAAACAAATTTATTAACTATAAAAGGTAGATTTTTAAGTGATTATAAGGGATAACAAACAGAAAAAAGCAGATTACCAAGCAAATAAAACAAAACATGCAAATTAAGCTTGAGATCTTAAAGATACTGGTTTCAAGAAGTAATTTCTCACCCTAACTGTTGTTTTAGGCAAGTTGTAAAGTTTCTGTAGCTTAGAGTTCTATGTATTTCTCTTTACAGACTAGGTTCCTGTCTTAGGCCTTGTCTACACTGCCACTTTACAGCACTGCAACTTTCTCATTTGGGGTATGAAAAAACACCCCCCTGAGCACTGCAAATTTCAGCACTGTAAAATGGCAGTGTAGACAGTCCACCAGCACTGGAGCTACTCCCTTCATGTGGGTGGTTTCTCTACAGTGCGTTGGTGCCACTACACAGCCACAGCGCTTTAATGTTGCTAGTGAAGACATACCCTGAAGTCTGGACTCAGCCCTTTCTTCTCCGACAGTTCAGTTCCTTTATCCCTTCAAGTACTGTCAGCAGTCTTTCTTCTTGGGCAGGAAGACAATAGAGAAGAGTCCTGTTTGCCTTCCTCCTTAGTCTTAAATAAAATTTACATATGGCAGTGATCTTTTCTTCCCCAGTCTTGATCTCCCCCTCCTTTTAGTGGAAAATTACAAGAAGTCCAAGCTGTTTAATACCAGGTGACAAGACCACCTGACCTAGTAGTGTCACAGCTAAGTCCCAGGACACCTCTCTGGAAGGAGAGAAATTAGTATCTTGGAAGCCTTATTGTTTCTTCCTAATGGCTTATCAAAGCTGATGAACTGTTGTCTGGTAGATGTCTCCCAAATACACACAGTTGTAATTGTTACATATTCAATATTCCTAACTTTAGATACAGAAATGATACATGCATACAGATTGGATAATCACATTCAGTAAATTATAACCTTTCCAATGATATCTTACATGAGCCATCTTGCAAAAAATATATCTTAATTATGCCAAGGCCTCCACCTCGAACCACTGATAAGATCTGATTTTGTAAAGATTTATGCATATGCTTAACTTTAAGGTTGTGAGATCTTGGTGAGACTGGTCATGTGCTTTGTGTATGTGTACATCTTTGCAGGATCGGGGTCTGAACAGACACCCTGCAGAAAGCAAAATGGGAACAAAAACAGTGAGATTGAGTAGGGAGATTAAGTGCATATTTTGCTAATTTCATGATTTTTGTATTTTAATTTGCGGGGGGGGGGGAATAATATAATCAAACGATTCAGGTTTGCATACTGCACTCATCATCCTCTCTGGTGTCTGATTCCCTTGCAGAGATGCTGTACTACATACTTGCTAGAGTAGTAAAGAGGATTTGGTTCCCATGTGTTTGTATGAATAGTATTAAATTTGAAATTGTTTCTTAGGAAAACAGATTGGGTGAAAATAGGGTTAAAATGAAAATAGAATTGTAACCTCAAATACAGGAAAAGTGCTAACATACACTAGGAGACAGGATGGTCAATGGAATTGCTAAATGGAGATGGAGTTTTTCACCTGTAGGTTACCATTTTGAAGCCACCTTACATGTTGTGAGAGAAAACGTTACCACTTGGTTTCTATCTTTTCAGGGAAACCACTTGACAGCTTTACTTCCTAGCAGGCAGGTGTCCAAGCCACAAGAACAAAATTGCTATGAACAATAATTGGTCTCTGTCAGCAGTCTCCACAGAGCTCAAGGGTTCAGCAGTGATTGAAAATGAGCTATCCTCACTCCCACTATGGCCTTTCTAGGTCAGAGTTAAAGCAGGTTGGTGGGGAAAGGTTGCACTGCTGCTGTTCTTTAAATAGAGGTTTTCAGTTTCCAAAGCTATCAGTTTCAGCTCAGATTCTCGAAACATATGTAGATGCCTAACTCCCTTTGACAGTCTGGGCCTTCATGCTTTTCCACAGTCCATAAATTCATGGAAAAAGAAAGAAACTACTCAACTGATATTGGCCACTATGGGAGAGATAGTATATTGGAGTAGATGGGATCACTGATCTGATTCAGAACAGCTATTTTTATCTTTGCAAGGATAGAGTTGGGCTTTTAAAAAAAAAACAGATCTTTGGATCATGTGAGTATAAGGCTTAGAGTAGCTCCATTAAATTCAGCAGGACTACAGTACAACCTCAGAGTTAGAAACAGCAGAGTTACAAACTGGCTAGTCAACCACACACCTCATTTGGAACCGGAAATACACAATCAGACAGCAGCAGAGACAAAAAGAAGCTAATACAGCATAGCACTGTGCTAAATGTAAACTACTTTAAAAAGGGGTGGGGGAGGGGAGTTTAAAAAAAGATTTGACATGGTAAAGAAACTGCTTCTGTGCTTGTTTCATTTAAATTAAGATGGTTACAAGTATTTTTTCTGTGTGGTAAATTTCAAAGCTGCATTAAGTCAATGTTCAGCTATAAACTTTTGAAAGAACAATCAAAACGTTTTGTTCAAGACATTTCCAAGGTGTTCAGAACTCTGAGCTTCTGCTGTGTGCTCATTTACGCCACCTGAATATCTGGGCCCTAAGTTTTGGGATCTGAATCAGGTCCTATATCTCATTACAAAGCACTTGAGCCTCTCAGACCCCATCTAAATAAATCACTTGTAAATACATACTGTGAGGTGCATGGTTATTTAAATAACTTATCAGAATTAATGGGTTTGTGACATTGGCGTGACAGTGACTTTGGGGTCAGATCCAAAACTGGAGTGGCTGCAAAGGCTCCCACTGACTTCAGTGGGGTTTGAATGTGGCCGTAGGAGAGGCAATGTAACCTTAGGAGACAAAGTGATTTAAATTCTTGAGTTCTCATCCTAACCGTGCTACCGAATCACTGTAACTTTGGGCCAGCCTCTGAGTGTCAGTTTCCCCATCTACGGTAAATGGATGATAATGCGTATCCCAAGTGACTGGGGTTTACGTGCTTTGGAAATCGAGGCTCAATACATAGGTGCACTGGACAACACTCGGTACACCTGAGTGTGGGGCAAGGGAAGAGAGAGCTTTATGCCACCTTTCCGTTCCCCCTGGCTCCTGGGACTGACTGAGAGCCAGTCTGGCTCTGGATGAAAGTTACTGCAGTCTCAAGGCCACAAAGTTACACCGGCCTGTAATGAAGCCCCTAGGAGCTGTTATGTTGGTCTGGAACTGTCGGGGCACATAATGCTCTGGCCTCCTCTTCCCCCTTCTTGCATCTAACAAGTCTCCTATGCTGGGGACAGTGTAAAGGAGCTAGTGTAGAGCTAGCTCCTTTGGGCAGCTGTAAGGCTGGTGCAGAGAGACTATATGGGCCAGGATCTAGCCAAGAAAATGCTACATAAGGAACAACTCCTGTACACTGCTCTGCATATATCTCAGACGTAGGTTAGGGGTTTATTACAGGAATGGGTGGGTGAGATTCTGGGGCCTGCATTGTGCAGGAGGTCAGACTAGATGATCATAATGGTCCCATCTGACCTTAAAGTCTATGAGTCTATAAACACAAAGGGCCTGCCCTGCATCGAGCAGTTTGCAGGATCAACGTGCTAACTGTTGTTACTAGCAGTGGTGTCAAGTGTTAAGATGAACATAATACACTGAGCCCCTTAAGACCCTGTGCAGTAGGATGACCAGATAGCAAGTGTGAAAAATCGAGTTGGGGGGGTGGGGAATAGGTATATAAGACAAAGGCCCCAATATCGGCACTGTCCCTGTAAAATCCGGACTTCTGGTCACCCTACTGTGCAGCCAGATGCCTGCAGGCTATTTTTAAATGTTTTTTTTAAAATTTTTGATTATAGTATTTAAAAACAAACAAACAATTTCCTAATGCAGGGAATCCTTGGTACGCAGCCAATATAGTGAAGGATTTGAAATCCCCAGGCTCCAGTGTTGGAAACTGCCTGCATATAAAATTAATTAAAAATCATTTACAACATTAAGCAAGTATTGAGGAGAAATGACTTAGAGGATTTTTTCTTTCTTGTTTTCCTGCTTGCCAGGAGCTTTCCTGATATAAGACAAGATCCTTAACGTAGGCAGTCAGCTTCTGTGGTGGTGAACACTGAACCGATGGCTCAACAGATCTTTGGAATCTGGGCTTGGCAATCTGAGAGGTCTTGACACAACAGGGAGAGTGAAAAACAAAGGCCCAATTCTGCTATCAGATATTTGGACACAAGTCCTATTGATTTAAGTATTTGTGCCTCTGTACCTGAGGACAGAATTAGACCCCAAAAGCCCATCCAATACCAGTGGGGAAATGGGCAGAAGAGTCTCTATGGGGATTGGAGAAAGTAGAGCAAGATGTATAGGAAGGGCCTGATATATTTTAAATCTGCTGAGATTCTGATTGATCTAGGCCCTGTTTAGTCATAGCCCATGCTGGCCTCTCCTCCAAACACCTCCAAATAATTTGGCATGGGTGAGAATCCCTGTTTGGGAGAGTCTTAGGCAGGGCTAGTCTTTTGGAGGCACAACTATGCATTAGTGGCACTGCCTCTCCAAGCCACATGGCAAAATGAAGTGTCATGTCTAAGATGGCAAGGAATAAGCATAAGCAAATAGCTTGTGCAGTGCCAGAGAATGTCTAAGTGCTCAACCTGGGAGGGCTTGGGCCTCCCTCTCCCTCACTGAATTGCCACTGGAAGCAGGTTCAGAGAGGTGGAACTGATGGCTATTGGAGTCCTCAGTCTGCTGCGGGTGTTCCTAGTGGGAAAGCCTCACAACAAGTTGCTTAAATTCACAGGTGAAGAGCATAGCCCATAGAAGGGCCAGAGATTTCCCCCACTTCAGTCCCTGTTGACTCATGTGCTGATACCAGGGCACAGCAGTGGGCAGAGAGGTTCAGCAGTTGTGGGAGGATACCTTAGCACTTCCCCAGGTAGGTGCAACTTCACCTTCCAGAACACGCTCATCTCTTGCAAGCATTGCCATGCCAGGGCTGGTGCTGGACAAAGGCTGCTACCTTGCATCCACAGTGAGTTGTGCAGGCAGGAGGACTCCGAGGTTGTTAGGCTGAGGCATGCACTAGAAGAGAAGTGCAAGAGTCTTTGGGACCACAGGATCATCACATGAGGCTGAGAAAAGGAAGCATTCTTCTGTACTGGGAGAGAGCACAAGACACTGTGAGTGCGGCTAGGAAAGATAATTGATTGATCTGAGCCAAGGGGCTCAGAGTATGGGGGAAGGAGCTGATTGAACTGTAGGAGTTTGCAGGCAGAGGGACTGGTATCCCTCTTCTGCCACAATTCTCACACACAGCCTCTACAAATATATAAAACCAGCTTTAAAATGTCAAAGGGAGCCTGAGATGCACTGGCAGAGCTGGGGTGAGGAGTGTGCTCAGCAACAAAGCGTAGAAGCTTTTGGCTTGTGATTTACAATGTCAGGCCGAAGAAAACAAGGAGGTAAAGTGAAGGCTAAGGCAATGTCTCGCTCCTCGCGTGCTGGGTTGCAGTTGCTGGTGGGTCGAGTGTCCCGCTCATTCCACAAAGATGATTATGCTGAGCTGGTAGGGGTTGGAGCCCCAGTCTATATGGCCGCGGTGCTGGAGTATCTGACTGCTGAGATTCTCGAGTTAGCCAGCAACGCTGCTCGGGACAACAAGAAAATCAGAATCATTCCCTGCCATCTGCAGCTCGCTATCCATAACAACAAAGAGCTCAACAAACTGCTGGGGAAAGTGACGATTGCTCAAGGGGGTGTCCTGCCCAACATTCAGGCAGTGCTGCTGCCCAAGAAAACCAAGAGCCACCAGGCCAAGAGCAAGAGAAGCTGATCAGGAAGAAAGCAAAAATCTTCCATCCCAAACCAACAATCCTGCACGGATTGCTCCTTGCTTTTACCAGTGCTAATCACCGCATTTTGAAAGCCTGAGAGTAGCAGGTAGGGATGGGGTTGCTAATCTGGCACAATCGCTCCTCTAGCTTCTGACTTGTGATTTCACAGGCCTACACCTCACTTTTATTTTTTCTTCTTGGATGCTTTTCATTGTTACACCAATCCACTCCTTTTTTGTGCCGTGTTTTCCTTCTTTCCCTCTCTCCCCCTTCACTTTTCCTTGAGTATCTAGACTAAATTTCACTCAGCTTGTCTTCCCAAGTGCCCCAACTTTGCCAACAGACTCCACTCGTCCAGTGGAAAAGCATCCATCATTTCTCTTGTTGGTGTCAGAACAGCACCATCCAGTACAAATGAAACCCATCAATCAGTTCAGCTCCATCTTCCCGGTAGTTCAACAGAGAGTAATGAATAGCAGGGAGGGGTTCAGGAATCCTTCTGTCACTTTCTGGGGAGGAAGAATGAGGATTTCATATGTTATTTGTGGTGGGAAATGGGTAGGCAGAGTGGGCAGGTAGGTTATTATATGGTAATGAACTGATCTTGATCAATGTAACCAGAACTGCTGAGTCATTTGTGTATCATAGGCCCTGTACTGCTAACACCTAAGTGAGTTTCTCCTTTTGCGCAGGTAGAAGGGTCTGTAATTTCAGAGCAGGAAGGACTCAGCACTAATATCTACTGCTTCTGTATACCTCTGAATGGCCATGATGTTCAGCATAGCAATAGCCATGAGATTCCTATGTGGCCACAAATATGTTCCAGTGTACTGACACATCTCAGCTCTCTCAAACATGTTGCTTTGTGAGTGATATAGAAGAAGTGAGGTTGGATTCTGAGGCAGAAATCTTTCACCCGAATTCAAAATACTCAAGTTAGCCCCGGAGCTGACATTAATAGCTCATTAAGAATTGTAATCGGTCATTATTTCTTTAAATACATATGGGGCTTTACATTTATGCCCCTTTACACTACTCTGGCAATGGAAAGTAGCCTTAAATTGGATATAAATTATTATTAAGAACCAACACCCTCCTGCTCTGAAATTGCAGACCTCTTTCACTTGAGCAAAAGGAGAATCTCCCTTGGGTGTTAGCAACACAGGGTCTATGACACATAGTCGAGCAGTTTTGGTTTCCTCCAATAAAGGTCAGTAATGCACCTTCGCACACATACACATATGCGCATGCCAGTACTTTAAGTCCCGTGACATTGAAAGAGGGGTATGAATCAGGCCCTTATGCGCCTAATGGTTAAGAGCCGGGATTGAGAGTCAAGAACAACAGAGTTCTGTCTCCAGCTCTCCCACAGACTTGCGGTTCATTTTCAGTAAATAACTTGACCTCATTTTACAGATGGACAAATGGTTGCACAGAGAGGTTGATACCTGCCTTCCTTTGTCATTTTCAGACCCTCTTGTAAAGCACTATTTTAGTGCTTGTGATTATGTCTCCCTCTAGTGGGTGAACTCAGAGACTCCACAACCTGCTGCTTGCTAGCAAACTAGGGAACTGCTTCCCAAGCCCATCTTCTGATGCCCTGAAGCAGGAGGTTGAACTTTTGTCCCAGATCATACAGCTACAACTGCTGTTTGCTCTCAGCAGAGACGCTAAAGATTGAATGGGTTGTGGACACTGGACTGAGCTCTCAGTCCCCGTGGATGCTCCCTCCAGGTGAGGATGCACAGTGAGGAAGGTTAGCCTGCTACTGCCCCTTCTGCACCGGGGCTGTGCACTGAGAATTTCAGTCCCCAGGGCTGAAAGTCCAGCATCTAAAGTCACTGATGTATAAAGAGAGGAGAGCAGCAATCCAGCAACTGAAGTGATATTAGACTCTTATTCAAACTGGAAATAAGGGATTACTTTTTAGCACGGAGGGGGGATTAACCATTGGGACAGACTGTCAAGGGGAATGGTGAGTTCTCCAGCTCTTGATGTCTCCAACCAGAATGGATGTATTGTTGGAAGATCTGCTTTAGCCAAGTTCCTAGGCTCAGTACAGGAGTAGCTAGATGAAGTGTAATAATCTGTGATATACATGAGGTCAGACTAGTTTGATCTAATGGTCCCTTCAGGCTTTAAACTCTGTAAAGCTATGAAACCATATGAGGGATTAGTTCAACTCCCCCTGCAAAGAATCATCTCCAGTCTGCATTATTGGCCTGAGCCCCAACAAACTCATTACATCCACAGCTGCTTTTCACTTACAAAGCATTCTGTCTCATTTAGGCTGGGCACGTTCATCCTTGTGTCCTGGTCTATTTCCCCACCCTCCATCCCAACTCCTCTTCCTCCCCACAACCTGGAATATGACAAAAGGATTAAGAGAAGAGCAAAAAATAACAATCAGAAATTAATATTCAATTACACAGGTGCCAGATAAGTGAAATGAATCAATCTGTGCCACAGGCAGATAAGCGACTGCCTCTGGCCCTGAGAAGCAGCTGTCTGCTAAGAGATAAGGAGGTCATCCTAAAACAAAACAATTTCTTGCATCCTCCCTCTGATACCCCCCTCGTCTCCCTCATTCCCTGTTTTTCTTCCTTTTCCTTCTTCTTCCATAGTCATTTCATCTCCCCCATTACAGCAGCTGAGATTCAAAGTGAGCCTCACAGAACCAGAGTGAGAAAAAAGGAGAGCTGAAAACAAAAGGTTGCCTTCCTTCTGTGCAATGTGACTGTTGCCTCTGAGTACCCCCTTCCAGATCTCTGACATCTTTTCCTAGCCGCAACTGCGCTGCAGAACATAGCTGGACTGGAAGCCGGGGAGAGGCAGAAAGATAACAGAGAGATACAGAGACAGCAAGGCAGAGCTGAAGGGATTTCTCTCTTGCTGCAGGTTCAGGGTTTACAGAGAGAGTTAATACATTTGGCTGCCTGCACACACTGATAGGAAAAAGCCATTCAGGGCTGGCAGCAGAGGGGAGAGGATGGGAGTGAAAAGACTGAGAGCTTGCGGCATCTTTGACTCCCTTTTGTATTCAGCCCTTGTGAGCTGCCCTGTAATCCTGCAAGACAGAGATCGGTGGCTACTGTAACTGCAGCAAGCGCGCGAGTGCTGATGGAGGAGCGAGCGGAGGTTCATCCCCCCCAATCTCTGTGCATCAGGCTGAAAACAGCAACCGAGAGCTGTCTGAACAGCTAAGTCTCAGTCGTGGCCGACATCGCCCGTGCATCACAATGAGCCCAGGCAGAAAACAAACCCAATATCCATTGGCACCTCTGAGGGCCTCTCCTTGTTCTAATATGTTTGGCAAAGAGCGTGTGGCTGAATCCAAGAGCAGCAAATGCATTTTCTCTCTACCGTACCGTGCTCCTTCATCATCTTTCCATCCATCACCAGTTATTAGGGCTGGCCTGCCGCGTCAGCTCCAATAGTCCCTGTTCTGGACAAGAGACCAATTGAAGGCTTATTTAAATATTTCCTGACAGCTGCCTTTTGGGTGAGACCGCAAAGCCTAAATCCTGCTCCTAAGCATCTCTGAGAGATCTCAGGGCACATATCGCAAGGGTAGGGCTTGCCACCCAAGTGTCCTGGCTGAATTCCAACTCGGTTCATTGCACTGGGCCTGTCTCACGTTCCTCTGCTGGGTCAGTTGGATGTAGTAGCCAAGATTTTCAGAAGTGGCTAGTGCTTTGGGGTGCCTTGGGTTGTGGGGCTTCCCACCAGAGATACCTTAAAGGGGCCTAGTTTCAGAAGGCGCTGAGCACCCACCCTCTGAATATCAGGCCCTTGTAAGGCGCCTGAAGCTGCGGCCCCCAATATTGAGGGACCTAGAGTCACTAAAGTCTTGGTCACTATTCTGAGGGATGATTAGAGTCAGTCTCGGGTCCTCTGCAAAGCTATTAAATTGAGCCCTCACTGCTGCCAGGCCCACAATTCAATGGCTGACCTTCCCACTCCACACACCTCCCCCATTCCTCCTCTGGCTTGCCAGCCAAAGGGAAATTCAGGGATGGGAAGGCCATTAGGGAATGTGTCCACAACTGGTGCAAGTAAAAGCAGCGAGGAGCACAGCAAATTGAGGCCATCTGTCTGGACACCCCAGTATCTCCAAGCAGAGCTCTTGGGCAACTTGTGTGCCACATCATGTAGCAGTAGGCCATGAGCACTGACTATTATCACACCAGTATTTCAGCATAGTTTATGTGGGACTCAGGAAATCCTGGCCCCACCACACACTGCATGTGACTTGGGCAAGCTACTTAGTCCCAGAACCACAAAGCTATTTAGGTTCCAAATTTCCACTGATTCCTAAGTCTCTTAGGCCCGGATCCTCAAACCTCCTCAACTTCCATTCATTTCAGTGTATGCAGTGTAGTTGTAGTCAGTCCTTTTGATCTAAAAAAGAGCTCTGTGTGGCTCAGAAGCTTGTCTCTCTCACCAACAGAAGCCGGCCCAATAAAAAATATTACCTCCCCCACCTTACCCCCCGTTGGTTTCAATGGAAATTAGGAACCTAAATACCTTTGTGGTATCTGTGCCGCAATTCCTCAGTTCTAAAATGGGGAATAGCCCTTCCCTGCTTCTCAGAGGCGTTGTGAGGATGAATACATTAAAGATTGGGAGATGCTCAGATATTAGGGTCATGGGGCCCCTTGTGAGTGCCTAAAATAGGATCAGGGCCCCTCTACATCATGGCCGGGAAGTGTCTCCGTGATCTGAGCCGTTGGTTTGACATCTCTCTTTGCCTTCTTCCCTTCCTGTCCTAAGCTTTTGTGTAGTGCTGCTGCAGCTGTGTCACGTCAGTGCATGTTGTTGCTGTGTTTCATCTCCGGAGGTGCGCGGATCAGTTTGTTATGCTCTTTGGGATGCTGTGTAAGTGTAGGACCATGAGCGGAGGCTGACTGGTTAGAGGATTGTTTACTGGGGACATGGAGCTGCTGGCTCAAAGCCAGACCAGGTGGGGAGCGACCAAAAGTCGTTACCATCTGGTGCCTTTTTGATGTGAAATGAGATTCATGGTCCCGTCCAATTACACAGTTCTAGTCTCTCCAGTGAATGGGCACGGGAGAATGAACTCTCTCTCCAGAATAGGGTGGAAGTATATGGGTGGGGCAGTATGGGGGAAGCTAGCACTACTGGATCCATGCCAGTCTCTCGGGATGTTGATCCAGCATCATTTGCCAGCACTAAATCCACTGCACACAGAAAAAAAGAATAGTGATTCCTAAATGATTTCCAAGGATTTACGACTTCATGTCTCTTCTAAGGGATCTTCACCTCACAGTGGCATTGGGAACATGAACAGTAAGTCTTGCCTGACAGGGCTAGAACACATCCTGACTTCAGAGAACACAGGCTTCACAAGAGAGTCTGATCTGAAAGGCCCAGGCTCAAAACCACAGCTAGTTCTTTTTAAGCTTTTTTCCCTTTGAGGTTGCATCAAGGTCCATGCCTGGTTTTCTGTTGCCTTCAGTGAGAGCAAGACCTGGCCTTACTCCTCATGGCTGTCAGAATCATTCCAGATGATTTTTCCATTTCTCTGGAGAGAATGGAGTGCTTGGATCTCTTTGAGTTTATCCACTGCCAGTCACTGGCCAATTTCAAGATGTGCCAGTACTGAACATGGATCAGCCTGGGATTCAGAAAGATATCTCTCTCTCTCTCTCTTTCACACACACACACACATGATCTTGGACATACAGACAGACAGACAGACAGACACACACACCTCCCATCCCTCACTCTGTCACGTGACTGCAGATGATCTTGGACATACAGGGCAGTCTGGCTTATTGAAAAAAGAGGCAGATGACTATGTAGAAATTTTTAGTTTACCATCAGAGGGTCCCTGTAGCTTTTAGAAGTGGGGTAGGTGGAGGCTGAATGCCTGGGTGGATATTATCTCCTCCTTGTCTATTAGGATCTGGATGTTATGCCATAAATCATCAGAATGGGGATTTTCTCTAGCTCTGTAATAATTTCTCAGACTTGACCTTGATGCCACTGTTTTTTTCTTTTGTTGGAGAACGGCTAGAATTTTATTAATAATGCGAAAAATTCTGAAAAGCACCTACATAACTTGGGAGCCTAAAGCTCATTGATTTTTTTCAATGGTACAGGGGCTCCTAAATCTCTTATGTGCATTTGAAAATTTTGCCCAATGACAACAATGTTATTTATCAAGTCTCCTGCTGAAGGAGCTGGCTAGTGTATGCTAATTATTACATTAATTTGTATTACAGTAGCACCCAGAGGGCTCAAGTGAGATAAGGGCTCCATTGTGCTAGGCACTGTACAAATGCATGAGAGAGTCAGTGACCCAAAGACCTTGCTGTGTAATTAAATACCCATTGAAATAAATAGACTCTTCATATTGACTTCTGTTTTACTTGAACCTTTTACTTGAAGACAGTAAAGAGCTTTTAAAATACAATTAAACACAGAGAACAAACGGAGATGCCACTGGCACAGGGCAAAAAGAGGGGGAACCAAATGTAGGCAATTATCCTTGTAGGGGGGCACCAGATCGGGCTCAGAGGTGGTTTACACACTGCCTTGCAGAGGCACTTGCTCCTGAGTAGCTCTGCAATGGGATGTGATCAGACAAGAACTCTCAGAACCTCACTCTGAGAGTCTGAACTGAGTTTTGATTAGTGGGTCCCCCACACACCTACTCTAGTTTCTAGCTGGGTGGAGGCCATGTGAGAAAGTCTCTTCCCATGAATGTTGGGCTGAACATTCAACCAGTTGAGCACATACCAAAGCACTGACCCTCATGAGCTTCATCTAGCCTGAGAGATGCCGTGGCTTTGGCCCCATTTCCCCACTAGGCCCTGACAGCTGATGTCCCAGCTGCCACCGCTTTCCCTGTCCTGAGGGAGAGATTTGAAGTCCATCAATGAAACGTAAAGCAAAAGCTGCTGGAGCGGCAGTTCCAGCCGACAAGCTGAACAGGGAGGGGAAGCGGGATGCAGGCTGGCGTCTGAGAGATTGCTTTTTTTAACTCTGAAGAGAAATTGGCCAAGCAACACATGTGCCTGGAGGCAGTTTTGCTGCTTCAAACTCATTTGCGGATGAAGGTTCCGTTATTTCAGTCATCCATCTCCTATTCCATACAAGTCCTTTTTTCCCTGGAAGTTTTGGTTCTGATGAGTACCTCAAGCCCCCTCATTTCTCCTTTTCCTATTGGCACCTTGGCTTTTTACTGTTAAAAACTGTGGGTTTTAAGCCCCTTCTGGCCTCCTTTCAGAGGCGGCGGAGGCAGGGAGCAATTGGAAAATTTGTGGCATATCATATCTGCCTTACTGGGGAGCAAGAGAAGCCTGGAATTGGAACAGGAAGTTGATCCATTTCTGTATAGTCTGCACCCCTCCCTCTGAGTGATCCTGTCATACCTAGAGAGAAACTGTGTCCTACTGAACTTATACACCTGCCTGCTCTGCACCATTTCTGATCCTGGACTGCTCAACAATGAACTGAGTCCTACTGCATCCTCTCTCTAACCTTGCCTGCCAAATAAATATTCAGCCTGGCACTGCTGTACCACAGTATTTCTGGCCTGATGCCTCACCTGGGCACTTGGCAAGATGTAAGAGCAGCTCGCAGGAGACATATGAATTTGTTACCATCTCCTTTGCTCTGAATACCAGTGAAGAACGAGAGGCCAAGCAGCTCAGTAATACAGAACAAGTGACAGCTTGATTTGTTCTGATGTTAGCGAGGAGCTTCTTGAGCTGTGTAACAACACGTCCAGCAGCTCTCCAAACAGGTAGCATGCATACAAGCCTGGCATTAAGAGCTCTTGAGTGCTAATCCTGCTTTTGCCACTAACTCAATGTATAGCCTTGGCCACATCACTTGATATCTTTGTGCCTCAGTTTCCCATTTGTTAAATGGACTAAATATCCACGTGCTCCTCAGTGATAGAGTCTGGATCCCCCTCAAAGTATAATGTGGTTGGAACCCAAGCTTGGAGGAGGGAAGGATGGAAAGAGGTATGTTGCTCTCTGATCACAATCTAATTTAAAAAATCGAGGCCCCATTTAAAGTTGCAATAGCACTATCTTTTTTAGCGTTAGCCAATGACCTACGAGGGAGTGAGGATCAGTGACTTGTCTGAACTCACACAGGAAATTTGTGGCTGAGTCAGGAACTGAACCACATCTCTTAAGTCCAGGGCCTTAACTACAAGACTCAGGAGACATCCTGGGCTGCTGAGATGATATTTACCTTGCACTGATCAGCACCCCAAAGGCCAGATCCTCAACTGATGAAAACTGGGGCTTCTCCGTTGAAGTCAATGGAGCTATGCTGATTTACACCAGCTGAGGATCTGGCCCTGAAAGTTCCAACAGAAACAGCTTCCCCTGAACAGGTACGAGCATATATCCTGATGCCCCTGTGCTATGCATCTTGTAGAGGGTGTAGCCTATTAGGGATTATTTACATTCATTATTACCTGGCAGAGACAATAGTCAGGTACTGAAGCAGAGGGTGCCATGTGTTTGCTTAGAAATGCCCTAAGTTTTGGCTGCCTGCCGGTAAGCGATACCTCATGATACACACAGATGCCTTTTAAAAATATTAAGCCAACACAAACACTCTGCATACAAACCCTACACAACCAACTCATAAAACGAACACACAGACACAGGAATGAAAAATTGTAAAGCCCAAACAAAGGGAAACACTCACCATTTAAAATACACGAGACCAGATTGTCCCTTTACTAAAAAAATGTGAGCATGGCAAAAGAGGAACAAAGCTAGAAAAGAGTAAATTGCATCCTGTCATCCCACTAACAATTTCCAGCAGGGCAAGGCAGATGTTTCATAGAAGGAAAAGGTGACGTTTATTCAAATGCAGTAAAAACAGTCTCATTTATGACTCCTGGAGACTCAGCATGCAGCTGTTTGCCTATAACATAGCAATCATCTCAAACAGGAGACCCCTCTTGCTATGTCAAGGGAGCCAGCAGGTGTCTCAGCAGGAGCATTCACACAGGCAATATGAAGTGGGACTGTGGTGTTGAACCCTGGCAGAGAGGATAACTTGTGAGAAAGGTCGGTTAGAAGGGAATAAGAAGAGTGAGTGCTGGACACTCTGTACAGTAGGGCCTGCTGTTTGGAAGTGCTGAGCAGCCACGTCTCAAATTGAAGTCCCTGGATGCTGAGGATATTTGTCTCCTCTGAAAATCAAGCCCTACGTGTGGGGGGAGTGCTGCATGCTTTATCTAATAGCCCCTCTCATCTCAATCTGGCCATAATCACGCATGCCTATTAGCTCCACGACAGCGGTCTCACAGATGCTGAAGCTGGAAAATGGCAAATTGTTTTGTACAATCAGTAACATGTGCTGCAGAGTTAAGCTAACAAGGCTTATCTCCAGCACAAGCACCCAGCCCGTTCAAAGTCAATCAGTTGGAAACCAGAGCTCCTCCATTCACTAATGTTAACCTGAACACTAAAGAGTTTATAGCCTACCACCGAGGGGTTCTAGCAGGACTATATTGCCAACATGGGGCAGAGGTGGTTTCTTCCTATGTGTTGAACATTGTCTAGCACAACAGGGTCTCAATCTGGATTAGAAATAAGTCAATATATATTATCAATATAACATGTATATCGCTAGAATAGGCTATTTTAAATTTGGCATCAGCCCATTCTGCAAATACATTGTCCCCCACGGAGCAATAACCTCTCATTAGCAGCAATAATAGATACAAAGAGGGGCAAAAGGAGAAATTTATATCTGTCCTAGGCAAATACAGGGAACATGTCCAGCCACACACCTCCTGCTGGGAAAGCCACACACATTCTTCCATACCAAAAGTAAACTAGCCACTTGTAACTTTTGGTGTAACTTGCGCCAATGGAATTCACAATACAGGCAGTCAACACATGGAGATGTACCACACCGCATACCCACAAGTGCAAACAGAGCATAGAGCCAAGCAAGGCCAGGTCCTCACTGGAACCTTTTGCTAGTATAATCGCATCAGTTAGGGGTAGGGTTTTTTTAAATGACATTTCAATACTTGCAAAAGCCCTAGCATAGATGCAGTTATACCAGCTAAAAAGTACTTTTGCTGCTATAGCTTATTTCACTTGCCAAACCAGGATAAGCTGTGCCAGCAAAAGCATTTTTTGCCAGTATACGTTGCATCTACACTAGATGGTTCTGCCAAATAGCTATATGGGCAAATCGTCTCTAGTGCAGGCTTGGACCGAGATATGTGGGAAGCATCATGGTATGTTTGGTGCTGCTGGAGCAGAGATTGTGCGGTGTGGCTGATGGTGGCCATCTCACCCTATACCCCAGAGACAGCAGGACCGTGAAGGGAGAGAAAGCTTTGGTATTGGGGACTGTGCCTTTAAGGGCTGAGCTTCCTAGACAGAAACACCCGAGGTCACTCTCCCTCTATGAAAAACCTCTTCAACCCAAATTGAGAGATCAAGCCCCCTCAACAGGAAAGACTCTCCTCTATTTTCAAGGCTCCCTCCATCCCTACTTTGAGACTGTCCCAGTAGTATGATGTATAAAGATGACCAGAAAAAAAGGGTTTTTTAAAAAAATATCCTTTTTTTTAACCTCAGAAATATCAGGAATGTCAAGCCCTCTCCTCCCTGGTTTTGTGGGAGAACTTCTTGGGAGATTCACATGTTTACAAGTACTCAGCAGCTTAGTTTAGTGGCTCTCAACAAGAGGTACATGTACCTCTCAGAGTAAGCAGGGTCTTCCACAGGGTACATCAACTCATCTAGATATTTGCCTAGTTTTACAACAGGCTACAGAAAAAGCACCAGCGAAGTCAGTACAACTAAAATTTCATACAGGCAATGGTTTGTTTATACTGCTCTACATATTATACACTGAAATGTAAGTACATTTATATTCCAGTTGATTTATTATATAATTATATGGTAAAAATGAGAAAGTACACAATTTTTCAGTGATAACATGCTACGATACTTTTGTATTTTTATGTCTGATTTTGTAAGCAAGTAGTTTTTAAGTGAGGTGAAACTTGGGAGTATGAAAGACAAATCAGACTCCTGAAAGGGGAACAGTAATCTGGAAAGTCTGAGAGCCACTGGTTTAGCTGAAGAGTATTAACAAAGATGTACTTTCTCCAAAGCGTTCATTGGGCATTGAAATTAGATTAATAAAACAGAACAGTGTGACGAAAAAACCCTCCTCATCTCAATTGCTCAGTCTCCTGTGACGTCATAGTTTCACTAATTCTCCAGAAACTTCCAAGATAGATAAGACCTACTGATTTTCTACAGTAAAAACAGATTATTATTTTTTGGAAAAACCTTTCACATCTTCTAATCAAGAAGACAGAAGCCCAATCTTTGTTCCTTTTACAGGTTAAATTGAAGGCATGGAAGGGACAGGACTGGATCATCTAGTGGATTCACCAACTCCCTAACAAGCTCAGATGTCACAGTGATGATCGTTGGACAGATAGCTGGATTAAATGTGCTCGCTCACCTATCTAAGACAGAACCAGAGAACTCGCCTCAGTTTTCCAGGCTGTAGGATCATTTCCCCCCAAGTTTGGAGGCTGAACCATACTGCTGTCAGGAATTATTTGCATTTATGACAATAATAGGCCCACTGCTGCTCTCATTTATAACAGCATGAAACAGGAGTGAGCCCACAGCAGGCAATAGAATTACACAGGTGTAAAGTCAGTGTGAGAGTAGAATCAGCTCCAGGGTAGTTAGTATGAATAAGAACAAAGGGCAAAGTTCTCTGCTGGTATAAATGGGTAAAACTCCATTGAAGTCAGAGGAACTACAACCATTAACAACAGCAGAGAACTTGGACCAAGATTTTGATGAGAGACTCCCATAGGCTCAGTTCTCCTCTCACACGGGTGTAAATAGCTCCTCTGGAAAAGTGTAAAAAAAACCCTGAGAGCAGAATCAGACCCTTTATAATAATTGGTCTTGCTGTACAGGAGGCCCTGACCAAGACCCCATTGCAGTAGGTGCCATACATAGCAAGAGACAGATAAAGGATGGAAGGGGAAAATGAGGCACAGACAGTGGAAGTGACTTGCCCAAGTTCACATAGGTTAGTGGCAGAGCCAGGAACAGCACCCAGGGGCTTAGCCTAGGGCCCCAGCCATTACATCATGCTGCTTGGCTCAGCCACAATTCCATCACATACAATCATAGCATTCACCCACATTGGATCAGTGGGAGGGTTTGAACCACAGACCTTTAGATCAGCCCTGTATTACTTAAGCCATCTTCCTTTCCTTTTTGCTGAAGGCAGAATCAGTACCTGTCTTGAGCAGCTGAAAGAGCTTCATAATGTAAAATCATGATAATACGTAGCCCTTGTATACTAGCTTTTTGTGTGAGGTTCCCAAGAAAGGAATGCAGTGGATAGCTAGGTTCAGCTACTTCAGAGCAGAGTCCAAAACCATACAGCACAAAATAAAACAATTACTGAAAAATACCCACTAGAGAGGAAGAACTCACAGTGGTTTCAGATGCATCAGTGCCCTGTGGCTCACAGCTTATGGAAAATGGAGAGCCTGGTACTCAATAAATGGTGAGAGGAGAAAACAACCCATCTGCTTGTTCGTGTGTTTTATTCAAAATGAATCACAGAGCCATGAGTTGCTGAGCCCTCCATTAATAACCCTGACAGCTCCTCTCCGTCTGTAATTGAAGCAGCTCCGATAATGAAGGTGTTACTCCAACAAGCTTCAAGCAAACCATCTTTCCTGATGTTTCAGGCATCTCATGGTGGCTCTGACAACCCACAGACACTGCATAGAAGAGTCGTGACTAGCAGCTTTTGTATTCCTTACAACACCCACTCTGGATGGTTTGATTCTTTCCTGTAGCGTTAGGTGCAGAACCTCCATACAGTCCCACCTACAAACCCCCCCCCCCCCCCCCGGCCTCGGAGGAACATCCCCTCCCGGGGCGGGAACTGTCTCCACATCCATGTTTTTCTGGGCTTCCTCACACTACTCCTCACCCTCCCTAGCTTGGGAGCCGTTCAGTCTGTAGATCTGCCCAATGTTAGGTGTCCACAATGCTCTATCAAGGGACTCCACCCTGGAGATAGAAGGACCACATCTCCTGATGTTAGGGACCAATCTTGCAAGGGTACCGAATGCCCTCAACTGCAGTTCACTTCCCAGGGTCAGGGAAGTCCTGAGTTACCTGTTTATTCATTGCTGGCCTTTAGCTACAATGCTCCAGAAATGGATCCAGAGCCTATTATGGAGGAATTCCCCCTCAGCTCGAATGAGAGAATAGTCTGGCCTTCATATTAAGTCCCCGCAATTTCAGTTTCCTGTCTGGGGCACAACCTGGAACAACCTGCACATCTTAGTTGTGAGCTTTGTCACCAATTAGTCAGGGCACTGAGACTCAAACAAGTCATTTCACTTGTGGTTAGAAACAGACCAGTTACACCGATTTCCTTTCCTGAGGGTTTTGTTTGTCCCACTGACAAGAGCAATGGGTTTGTTAGACATACATTCTCAATCATCTGAGACATATGAGCTCCCCAAGGCTGGATAAATTCATGGAGGTTGAGTCCATTTTAAAAGAGAACTGGATAAATTTATGGAAGTTAAGTCCATTAATAGCTATTAGCTAAGATGGGTACGGAATGGTGTCCCTAGCCTCTGTTTGTCAGAGGAAGGTGATGGATGGCAGGAGAGAGGTCCCTTGATCATTACCTGTTATGTTCACTCACTCCAGGGCACCTGGCATTGGCCACTGTCGGTGGACAGGATACTGGACTGGATGGACCTTTGGTCTGACCCAGTTTGGCTGTTCTTATGTTCTTATGTTCCTGTCTATGGATTGAGACACACTCTGTAGCTAAAGAAGAAACTGCTGCATTCCACAGCAGCCGGACACTTACAGATATAAGCAATCTCATTCAGAATCAACTAATCCTTCCCTACCTCTGTCCTCTGTGTTCCCAACAGGAATACAAACCCACAGAAGGAACACAGTGGGCTTTGCGTTATGAACAGTGTCTGATGAACACCATCTCAGTGTCAGGGGAAAGAGAGGTGCTCACTTTACACATACATGAGAGGAGAAAGAAGCAGAACACTTTAGCAGAGGCAGGAACTCTCAGGGCTGGGGACACTGCAGCCTTTCCAGCAAGAGGATATTATTTAGTGTGAAGGGGCTGGGCCGGGGCTGGGGAGGAGAAGAGGTTGAGGAACAGTTTAAAAATCTCTCAAAATTCCTGCACATACAAAAGCACAGGTGCAGCATCAGGAGCTCCCAGCCTCGGTGAGGGAGAAAAAGTTTTGGCACTGTGGATTTTCCTGGATCTTGAGCTTTACATAGCCAATTTGAATGAGCAGTTATTGAAACGGAGAAGCCTTTGGGGGAGATTGCGTGCTCTGCTATTGAAAGTCAGTTAGAGCCTCAGAGTGCCCCCAAATCAAATTGCACCTTTATGGCCTGTAGGGATATTAGATTAGAATTATTACATTTCCATTTCTCTGGAGAGGGATCAGGAAATGAACATACAGATGGATACACACACACAGCCTGAGGTCAGCAGCCCCAGCAAGACACTTCTCTCACCTCAGCATCAGCTAATAAGATCACTGGGCTTTAACCCTTTCCAGCCTCAGTGGCCACACAGTGCCACACCCTGGAGCATACTCTGTCAGACCCTGCCCTCTGGTGCCTTTCAGTTTGCAAGATTCTCTGGGCAGGAAACCTGTTCTTTACTTGGCACCCATGACCGTATGCAAAACCTTGTGCCCACCCAATTATATGACAATCACCCCCATGCTTCCACATGCAAATGAGCTGCTCCTGGTGCATTACTGCTAGGGAGACCAGACGTTGTGATTTTATAGGGACAATCCCAATTTTTTGTTATATAGGCTCCTATTACCCCCAACCGCATCCCGATTTTTCACATTTGCTGTCTGTTCACCCTAGTTACTGCTCCCTCCACTGGATTCATCTCTCTCATCATGTTCCTTCTAATTGGCCGGCTCCCTGCAGCTTGAGAACAGAGTTGAGCAAAGGGTGGGGGGCTGGGGAAGCAAAGGGGAGCAGCAGGGTCTACAAATCAGAGACTTTGTGTGGGAAGCTACGCAACACATGAGATCACCAGGACTCATGACCAAGCAAGGCACTGGCTTCATCATCCCTTTATTGATTACAAAGCATCTAAAAATCTAGAGTGTCTTCAATATATAATCTCCTCTCTATGTACACTACATATGGCTTGGGTTATTTCTCTGGGGGTGTGGGTGAGTCAATGATGATAGTCTGGCATGTAGTCCATAGTCCCCAAGCCCTTTTGACTCTCTGGTACCTGTATTTTCTTGTTAGCCGGGTCCCCGTGCGGAAGTGCCAAAGGTCTCTTCACCCCTTGTGGGGGTGAACTGAGTCTATCTTCCTCTATTATCCCCTGTTCAGCCCACAGCCCATCCCTGGGCTCCGGGGGTTGGTAGCCCATTTCATTGGGGTCCAGGGGGTCCTTGGACAATAGGATACAGATGGAGGGCACATTCTTGTGGACGGTCAGGGTCTCCACCTGGCCATCAGGCTGGGGGTCCTTGTTCTCCCAGACCTCCAGCAGGGTCTTGTAATGAACCTTGGTGATCTGGTGGAGGCCCCCCAGCTTCCTCTTCATGATCTCCACACAGGTGATGGTCTTGGTGACTGCCCGACCACAGCCACTGAAGACTATCTGCCGGGTGCCCTTCAGCTCCATCCTGGCCAAGGCAAAGCCCATCAAATTCCTAATCTTGCTGCCCTCCTTCACTTTCATCTCCACCACGCCAGGAGGCAGGTCGGGGAAGGGTAGTGGGTTATCCTGCTCCGACGTCTTGACCTTCCTGAAGTTCTCCATCCTGGACTTGGCTACGGGGGGCATGGGTGTGGATTCCACCCCTTTGGCAGCCATCACTTGCCCCTCCTGGAGGGAAAATGAGTCAGATCAGATGTTGAAATGCCAGCATCCATCCCAGAGACTATCCTTGGCTACAAACTCCCTTTGCTCCAGGTCAGCAGAGAAAGGGGGCAAATTTAGTGCTGCTCTTCCATGATCCTGCCTCTTCCGACTGGCTACTTAGCACTCTCCCTCCCCGGTGAAGGACCTTCTGTCAAGCCCAGATTGTCCCCGCCCGGCTGTGCCGGAGAATCAGTCCCCAGAAGGGATGGAGCTGCAGAATTCTCCCCGGGTGGGGATCCCTGCCAGTGCCTCCTCTGCTCCCACTGCAGCACTCGCTTCTGCTGCTCTTTGCTTCATTCTGGACTTCAGCAGCCCCCAGAGCTCTTTTGTGTAATTAGCAGATCCTCCCCCTCCATCCCCCCCCCCCGGTCTCCTCCTCCCTCTCCCCACACTCCTTCCTGATCAGCCTCCCAGCCCAGCTCCGAGCCCTCTGCTTCATCCCCCAGCTGCATGCACTTCCCTCAGTCTCTGGCAAAAGGAGAGTCTGACTTTTCCCCAGTCCAGGAGCAGCTGGCGGGAGGGAGAGGGAAAGCTACTCTTTCTCTTCATGATGCTTCCGGAGTCCTGCCCCCTTAAAGAGAAACTGGCCCCTTCTCATGGGCGATTTCTCCAGCTCAAGGACATTAACTGCTAACTGCAAATGTCAGCAAAGTATAGGCGGCTGATGCTGCTCATGCCTCTCCCTGCCTGGCTGGATCAGGTCCCCCACCCTGCAGTCCCACAAGGGGCACAGATCTCAGTGGTCCTTCCTTAAAATGTCCTGGTGACTGAGTTTTCCATTGTCTTCTCAGATTCCCCATTGAAATGGGGTCGCCCTCAGACAGTCCTTTTTCATGACCCATCCTGACTCAGACAACCAGGTGGCATTCATACCTATGCCCCCTACTGTGCCCTGAGAGCAAACAGTTATTTTGCACCCCCAGGGTAATAACGCAGCACATGGGGAAACTGAGGTACAACCAGGATTCAAAAAAAGATTACAGGAAATTTCCAGTTTGTCCCAGGGAGTCTCCTGTGAAGGGTGCAGGGAGCCCCATCCCTCAATCCCTGACCCCAGGTCAATGCGGAATCTCCTGTGAGATGTTCAGGGAGCCCTGTCCGTTCCCCCGACTCTGCCCCCGGATCAGTATAGGACATTTCATCCCCATGTAGTTATAAAGCTTTTATCATGATTCAATCTCCCTCTTCAGCCTCCGGAGCAGAGTATGTGGGGACAACTCAGCCCAGATCTCCTAGTCCCATTTGTACCTTTCCTAGAAACCTGGGGACAAATGCTAGAGCTGAGCAGGCCTTGGCTGGAGCGATGTGGAGAGAAGACAAGCAAACATGGAAACAGTTCTCCTGCCATCGAGGGGAGTCTGAAAGGGCTAGAGGGATGGGGTACCAAGGGTACGGAGTTAGAGCAGTCGGTGAATACCCATCGTGCCCTGGAGTCCTGCTGAGGTCCAGTGCTGCAGCCAAATGAACTCCAGACTGACTGAGCATGGAGTTCCAGCCATGCCCCTGTAGGAGAAGATGAGTCAGGATAAATATCCCATTGGCGATTCAAAGAAGCATAGTGCATGAACACAGTGACTGAATCCGCTGCTCACTATAGGAGATGTGTGACCCATCCCTGCCTAGGGTCTCTTGGGAGGAAATGAGCTCAGGTGAGTGTGCTGCCTAGGTCAGTGTTTGAGTCCAGCAGTGGGGCAGCGTGTACGAGCCCTGTAATAAATGAGCATGAGGCCCATACCCTTGATCTTTTCCCAGGAGGAAATGGCCCCTCTGTGCATTGACAGTAATGCTTTCCCACTGAGTAGCAATGAGGGATGGTGAGTCTGCCAGTCGGTGATGTCCTCATTCTGCTGCCTAAACGAGGGAATGAATGAACACAATGAAAGAGACATCAAGAAGGAGGAAAAGCAGCCTCGCCGGGAAGGCACGGATCAATATCCAGTGGGAGGTGGTGTGAGACTCCCAGTGCGCTGCAAGCAGAATTTGCATTGCTGCGCACGTGGGTATCCACATGCAGGGGTGAACTCCTGGCTTGGGGAGGCCCCACCCTTTCCCTTCCCACTGGAGCCCAGCCCCCACTGTGGCCACTGGCCCCTGCCCCAGTCTAGTGCCTCCAGTCTCCACCATCCCCAGAGCACTGGGCAGCATGGCCCTAGCCTCCCTGCGCTGTATCGCCTGGCCTGACCCCCAGCCAGCTGGACCCCACACCCAAGCTGCCAGTCCCAGCCTCAGCGCTGGCCAGGAATAAGTTAGAGCAGGTCTAAGGTTGCTCTAACTTATATCTGAGGGATGGGGGGACAACCTAGCCTGCCCTGGCACTCTGGAGAGCACAAAGGTGGCTTTTGCCTACTTCCCTCTATCCCTGTGCTAAATGCAAGAGAGAACGGAGCTCCAGTCTTTGCTGATGGTGACAGAGGAGCCCAGATCTTCCTGAGAGTCATCAGGCTACTCCCCCTCCTCCTGACCATGTGGTGTGGAAAGGGAGGGAAGATCCCCAGGGTGAATCTTCTCTGCCCTTTAGAGGAGAGAGGGAAAGCCTCTGGCTGGGAGGTCTCAGACACATGGGTTCTCAGGAGAGAGAAGGAGGAAAGAGCCCCCATGTACTGCTAGCTCCTCTGCCCAGACATGCGGGGGGAGAGCAGCGAGCTCCCTGACCCACAGGCTTCTTTCCCAATACTGCACAACAGAGAGGAGTGAGGATCCAGCTGGTGATCCCCTGCTGACTTCCAGGGGATGTGGGAAGGCATCCAGTGCCAGGAATGAGGCAGGAAGTTATTTGAGATCATGTGCATTAAGGGTTCTGATTGTCTCCCCAAGCAACAGGGCCCATGAATACCAATGCCACCGTTGCCACCCTAATGCAGAGTGAGGGCTGGATCCAGGGAGGGGCTGAGCTCTCATTGGAGCCAAGCAAGAAACAAGATGTAAGCGAGCTCTCAAATAAATCACAATTATCTCCCTTTGCGAGCAGCATAAGTGGGTCTGAGCACCAATTAAGCAAGTAACTACCCTGTCTGTGCAGCCAGGTGCTTAGCTAGTCGGCTATGCCTCAGGACCTCCCCAGTTGTCTCACTGTGCTCAGCCAAGAGCAGGCAGGCTAACTTCTATGCTGTGATTAACTGCCCCAGTGATGGAGGCTGCGTGACATGTCAGTATCCCATGGCAAAGCCATTGGGTCATTTCATATTCAAACACACATGCGGCACCAGTTCTTTTGCTATTAGGAAATCCAGCCCGATGCTGGGGCTCAGTGAAGGGCCATCCTAAATCACCAAGTGGCACTGACTGCCTAGAAGGTGAGAGGAGATTCCTTTGTAGCTTACACCAGCTGATGTCAACTCTTAGCCATCTGTGTGCAAAATCTCATGGACAGGTGCCCCCAGCACCGCACTAATCCTAAGGGACAAATATTCCACTGGTTTCCTTACCTAGCCCAGCAATCTTTGCAAACACTTAGCCATGGATTTGCAAAGAAGCCATGTAAGTTCAGTTCCGAACTTCCATGGAATTTCAGTGGGAATTAGGAGCCTAACTCCCTTAAGTTTTTTTGAAAGTTCCAGCTGTAGATTTTGCATGCACACTGGGTGACTAATTGCCTTGCTGCAGAGGCACACGGAGGTGCCTGCAAATACTGTGGGCACTTCTATGGAAACTAATGAGACCACATGTTAGTCTCAGCAGGAACTCCAAGACCTGAATAGACAATGGGCACTGGATTCCCCTCAGACCCTCTCGCAGCCTCTCCAGGTCTGTGCAGAAGCTTGTACTGATGTTGTCTGTGCTGTACCATGCCATGGCTATAGAGAGCCTTCAGCCTCCAAAACTGGCACTTTTCCCCACACTAAATTCACTTCCCCCTATGGAATAGTCCCTAATGCATGTGCAGTCCTCTCCACTGCATCGCAGAGCTGAGACGCAAAACTATGAGATGAAAAGACATCCTGAGTATTGACTTGCACTTGAGTCTGCTCTGCCCCTTGAGACCCATGGATTATTTTCATCTGGATGAAAAATCTACCTGATCTCATGGCAGCAGGAGCCTGTAGGAAACCCAGCTGTGCAGTTACAAGCAGTGTTCAGATCCAATCCATCCCAAAGACCAGTCCACATTCAGTGAGCGTCTGGAAAACCTGGACTGACAGTGTCCTTCAAATGAGATTCTTGCAGTTGAGTCCTCACTTTGCAAGGAGTGTGGATCCAAATTCTGCTTCATCTTGCTAAGTAGAATTGGGCTCATCCCACTATCTTAAAGATTTACCCTTAATGATGTTATTTGTTTAAAGGTAGCACCTAGGCACCCCAGCTGAGATCAGAGCCCCATTGTGCTATAGGTTGCATATACACCCAGTAAGAGACAGTCTCTGCATCTCAGTCTAAGTAGGCAAGACAGACAGAGGACAAATTGTCCTCATTGTACAGGTGGGGAACTGAGGCACAGAGAGACTAATTGACTTAACCACAGCCATGCAGACAGTAAGTAGCAGAGCTGGGAACGGAACCAGATCTCCTGTGTCCCTGTCCAGTGCCACACGGTAGTGATCATGCACAGTAGCTACTTTTAAAACATGAATTCCCCATTCGTATGATGAACGACAATGTTGTTTTTCTCCTTTATGTCTGATGAACGTTTGTGAAATTCTCAAATAAGGCATAGAGCGGCTCTGCTCCTTTCTCAGTCAGGCTGGGATGAATTAAGCTTCTCACACAAAATGATTCTTTTAAAAAGATGCATCTTCAGGCTAAAAGCCTAGGAAAACAAATGGGAAGGAATTTGGCAACTGTTCACGGAATGTATTGACACAGAATAAAGGGCCAGGAAGGCAGAGGCAGCTCTCATTAACTCAATGCATAAACTTTATGGCGAGCACAGAAGATGATAAATCTTGATAAGACATTAAACAGCTCCAGAAATGCATATTGCTTCAGCACAATGCCGTGCATCTCTCAAGAGTCTTGAGAATGAAGCTGTGCCCTGGTTGATACAGGATCAGGAGCAGAGAGACTGCCTGCTGTAGAGATTTTCTCATGGGTTTGTATGTGCTGAAGTCAAGTGGGCTCCACTCATTTACCCCAGCTGGGGATCTGGCCCCACATATGTATTGGGACCAGATAATCTCTTTCTTCCCATCCCATTGTTTCTGCACTTGAGCTGGGAACAATGGAAATTCATGATGCTTGGGAGGAGGGCTGGACCAATACAAATAATAATCCCAACCCTTCTGAATCAGCCAGTGGAGCTGGCTGAGTGCAGAGGGGAGTGAATGCTACTCCTTCTCCAATGGTGGCTTAGCATACATATTCTCCCTGAGTTCTGAATGGCATCATGCACAATGCCTCACCGTGGTACAGGGCTATAGCTATATGTCCCAATCCAGTCCATGCCACATGGACCAGATCCCAAGGGACGCCATATGCTGACTCCCCACTTTTGAAATCAATGGCAGTTGTGGGTGCTCAGCATTTGTCTCCATATTAATATTTATGCCTGACACGATGCTAAGCAAAGCAGCCAGACAAGGGCTTGATGGTCCAGTGCAGAATTCTGTACCGCTTCTCCAGTGGTCGGATGCATCCTGAAATCTCGGCGTGTTTCTATGGAGCCTGCCTCCACAGTGCTGCACTGATTGGATATTTAAATCCAAAGCAGCATTTATTGTCTAATTGCCGCTTAACAAACTCTGCTTATTACAGCCTCCTAAATGGGGAAGATGAGGTGCAATCATGTTAAACAGTTTACGCATCACTAAAATTGATTGGTAGGGAGCTCCCCCCAAGGCAAGGAATGTCAGGGGGTGTTAATGACAGGGTCCTACTTCCTCTCTCTCTCTCTCTCTCTCTCTCTCTCTCCCCCCACTCTTCGCTCTCTCTCTCTCTCTCTCTCTCTTTGCAGTGCTTAAAATGTAAATGAATTTCATTATTAGCAACTCCATCACTAATTACCATCCAAAGCCATTCATTACCCTGTCAGCTTATTTGTTGGAGGACAACAGAGTGGATCGTTTAGCCCATGTGAAGGAATAGCTGAAATTAGCTCATGCATAAAGAACAGAGAGTGGGAGATGGGATGCAGATGAGTTGGAGAAGAGGATGGGGGCTGCGGGTGGATCGCGAGGAGACAGGGAAAGACAGACTGACATCAGAGGGAAGAAAATCAGAGACAGATTAATTAGAAATACATTGGAAAAAGAGGAGAGGTGAGATGAAAGGAGAAAGAATGGAGAAGTATGAGACTGAGTGAATAAGAGAAGGTGGGAGGAAACAGAGGCAGAGTAATTAAAAACAATAATACTTTGATGTGTCTGTCATAGGTTTTTTTCATCATGCCCATCACTGTAGTATCTAAGCACCTTTTTTCCTCATGAAGACCTCAAAGCACTTTCTGAACTCCCGTTGCTTATCATTACTGTTGAGTGGAGGTACTCAGCTCTGCGCAGGGCATGGAAGAGTTTATCATTGATTAGAGAAGCAATAGACAATCATGCAGATACAGAAAGGTCTGGCTGAGCAGAAGGTGGATTCATTGCATAGCAAGGCACTGGGACTTTTTAATACAGATACCTAACATGACTCCCTGAGTAGTGGTTTAACACCAATAGGCTTCATGGAAGAAGTATGTTCAGAGGGGAGACTTGAAGGAAGGATGCTGCAAGTTCTCCTGCCATAGGAGATAAGTGACTGTCTGTGGGAGCTCAGATCCCATGAGTGGGAGGGAATTCCAGCTGAAAAAGGCAGCATAGAAGAAGGCACAGAGAAAGGAGGGGACAGGAATGGAAAGGGGATGGTTAGGTCAGAAGTGTGGCCAGAGCAGGCAAGTTAGGAATGGAGATGTAGGTCACAGCACAGTGGTATAGAACCTTGAAGGTGGTGAGGATCAAGAGCTTGAACTTGTGTGGGCTGCGAGAGGAAGCTAGCAAAGGGGATTACAGAAGGAAATGTAATGAGTGAGGGAGATGGTTTCCACACACCATCATTGTGCGGGGATTGGAGGGGCGGGTAGTGGGATTCAGGCAGGCTGCAGTAGTGATGTCAAGAGCTGACCAAGGGGAATCAGCTGTGTCAAAGATGAAGGAAAAACCAAGGAGGATGAGACTGGAAAAGAGGAAAAGAGGCTAAGTCCAGAGCTGGTGGTTGGTGAGCAGCGTTGGGAAGGGCATTGTCAGTGGGGAAAGGAAGCCAGTGGCAGATGATCAGAGGCAAAATGAGAGAGACAATGGAGGCAGTGAGAGCAGAGGCACATTCTAGATGTCTGGAGGAAGGAAGGAAGGAAGGAAGGAGATGGGCCAGTAACTGGAGGGATGGTTGGGGCTAAGTGGAGGTTTTTGAGGCTAAGGGGAGCCATAGACTGTTGATGGCTGAGGGCAAGGAACACTAGGTGAGGGAGGAAGCAGGGCCATCAGGCCCCAGGAGATGTGGTCAAGGGAGCAGGGTGAAAGTTTGACCCTCAAAAGAAGGAGAGGCCCTTAGAGTGAAGATTTTAGCAAAGGAAGAGGGGGTGCTGGGTGGGAAAGAATGAAAATTCCTGATAATGGTGCTGATTTGCACTTCAAAGCTGGTGATATTCTTGGGGAGAGGAGGATTTTCTGAGAGAGTCAAAGGTGGGGAAGAGATATCCAGAACTGTAGGCACAAGAATCAATTTGGGGGAGAAGCAGAGCTGCATAGTACAGAAGATGGATGAAGAGAATGAGGTGGGGGACGTTGAGTTGGTGCCTGGATTTTCTCTAGAGAGTCTCAGCATTTCAGGAACAGGAGCAGAGGAAGCAGAGGGATAAAACAGGACTAGGGTTTGATGGGATGGTCAGAATGGAGCAACCAGGGAGAGGAGGCAAGCCTGGAAAAGAGGATGGAGTTGAAGGTGGAAGCAAAGGAGTGGAGGGGTGTTACAGAGGCAGCTTTGTCAGGGATGTAAACTGGATAGGAGGGTGAGAAGGATTGTGGGCTCAGACCAGAGCAGGTGGGAGTGAATTTGGTAAATGAGGTGAAGCGGTGATCACAGGAAAGGAGCCCTGTGAGAGAGGGATGAGAAAGAATGGGAGAGCAAGAAGACCAGAGAGGTGAGCGGTGCCATCAATCTAGAGCTGTAGGACAAATGAGGAGGTCAGGGAAGGGAAGTCAGAGGCAGCAGAGCAGTGGGATGAAGTAATTGAGGAAGAGGATGTGGGACTTGGATGAACTAAAGTATAAAGGAGCTGAGGATGCAGTTGAAGATGGACAAGGAATAAAGGGCACAGTCGATAAAACCCATTAAGCAAATTTCATGATACCTCAGTGAGGGGGCATCTCAAGGTGACACACACACACAATAACTATACGTAAGCCTACACTCTTACAAACAGTGTCATGCCCTACTTCATGAGGAGAAGTGGTGAGAACCTTGGGGAGTACATCCAACCCAAGCCTGCCTGACAAGGTACCCCTTGACACCACATAGGTTCACTGGCTCAGAGGAGAGAGTGCCACCTTCTGATTCACCAACACCATTCCCTACAGCCCCTGAATGCTCCTTATGCTGTGTCATCCACACACTTATCTGGCCCAGTTCTGCTTAGACTCTGAGCACTGACAGTCCCACACAAGGTGGCATGGCTGCAGGAAAACACATTGGTTAAAATAAGGAGGACTAGGAAGAGAGAGGGGACAGGGAAGAGGAACCATATTAATAACTGACAGCTGGGGTGGGGAAAAAGTAAGGAGGGCAGAGTAACCTGAGATTTTGTCTGCCACATGCAGTCTATTTTCTTTCATCTGAAGTGACCCTGTTCTGGAGTAATTCGGAAAGTCAAAGCATACGATACGATAAGATCACTCTCGCTGCCTCTCTCAATCTCTGTGTCACATCATCCCTTCTCGGGTCTCAGCCAGTCATCACATTGCAGCCTGGGCATCAGGTATAAAGCTGAGCCATTCCTGCTGCATGAGCCACATGCTCCTTGTGTGAGGACATATGCCACATCCGATCCTGTTAGGTTGTATCTGTAATTTTCTAGGGAAATCTACTTCACAATCCTAACTAGCATTTTGGTCCAGCTACCTATGAAACCAGCCTCCCCAGAATCCAAACCAGGTCTTGTACTGAGAGATCATTGCAGCAGCGAACACGACTTTGCGAGTTTTGTCAGTGCTGGGTGGGTCTCCATGCAGGGTGGGCATAATCAATAAATCTGGTGGTTGTGTAGCTCACAATAAAGCCTCAGTGCTTTGACTCAAGGAGCTCCCGGTAATTCTCATGACATGCACTTCAGGTATAATTTCAAAGTATATAGAATTACATCATTCACATGCACTCAGAAGATACTTTCTTTGGTCCTGTGATGTTTGTAATCAAATCTCATTCTCCAGAGCATCAGCTGATCAGAGGTCGGGAATGAATCCCATTTATAGTGCCATACAACTTGCTAGACACATTACTAGGGACATTTTGCCTTACTCAGAATCATCAGGCTTCAGACAGTGCTGGAAACAGAATACTGCAATGGATGGATATTGGTGTGATCCAGTGTGGCAAACCTTACGGGCCTGATCCTGAAAAGTGCCCAGTGCCTTGTGAGATGCTAAATAATTGTCCCTGACTCCAGCAGGAGTTGACGAACATGCTAATTTTTTCAAGTGGCACTCAGCACTTTGCAGGATCAGCCCTGTGCCTCTAAATGCACCTGTCCTGCTGGCTACAGAGAGGTAATGCTCAAGTGTCTGAATATTTGATAGTCCCATGTGTGGCAATGATCCAGTGTTTAGAGGTATTAGGGCTTGTCCACATGAGTTGGAGCTCTCATCTGCTGGGAAACACTTCAAGGAGAGTAAATAAACGTATGTGTTCTTCTCTCTGAGGAAAGAAACTCCATGTGATAATAATACACTCGTTAATCTTGCATGAAATTAAACTGCTTAATGCATGCAGAGGATATGAGCAGTGAAAGGGCTGTTAGGAAACCATCTGAGACAACGGAGTTGCCTCTGGGACCGTACTGCTGTCGGGGCTCAGGAGCACTTCACTTCCAACTGGCTGTTATAAACCCAGGAAAAGAATCAGTTTGTTTCAGGTTCAATTAAAACAGCTCCTTCCCTGACCTTGCTCTTCTGATCCCCTCTGGAAAATCTAGGGAGAGTCAGAAAGGATGAGAATACAGAGGCTCCCATGTGATCATCCTTCCAAATGGAAATGGCTAAGGAATGCCCTTCCCTGGTGCTTTACAATCAGTCTTTTTCACTCCCTTCCATTTCACATGGCATAATGGGTACAGTCAATGCAGGACGGGACACAGGGTGGCCAGGAAGTCCCCAGGCAACAAATCCACCCAGAAGAATCCACCCGCCCTGCTAATAAAAAGAAAACTCAGACAGAGATGCCAGCATTTCAAAGCTACCAACACACAGGCATCTAGGGCTTCATTCTGTAATCAACAACACTAATGGCAATTTTGCTGTAATGACTGCTTCATCGGTGATAAGTGATGCTCCAAGCAGGCCTAGGTATAGGAAAGAGTTTTTTATTAACTCACATGCTGAGTCTCAGAGCCTCTTTCAACCTGCAGAGTTGGCTTCAGGATGATTCTCAGTCCTTGGGCTCTCCAGCAAGCTTGACATCTCGACAGACTCATGTTGGATACTTTCTGACTCTCCATCGAATCTGTTGGCTTGTAGATACTTCCTATGGGTTCATCAGAGCACTTGTCTCTCCTGGGTAGCCCCCTTATGTGACCTGGGTGCCAATGCACTATTCATGACTCCTTTAGTTTTTTCTTTCCTGTGTCTTTCTCAAGTCTGGATCCACATTGGAGAATCCTACTCCAGGACCAGTAGATCTCTGGCTGAGCAGTTGTAATAACTCATTTGCTTCTACCAGCTGGGCTAAACTCCTGTCTGTGTGACAGGTTCACCATGCAAGTCACAGGTGCTGAATTTTGTTTTTGCCTGTGGATGCTCCTCTCCGCATGTTGAGACACAGTTTGAGGTAGCAGCCTTGCTCTGGTTTGCATACCTCAGCCCCAGATGTCATGCCAAACGGGGACTCTCCTGAGACTTTGCCCTCCTTCTTCAGTTCCACTCATCATATCGTAATGACTGCGACCTTCCCATTTGATCCTCCCTGCCTCTCCCTTCACTTTTAAAGTAATCTTTCCTTTCCCCTTCTCCTGCTGTAGTCAATGGGAGTTAAGCACATGTTTAAAGTCAAATATGTGTTTAAATGCTTTGCTGAATAAAGGCCATGGAAAGTAACTTTAGCCCATACTGATTTATACTACATTTGAAATATAAATTAATAATTGTTAATTATAAGCCACATAAAACAATTCAAGCCTTCCTAATTCTCAGCCCCATTCTTAAACTACTAGATTACCCCTCTCTCTGCCCAATGATGAAGACAGCACTAATAATTCTGGAGGGATTTTCAAAGGCACCAATGGGAGTTACTCACCCAATTGCCATTGACTTTCAGGGGCATTTAGACCCCTAACTGCCTTTTGGTCCTCCTCCATTTTGTGTTTCTTTAATATCTTTCATATGAAGATCTCAAAGCACATTACAGAGAGTAATAAATTAAGTCCCAATGTTTACATTGCAGGTTGGGAAACTGAGGCGCACAGAAGGAGGAAGTGGCTTGGCCAAGTCCATGGCAAAGCCAGGAGTAGAACCAGTCCTGTACAATGTTTCTGCCTAAAGCACCCTGGAATCTCCACCAATAATTCTGACATGCACAGTTCATTACATTTGTATTTGTATAGCACTTTTAAACAGGTCCTTGACTCCCAGTAGTCCGGTAATTGCAAGTAATACCACAGAGCGTGACTGCTCATTGTGCAATGGAAGCAGGTTACTTCAGTTGTATGGGCTTATGTTTCAATTAGCCAGTTGATCTATGCCAGGTCATCTCCAGCATGAGCGGAAAATAGCAGAGCTCAAGATAATCCTTATTTAGAAAGTGTGTGTGTGTGACAGAGAGAACGAAAGAGAGAGAGAGAGGGCAATTCTTCTTTATGCTATCCCTTTTACACTACTCCAACAGTAGAACTCGTCCGAAAATTTTCATCATACCAGTTTTCTATCAGAAGATGCTGTGTAGTAAAAATTGACATTTTTTCACAAAATTGTAACAATTTTGGCAAAAATAGTTTTAAAAAATTGAAAAAAGTTTTGAAAATGCTGAAATGGCCTTTTTGACATTTGAGGAATGAAGTTTCAATTTTTCATTTCAAACAGCTTTTCATTTCAAAAAGTATTTTATCATAAAATAAATAAAAAGGGTTGAAACTGCAATTAAACATTTCAAATTCACGGAAGAGAAACATTTTGAGGGCCCCAAACTAATTTTTTTCAGATTTGTGTTTCACAAAATAATTCAAAATTTTGCCTTTTCATCCTGGATTAGGAGGAATGTTTTTTGAATTCTCAATTATTTTTGCAGGACTGAAAAATCCATTTTTCAACCACCTCAACCTTACCGTAAATCTAACTTATATTTACACCCTGTGCACTGCCAGAGGGGTGTACATGAGAGTTGGGTCCACCAGAGTCTTTTTTTTATCCTGCCTATGTGGTCTACATCACTGGTATAAGAAATGAGTTGATATGTGTTACGTTGGTAAAATGGGAATTAACTGGGAAGTCTCTGTTAGTTCACTATTAAAAGACACCAGTTGTTGCACAATGGTGAATTTATTAGAACACTTTTCCCAAGCATAAAGGCTTAGTTAAAACAAACAAAAAACCAAACTGGGCCTCAATTAGCCAAGCTAGTTCAGAATAGTTAGTACCTAGTGAAATAATTAATGTAAAACTTTGGCTTGATCTGGATCAATGAGTCTCGAAAGGGAATCTCACTTGGTGAAGAACACAACCACAAGGGAACTACATGAGTAAAAGCCAGGGGTCTGATTCTTCATTGCCCTGCAACTATATAGTTATTTATCCCAATGCAAAGTTATCATTCTGATGAGGTAGCATTTTCCACCCAGTTTGTCCAGATGTTTAAATTCTGTTTATTTTCAGTTTAGAGCTAAATACACATTTTTCCCCATTGAGCAAGCATTTTTGTAGGTATAAAGACAAGTATTTTGCTTTGGCATTCTGCTATTTCCACTGCTGTTGGGGACAAACCCCACACAGTAGTCAGGAACAGTGTGTGCGTAGCCAGTTTATAAGGTAGACTGTATTAGATGAGAGAGGTACAAGAGGCTATGAATTGTGGATCCCCAAACCATAAGTATAAAAATCAGTGATTAAGTAGTAACAGTTTTAGGAAAAATGCTTGTTAAATTATTCTTTTTGGAGCTTACATTTTGAATCCCATTGGCATTGTGGGGAAGGGGGTGGGGTACTAGGCAAATGGCTTGAGTTCCACTCCGAATGGCAGCATACAAAAATCCTGGCTTGTATAAATAAGTTAATAGGCTCATATGCCAGAAATTCCTCCCATCCATATATTAATAACAATAAACATGGCAGCAGAAACTTACCAAGATCCTGCTCTGGTGCTTGTTCTAATGCCGGTTCCTCAGCAGGCTGCACTCCATGGCCATTCCAAACAGGTCCTCCAAATACAGACTCCGGAGGTGCAGTAGCTGCTCTAGTGGCACAACCACTTTGGTTGTTGGCCTCAACTCCAGAGTCACTTCTTGCTCTTCATCTAGAGGTTGTCTCTCCTCCAAGGGTGCCTGTGATGGGGACAGGGGAGTGTTAATAAAATCGCCATCCCTGCTCAGGAGACTTATGCGCCACTGTGGGTTCAGTGCCTACTACAGTTCCAAGTAACCAATTGTATTTCTCATAAAAGAGACATGAATATGGAGAGTTCTCAGCGGTGCTGTTGGCATTCTTGACTTTGTGGAACTCTGTCTTCAGCTGCTTGATGCATTATATGTGTTGTTTTGTTATCCAGCCAATCCCCAATGCTGCTAGCTTCTTGAATATAATTTTGTAGACATGATCATTTCTCAAACAGTTGCTAATGCCATATGTCTTGCTTGCCTTGCACCAGAGATTAACCAGAATTTGGCTGTGTTCCTCTGGCCAGTTAGAACTTCATTGTACTGCTATCCATAGCTAATACATGTCAGCATTGTTTGTGTTTCCAGTTGAGCAGCCCACATGGAAACGAAGGGTTAAATGCTGAGCAGCTACATTTGTACCCGGAGGTTGCTTCTAGTTCCTGGGAATTGAGTAGCAAATTTTGGAATTCAAGGGCTGGGAAGCAAAGCCCCAGGGGCTTTTGGGTTACTGTTGGCAGACTCTCCACACCTGATTTTGGGGATCTGGGCTTGAGCTGTGTCCACACTGCAAAATGCCTGAGCTTTGACTCTTGTTACAGACTTGGGCTCTGACCTACCTCTGGCAGGGTCTGTGGTCCTGAGTAGAGGGGCTGTTGGCCTAAGTCAAACCAATTTCTGTCTGGACAGAAGGGAGGTTTGGGCTTAAACCCGAATCAGATCCCAGGGTTAGTGTGCTGTTTTGACATACCTTGAGAGGCTGGGCTGGATGTGACAGGCTTCCACAAAAGAAGGGATCCTCCCGTCACTGGCTGTACAGCTGCTCCTGCACCCACTGCTGATGCTACAGCTCCCACATCATGGGAAACAATGATTTGTGGATCAGTGTAAGGGTGGATCCACCACTTCTTTTCGGATCTACCTTCTGTGTTTCCCTACTCTGTATCCTACTGCATGACAGCACAGAGAACCCAGGGATCTGGGCTCCACAGAGCACAGGGGATGCTGCACACCCTGTGCAGGATCTCCAAATCCTGCCTCTCATCCCAGAATTATGTTTCCATTGGGTATAGGGAAGGGAGTGGAATTGACCCCTTTTAAATCACTGCAAATATTACAAACTGATGGGAAAGTACCCAGTGCAACAAAGCGCATTTCTAGAATTAGGGAAGCTGCCAGAGTTACAATGGATAAGCCTCCTGTATCAAGTTGGGGGCCCAAATAGAGAGGGAGCATCCCCATACACCATCCTGTGGTTACATACAGAGCAGCACTGGGGAGAATACAGGCTACAGCTTTAGATCCTATGCTGATGGAAGACAGAGAGCTCAAGCACTTCCTTTTTACTATCCATTACTTTGCCTATATGCCAGACATTATCACTGTATAATATATTTCTTCTAGACTAAGAATCCCACCCAAATATTGATCTGTCAGCGTGGATTCCATATTGTCAGCCTTTGATCAGACCTATGCCTTTGCTTCTCTGAGAGGGGGTAGCATTTTAACAACTTTTCCAATGCTTTAGTGGGCAACTTTTCCTTTATGTGTGCGTGTGCTTGCAGGTATGCACACATAGTTCTTTATTTTCTTATGTACCTATGGTTTGACAGGCCCCTTCGGGTTGTCTGCAAAAGCTACTGCATCAAGATGTCAGAAATAAAAAACTAAAAGGCTGCAGCTGAAATGAATCACATTCATCTGGTTTTGTTCTCCTGGACTGATCCTCCTTGTTTATTACTAGGGTATGACAGGGTTCACTCACCAAGAGGTGCCTTCTTGCAGCCACCTCTGGGATTAGCTCCACTCAGGTCTGGCACTCCCTTCTTTGCACTGTGACTCTCCCTGGCCAGGTCACTATAGTCTTCCCCTTCCAAAATAACAAGGCCAGCTGTCTGGTTGGCATCTCTAGTGCTCCTGGGCCACTTCCCAGTGGCTGGTAGGAGAACCCACGTCCACTTTCTACTTTGGGTTGCCTATACAAGCAGCCAAGGTCTGCACAGACTTATCCCTTGCTGCTGTTTCCCTGGGCTTCTTTCTACCTAGCCTTCTCAGGTTTCCTTTCCCCACAATTTCTCTGGGGTTGACCCTTCATCTAGTGCTAGAACCCTGAGTTCGATCTCCTTGCTAGGTTTTCACTTCCCCCGCCCCTCTGCTTCCAGAGAGTGACTGCAGACTCTCTCCCTGCAGCCTCTTTCTTTGCAAACTTCCTGGCTTTACAATCCAGCCTATTCCAGCCCATCAGACCTCTTATTCAGTTAAGTCTGGCTCTCCCTCCAGATGGAGCCAGATACCCTAATTGGCCCCACAGGCACACATTAACCCCTTCAGGCCCTGTGTGGGGTAGACCCCCTATCACATAGGGCTTCTGTTTTGGGGGGTTTATTAATTTAATTCTTCAGGATTTATTTTGAACATTTGTTAAGTTCTATATAGATGTCCAAAAATTGGGAGCTTGGGGGGCTTTCTCTTTGTATATACATGTAGTGCTGTCTGAAACAGTACTACATTAAAGCAAACCAGGGAACCGTTAGTGTGCACAAGGAGGATCTACACAGACCAATTAATGTGCAACACATTAATGTAGTTTAGAAATCACACCCCCTATAGTGCTCATTACTGCTCCATGTAAACAAGCCCTTAGGTACAAAGCAGGGAGCAGTGATATTGCCTATGTAAACAAACTGCACTGGAAAGAGGTGACATTAACATGGATTGACTAAACATTTCTGGTGTTTATTGGTAAACATTGATTTCATTTTTTTGTATCTGGTGGGGGGTTAATTGGTGTTTGTTGATTAAAACCCACAGTCAGAAGCCCTACTTATTATATACAGGGTTGGTAGGATTCTATATTATATTGTCCTTAAAAGTCAAATTCTCCACACACACAGAAATAAATTAAACATCCATCAATTGTAATGAAACAGGGCAAGGACACTGTGGGGATGGGAGTGGTCTCTATTCTGCCCAACTAGTACAGCCTTCTCATCACTTAGTACCCACAGGGATCTCATATCCCCTGCAGCCCCACTGCGAAACTGAAAATTTAAATAAACATTTTAAAAAATGCTTAAAAATCAACATTGATATTATCCATCAAAATGATAAAAAAATAAAAATTGAATTCTGTCTAGACTAATTATATACTAATATTAATTTACAGTAGTACCTCTAATCTGCTGGAAGCTTTCTAAACACTCAGGAGGGAAAGTCCTGGAGGCACTTATACAATTTAAGGAAAAACAGACAGAAATTAGGGGGAAGGGAACAGGAACAACAATAGGCAAATTATATACAATTTTATATATATATATGAATATATATATATATAGAATAGAATAGAATTATAATATATATATTATATAACTTGATTTACTATAGGCAGCATAGCAGAAGTGAGTCTTTAAAAGGTGATTACATGTGAACACCCCTTGAGGGTGAACTTTGGGGAAGTTGAACTGTGCTCAGGGGACATATGGAAGAAGATGCAGAGGTAAATGTATGAGAAGCTGATAAATAGGCAGGCAAGGCTGAGGCATTGGCAAAGCAGAAGTGGTGAGGGTCAACTCTAAGGCCAGATCTACACTACAGACCTTTATCGGTATAACTACATCGCCCGGGGTGTGAATAGTCCATACCCTGAGCGACATAGCTTATACTGACTTAACCTCTTGAGTAGACAGTGCAATATCAATGCGAGAACTTCTCCCACTGACATAGCTACTGCCTCTCGGGTAGGTGCATTAATTACGCTGATGGGAGAAGCTCTCTTGTTGGCATAGTAGCATCTTCATTAAACCACTACAATGGTGCAGTTGCAATGCTCTAGGTGTAGTCAAGCCCTTAGGCCATGTCTAGAGAGCTTATAGCAGCACAGCTGTACTGATGCAACTGCACCACTGTAAGATCGCTTGTCTAGCTGGTTCTATGTTGATGGGAGAGAACTCTTCTGTTGGCATAATAAAACCACCTCCATGAGCAGTGGTAGCTATGTCTGTGGGAGAAGGTCTTCGGTTCTTCTGTCGGTGTAACTTATGTCACTCGGGTGTGTTTTTTCATATCCCTGAGTGACATAAGTTATACCACCAAAGTGGTTGTGTAGACATGGCCTGAGAGATTTGGCAATAGTGATGGCAGGAAAAGGAACGGATGGATCTTGAAGCTGCTGAGAAAGAAAAAGTGGCAGGATTGGGATATAATCTGGCTGTGTGGGGCAAGAGAAAGACGGTGGAGTCAAAAACAACTCCAAGATTGAGGGTTTGAGTGATGGAGTGAAGGATGGTGTTGTCAACAGCAGAAGAAAAGGGGAAAGAGGGGAAGGATTGGGAGAGAAGAAAAAGAGTTCCATTTTAGCCATGTTCAGTTATCCAAGAGGCACATAGGAATGGATGGTAGGAGAAAGTTTAATGGTGGAATGCAAGATTTTCAAGTCATCGACATAGGGATGATTTTTAATTTCACTCTGCTGTGAAGTGCTGGATTGAAACCCCAGGACAACCTCTGTGCACCACTAGCAGCATCAAGGCAAGCTTCCAACGTGGCCATACCAATGTGTCTCAACTTCTAGGGGTGAGAAAGTAATTCAGTCTCCATGGGCCCATTCAGTCACTGGCCTGCTCCACCTTCTCCTACCCGGAAAGTCCTAAGCATTGCCAAACAGCTGTTAGGTGGTGGGGAGTGGCGGGGTGCAAGGTGGGGGGAAAGAGCTGGGAGGGAGGGGGAGGAGGGAAGAAGAGGGAGGAGTTGGCTGCTGGTGGGTGCTGAGGATTAGCTCATTTTTTCTCCTGGGTGCTCCAGCCCCAAAGAACCCATGAAGTTGTGGACTATGGGCCCAGCTGTTGTGAGCTAATGTCCATCTGCTTTCAGAACATCTTTTTCTGTAAAATCTGTCAAGAGATGGAAATTTGGGGGAAATAGCTTTGCAAAATATTAAAACTCTAGATGGAGGATCCGAGAAAAGATTAGTGTATCAGGTACAAACATATGGACAGATAGATGGAAGTAGGGGGAGAGAGGGATGGAGGCAGAGAGACAGGTAGAAAAAGAATAAGTAGCAGAGAAAGACAGAGAGGAAAACACAAATAGAGAGACAGGAAATGAAGAAGAGAGGGGGCAGAAGCTGTTTTCTAGGTATGTGAACTGACAAAGGGATCTTTAAGATGATACTCTATGATCAGGTAAAATCAACAGATGAGTTTGGTATACACTTATGGTGGTTAACTCCCTTCCAGAAGATGGAAACATCCAGTCCTTTGTGTATGTCACAAGGCCTTACTCTAGTGTGTGAGTCCTGTATCACTGTGTTTCATTTTACCAGGATTTCAAAGAATGTGGGGATCTTTCATGTTTGAAATGCCTTTCATTTTAAACAGAGTATATATAGATATTAACTTGTATTCACAGGAGAGAACATAAGAGTATGGTGTGCAAAAAGTGTCAGAGCACCCCCTTGAGGTCTGAGTACAACATTACATTAACTAGAGAGAGAAAGTGAGTGATGTAATATCTTTTATTGGACTAACTTCTGTTGTTTCTCTCACCACGAGAAGCTGGTCTAATAAAAGATATTACTTCACCCACCTTGTCTCTCTAGTATCCTGGGACCAACATGGGAACAAAACTTCATATTGCATTAACTAGTCAATAAGCTAGAGTCCTCACGCAAGGTATCATGGTTATCAATAGATGATTTAAAATAATATGTTCTTGGGTTTTAAAAAAATATTTTGGTCTCTCTCTTTCATTTTTCTGCATATGGGACCTGATTCAAAATGATTAGACTTCTATTGACTTTAATGGGCATTGGACCAGGCCTTTAGAACTTGAGTTGTTAAAGCTAAAGGCACTGTGTCTAGTGGTTAGATGACTGGGTCCCTTGCTTTGCCATTGAGTCACTATGCGACTTTGGGCAGTTCAGTTATTCTCTATGTTCCTCAGTTTCCCCATTTGTGAAATGAAAATAATGATCCTTTATCCCCCTTCACTATAAATTAATGATTTTTGTCCCAGGTTGGGGTCCTTGGATGAAATGAACTATGTAAATACAATATATTAATTAATTAATGTTTCCTCAAACTGTGACTTGCAACCTGACTGATTTTCCCATATTGTTAAATTTGAGAGGCTCTCAGGGTATTCCCAATAGGAAAAGGGGGTTGTGGTATCGCAAAGAACGAGAAGCATTGGAGTTAATTAACATCAAACAACAATATTATTGGTTATTATAATGTAGTGCTATTTGCATATAATCACTGACTGGCATTTATGGGGAGCATTAAAACAGACATTTTGCTACATTACACCTTTCCTTGTCTCTGTCTGCATTATTTTGAGAGGTGGTTCCATCTGTCTCTTTCCTGATTATATTCTGGTCTTGGCAGACATACATTTCTGACTCTCTTGAGCAATTACTTTCAATCTACTGAAAAACACTGTGTTTCTTTAGGGAACAGGGCTGGAGCTGAAGGACTGTGTTTAGATTGTCAGCTCTTTGAGGCAGGGAGCATCTTTTCTGTTCTGTGTTCATACAGCATCTGGCACAATAGGATCCTAGTCCATAACTGGGGCTTCTATGTGCTATCTCAATACAAATAAATAATAATAATAATAATAATAATAATATGTACAGAATGGCTATACCATTGTTAGTGTCAGTGCAAGCTTCCTCCCTCCATTCATGTACACACATACCCTTGAAGGGCTCATCTCTTGGGCTGAGAGGAGAATTAGCCACCATGCCCCAGAGAATCCTTGGCTGCATTGCTAAGACTGCAGACGTGGACCCCAACCTGTATCAGTTGTGCTGGTGGTTTTGTGATGTGCCCCACTTCCATCATAGTTCCTGCTGGACACCTCCAAACTCATGTCACATCACAGAGCCTATATTATTGAGGAGCTTTCACATATGACTTGCAGTGTGGGCATGGTGTTTCCTTTCGAAGCCATCTTGCAGCTATTGCCCAAGAATCCCAGCATTTTTGGGAGACACAGCCAGTAGTGCACAAGCTGTCTGTCCTCTCTTTTCCATCTCTGCTAATAAAACCCTGCAATCTTCTTCCTGGCCTCTCTGTGTTTCACCTCTCCCAATTCCAATCAATCCAAAACACTCATGCTAAAGTTATCATTTTCCTGCAGCTTCAATCAAGCCAAACTCCTCTTGAAGGTCAATGGCGTATTGGGCTGTATTAATAGGAGCATTGCCAGCCGATCGAGGGAAGTGATTATTCCCTTCTCTTTGACATTCGTGAAGTCAAACCTGGAGTATTGTATCCAGTTTTGGTCCCCCCACTACAGAAGGGATGTGAACAAATTGGAGACAGTCCAGCAGAGGGCAACAAAAATGATTAAGGGCCTGGGGCACATGACTTACGAGGGGAGGCTGAGGGAAATGGGGTTATTTAGTCTGAAGAAGAGAAGAGTGAGGGGGGGATTTGATAGCAGCCTTCAACTACCTGAAGGGGGGTTCCATAAAGGATGGAGCTAGGCTGTTCTCATTGGTGTCAGATGACAGCACAAGAAGCAATGATCTCAAGTTGCAGTGCGGGAGGTCTAGGTTGGATATTAGGAAACACTATTTCACTATGAGAGGGGGTGAAGCACTGGAATGGGTCTGTAGGGTGGTGGTGGAATTTCCATCCTTAGAGATTTTTAAGGCCTGGCCTGGCAAAGCCTTGGCTAGGATGATTTAGTTGGTGCTGGTTCTGCTTTGAGCAAGGGTGTGACGGGGCAGACCAGCCCTGCACTGGGACAGAGGGGATCAACTATTCCCTCCTAGCAGAGGAAACCCCGCCCCAGAAGCTCTACTGGGCATGCTCACGCTGTCAGAGCAGTATAAAAGCCTGCCAGACTGCTCAGTCTGGGTTGGCTGCTGAAAAGGAAGGATGCTCTGCAGAGGCTCCAACCCTGGACAAGTTACAGCCCTTACCAAGGACAGCTGAGGAGCCAGGATCGTGGATCAGAGGCCCACAGCGAGTGAGATCCCAGCAAATGGCAGCAATTGCTGAGGAGCCCAGAGACCGTGGAGCTACCAGGACTATGGGAACTGGAGGACTGGTGGGAAGTTACCCAGGGAAGGTAAGGGAGTGGTACCTCCCACCACTGTGAGGTTGGTGTGTTGTGGTCAGGATTCCCTGCTGACCCTGGGATGGACCACCCTGCCCCTGACAGGGCCCTGGGTTGGAGCCTGGTGAAGGTGGGAGGGCCTGGGCTCCCCTACTGAGGGTTACAAACTCCCCCCCGCCGATTCCTGCAATGTAGTACTGCGACTCAACTCCTACCCCAGACTTTAGAGTGACTCTGACCATTAGGCCACACAGCCATAGAGGTGATATACATAGAGACTCTGGCCACTGGGCCATGCTGCCATAGGGACATTATATTTAGAGACTCTGGCTATAGGGCCACGCTGCCATAGAGGCACAGGATACAGGGGCTTTGGCCGCTAGGCCACACTCTCTCACAAGGGGAAAGAGTTATAAGGATGCTGGCCATCAGGCCCCACAGAACTGACAACCAAAAGGGTAGTAGGACTGTCTGAGGTGTAGGAAAGGTGGGGCTATCTCTCGCCCCCCATGACCCAAACGGGGCCGATGAAGTACCATCCCTGCCATAAAGAGATTGGACTAGATGACCTCCAGAGGTCTCTTCCAACCCTAATATTCTATGATTCTAAGGTAACTGTAAGAAATTACTCCATATTAACATTAGTGTAACTGAGATCAACAGTGAATTGTAAAATGAAGGGGAATCCTGTACTCAGCTAAAGAGGTCACTGTTACATTGTACTCCTCCCCACTCCACCCCTCTCTTTATTGTATTCACCTGTTGCCTTTTGTCATAGTTTGTAAATTTTTTAAGGCAGGGACAATGTTTTCATTATATACGTGTATAGCACCTTTAACAATGGGACACTAATCCTGATTGGAACATCTAGAAATAATAAAAACAAAATAACAAATAACAGCCCCAGGCTGGACTATGGCCAGGATAGAGATTAACACTGGATTTGCAAAAAGTGCAATGGGATCTCTAATGACCACAAATGGTCAGGTCTTCATGTCTATATTTCATGTGAAAGGAAGAAAAATCAACAGCAGTGTGGCTCATTACACCAGACTAGGGTGGTATTTTGGTACTGATTCAGAAGGAAGAGCTCCATGTCCTGAATCACTATCACAACTTTTTGTGGCATCCTGTGTTTTTTCTTTCACAGTTTCTCACTAAACTGATCTTACCTGACCTATCTTGAGCAAGATGGTAGGCAGTATGCACCATTGCCTGTACTAGTCTGGTGGAGATGTGCTTCTCATGGTGTGCTATTATCCAACTGCAAAGTCCTTGGTGACTATGTCTATTTCTTCAGTAGGTTATCTTCACTGTGTCCTGCTAATAAAACAAGGCAGGATGATGTGTGCAGATTGTCACGATGACTACTTTGTGTGTCATGCCTACTATTTTTATCTCTGCCTAGGAATTGCATTGCTGTCAGAAGAAGTGAATTAAACTATTGTGCTGCTGCATACTTCCAATGGAAGCATTCCATAAAGTCACTGAATATGACAACTGCGTGAGTTGTCAGAGTTCCTATTGTCTGAGTAGTTTCTCCCTGTTTGATTAAACATCAAATAACAATTACCCAAAAAAGAATTGATTTAAAGACTATCTATTACATTGGTGTTGCTGTAGTGTTTGAGGACTCTAAATACATATTGCAATAATTTTGATAGTTCTTGTATTATTAATAATAATACATTGATTTTTCTAGGGTACCTTTCATCTGAAAATCTTAAAACCCTTTTATAAATGTGATGGAATTAAGCTTCACAATCCTCAGGAATGTATTTATATCTTATAATCAAATAATCTCTCAATCTTCTTTCTGATAAACTGAACAGATTGAAAGATACGGGAGAATCCTGTAGTGGTATAAATTTGTGGCTTCCAGCCTGACCTGCCTACCTCAAAGCCCACCACCCCCAGATCACTGGGCGCCTCTGTGCTCCCTGCCCCCTTTAGAGCCAACCCCCCCGCTCCATTCACAGCTTGGCCCTCCTGCCCCCCTCAAAGCCCGGTACCCCCTTCCCCCAAGACCCTAGGACCCCCCTCAGAGCCTGGTCCCTCCTGCCCCCATGGAGCCTGGGGCACCCCACCCCCCTCACAGACCAGTGTCTCCTCCTCCCTAGAACTTAGGGCACCCCACCTCCCTCAGAGCCCGGTCCCTCCTGCCCCGCCAGAGCCCGGTACCCCCCTGTGTCCCTAGCGCCTGGGGGCTCCTCCCGCCTCAGAGATTAGAGCCGGCTTCCCCCCCCACCACCACGTGTGTCCCTCCCCCTCGCGCTGGAACCGGCCGGGCTATGGGGCTCGGATCCCGCGCTTAGCACCGCGGACAGCGACCGCCAGGCTGCTCCGGCTCTCGCGAGAGTTGCGGGCACCGCCCATGGAGGGGGAGGGGGCCGGCCGGGGGCGGAGCCAGGCGCGAGCCGCGGTTGCTGCGGCAGGAGGCGGGGGCTGCGGGGCGCGGAGCCGCCTGCCGGGGACGGGAAAGGGCGGCGGGGCCTGACGCTCTGCGCTGCAGGTAGGTGAGTCCCGGGGGCCGTGTCAGCCTCGCAGTGACGTCAGCCGGGCCCGGCGGCTCGAGCTCCGCGGTGCTCGGCCGGGCTGGGCGCTGCCCCTGTCCCGCTGCCAGTGTGAGCGTGCCAAGGGGCCCTGCACCCGCCCGTGTGCGCGCGCGGGCCGAGGGGCCTTGCACTCTACCCCCACCCGTGGGTGCTCGCCCGTGCCCAGAAGGGGTCTTGCACTCCACCCCCACATCTGTGGGTGCTCGCCGGTCCCCAGAAGAGGCCACGAACCCCCCGACACCCGTGGGTGCTCGCCCGTCCAGAGGGACCTTGCACACTCCCCCCCACCCACACTCGTGGGTGCCCAGACAGGGCCTTGTGCCGCCTCTCCCAGCAGTGGGTGCTCGCCTATGCCCAGAAGGGGCCTTGTGCTGCCTCTCCCACTGATGGGTGCATGCTGTGCCCAGAAATGGCCTTGCGTGCCCCCATTCTCACTGATGGGTGCATTCCTGTATCCAGAAGGGGCCTTGCACCCTCCTCACCCATAGATGCTCATGTGCCTAGAGGAGGCCTTGCACTTCCCAACCCATGGGTGTGCACCTCTCCATCCAAGTGTGCGCGTGTGCCTGGTCAGGGCCTTGTTCCATCCCTCCACCCGAATGTGCGTGGGTGCCTGGTCGGGGCTTTGGCTCCGTTTTTCCAGAGTGTTCAAGCATGCCCAGCCAGGGTCTTGTGCTTCCCCCTGCCCAAGTGCTTGCACCTGCCCAGTTGGGGCCTTGTGCCCCTCTCTCCCCCACCCGAATGTGCACGTGTGCTCAGTCGGGTCCTTGTGCCCTCTCTGAGTGTGTGCACGTGCCCAGAGGAGGCACTGAAGCCCCCAGCCTGACTGTGCACATGTGCCCAGAGGGGACCCTGCCCTGCCAACCTGTGTGCGTGCTCCTGCCCAGAAGGGGCTTTGCAGCTCCCCAGCCCATGTGCATGCAGGCACCCAGAAGGGGCCATGCAGCTCCCAATCTGTGTGGGCATGTGACCTCTTCTGTGCATGTGTGCACCAGCATGCATGCAAATGAGCTGTCTATCACCCCTTTGTGTGTGTACGTGTTCAACAGGATCTCCCCCACCTTCTTTGTGCATGCAAAGCCCCCCCCTCTTGTGCATGTGGTCTTTTCACTAACTCTTGTTCATTTGCACATGAATGCAAACGAACAAAAATGTGCTTGCAGGTGGGTGTATGCATAGGGGCCTTCTGTCCCGCCTGGGTGCTTGTGCAAAGGGACCTTCCACCACCTAATATCTCTCTCACTATGAGTGTGCAGGGGTCTTTTTTTGGAAGGTCTGATTGCCTTCTGCACAATGACATAATCAGTGGAATGCACAACTGGCTTGTTTGTTAACATACGGTGAGTAACTGTCATGTGTATTGCAATGAGGGATGGGCCCAAGCAGAGAATACCTACCTACTTCCCTGATATTGTGGGGTGTTTTGAAATTGGAACCTGGATTTGAATTTTGTTCGGGACCCCCATCTTTATAATGCACTGAACCAAAACCCTAGATTTGAATGCCTTAGCATGCTGGGGGAGTGGCTAACTGGATGCAAGTCTTGTGTCTTGATCCCAGCTCCAATTACAATGCAAGAGAAAATTCCTTCCTAAAGTGGTAGGCGGGTGAGTTAATGCTGCCTGGCTGAAATACACTGGGACTCTGTGTCTACTGCATGTGGGAGGTGGTTAATAACTCAGTGACTCTCACCACACACCTCCCTATTCAGGAGAGTGAGGAGTTGAGTATTCCAGTGAAATCTCCACCACAGTCCCCATCTGAAGATGAGTGGCAGGGTTGTGAGAGAAGATATTGTACCTGCTTATTTTTATGGTCCTTTTTCTCACTTGTATGTGTTTCTCTATCAAGGGGAAAGTGTGAATTAGTGTAAACCCTATTACCACCCAGTGTGTCTCATTTCAGGGAGCTGGAGGTATGTGTCGTGTCAGGTCAATGTTAAGGATAGATTCAGAGAGTGCTTTTCTATGCATATACATTGACTATACAGAAAAACCAGGCCCTGATGTTGGGAATGTGGAGCCCACGTGCAACTAATCTGCAGACAGTAGTGGGAATTTTACTGCGTAAAGAGAAAATGTCCATTACTTTTTTTATGAAGGTCAAATGGTGGTCCAGTTAAAGTCAGTGCCAAAACATCCATTGGCTCCAGTAGGGTGAGGATTTGGTCCCTAATATGTGTCATGTATTTGTTTTACTTTTCATCACTCATACTTAACCTAATGGGCCTTGTCTGTGTGAATGGTTTTCTTACTGGAGGGCTGGCTAGGCCCTTTTAGTAAAAGTGACCCTGTCATGTCTGCTCTTGCACTTCTACCACAAGTAATAACAGAGGGACTAGAATATTCAGCAAGCTGACTGAGCATAAACTTAATAACTGGACTAAATGTGCAGGTGAGGAGAACAATAGCCTGGTTTCGGACTGTTGTTTTGCATGACTTTGTTTATGTGAAAGTGACTGTCAGTTTAAACCCCATACTTGGGTTTGATCACTAAAGGGGCTTTACAGATTTGTGTGCTAGGTGTTTTGGTAATGTGTTTGCTAATTTTCTGTGCATTAGTGATTGGGCACTTAACTTGAGTACCTTTTGGGCTCAACCTTGGAGCTGATCTTTTGGAATGGTGAGCAGCACCAACTCCCATTGTCTGCAAGTGGAGCTATGTGTGCTCAGCTATATTAAAAATCAGGCCCAGTGTGTATTGTGTTTAAGCACATGCTGTCAGAGGCCTCAGCTGCTCATCTTGGCAGAAATGCCAAGGCAGTGTGTGATATCACCAGTGCCAGACCTTCTTCTGCATTCTACTAGTTCCAAAAATACCAGCTCTTAGGACCTCACTTCCCCCTGGCACATTCTGTGATGCTCTTCTCTGTTTTCTGTGCAAAAATCTCATCATCGCTCGCATAACTGCATTGGTCATTGGGGCACCATCATTGATGAGCAGTCAACCAATTTTCTCCACCCATGACGATAGTGTGTCAGCGCTTGAGTCTCCGTGAAGTCCATTCCTGTCCACTCTTTTATGTTGTCAATCTACCTCTTCTTCTCTTCTTGTAGATGCAAAAATCTACACCATGGTAAAAATTGAAAACATGGAGATGGTATCCAATTGAGATTCTTATCCAACTAATACAGGAGCTGTGGTACTGACTTGTTTATTTCCATACTTAATTCAATGAAACCTCACTTTTTATAAATGTTTTGAAGCTGCCTTGCTGCAAAATTTAGGTCCAGCTTGCCATTGGTACAGGGACTTAATAATAAGGTGCTATTTGTACATATCTATTTATGGTTTTTTATAGTATATAAACACTCTCACTTTAAAGCTCACCCCGGAGATACACTGGCAGAGCTTCAGACAGAGATCTTCAAGATGAACATATGCCCCTCATGGTTAGTAAAATCAAGCAGGTACTAGGTCTGTTGTTGAGAATAATGCCTTCCTGTGAGAAGGCAAGGTGTCAGTTTAACTCAAGTGAGTGGTGATTAGGCCTCTGCTATAATTAAGAATCTGGCTAGTGCAGCTTTGGTATCACCTGGAGTCCCTTAGATTTCCTTGATTCCTTTCAATCTGGCTTTTGGTTTGGGTAGTGTGACATGCAATTGACACTACTGTAGTAGCCTCGTTGGTGAGCAAACTGCCTAGTGTTGGACAAAGGGCAGGTGTTTATCCTGCTTCTTTTAGATCTGTCAGCAGCTTTTGGTACCATCATCTATGAAGTTTGTTTAGCTGCCCGAAAGCCATGATTGGATGGATGGTACCGCTCTTGAGTGCTTCCAGTTTTCCTCTCTGGGAGGATCCCAGAAGATGTTTTGAGGCAATGGCTTACCTGTCTTGTGGGCTCATGTGCAGATTTATGTGAGGTTCTGTTCACAGGTATATATGCGCTCATTTCTTCTCTGTGTACATATGAGGACATTGTGGGAACTAGACCATTTGAGCTGTGATGCAATTAGTTCAGAGCGCTACAACTTCAGCAAACACATGCTTCATGTGGCTACTGACCTATTTGTCAACCTTGATGAATATATTAAACTGGAGTTCTGACAAATGCTCTTCCTTATGGGTGCAATTTGTGGTGTTGATAATGATTTCTAATACCCTATGTGTGCCCGTAGCCCTATCAATGTAAAAATCCCTGGAGCTTGATTTCCTGAGAGACTCTCTCCTTCCCTGTGCACAGCATTAGTAGCTGAGGTCACTATAGGTCCTTGAGCAATCAGCCCATACCTTTAACTGCCTGGGGACATGGTGTTCTAAGTCAGGGGTAGGCAACCTATGGCACGGGTGCCGAAGGCGGCATGCAAGCTGATTTTCAGTGGCACTCGCACTGCCCGGGTCCTGGCCACAGGTCTGGGGGGCTCTCTATTTTAATTTAATTTTAAATGAAGCTTCTTAAACATTTTAGAAACCTTATTTACTTTACACATACAACAATAGTTTAGTTATATATTATAGACTTATAGAAAGAGATCTTCTAAAAATGTTCAAATGTATTACTGGCACGCGAAACCTTAAATTAGAGTGAATAAATGAAGATTCGGCACACCACTTCTGAAAGGTTGCCGACCCCTGTTCTAAGTGGATGGCCTTGTCTCTAGAATGAATTCTCATTCCTTCTCCTCTTTCCCCACTTACTCCCCCAGTTGCTCTAATCAAGCCCAAGTCTGCTGACCTTCAGGGCCTATTAAAGGCATTTGAGATTATTTATTCATTTATTTTGCAGTGTATTGTTTTTGAAATTCTCCGTGTGCCCAAAACTGATCTGTAGTTGGTGCACTTTATAAATTAAAAACGTTCCAAAGCACTTTCATTTCTGAATGCAAATAAGTTGTAGATGATATCTTTGTGTTGCTTTCCACTGCTCATTGTCTTATTCTGGTGATATCCTATGTCACAGCATGGCCCTGGATCAGGATTTTAAACTACCACAGTCTGGGATTTGGTTCTTACCCATCTCTAAGAAAATACAAACCCAAACTTGTGATTGTTGCATAGCTACAAGAGCTGAGCTGGTTGTTCTCAGAGAGCTATAATAAAGGCCACACTGGGTCAGACCAAAGATCCATCTAGCCCAGTATCCTCCTTCTGACAGTGGCCAATGCCAGGTGCCCCCGAGCGAATGAACAGAATAGGTAATCATTCAATGAGTCATCGCCCATCGCCCGTTCCTAGCTTCTCGCAAACACTGAACAATGTGTTCTCTTGTGCTTCTCTAAACTACTCCCTTCCATGGATTAGAGAGTGGTAGGGTCAGTGTTTTGAATATGTTTCTGTTCTGCTCTCCAGCCTGATCGTCTCTCCTTGGATTAGAAGACAGGTGGATGTAGGTCACTTGAGTAGGAGCATGACACTAAGGACATGTCTGCACTTACTGGTAGATCGATGCTGCTGCAATCGATGCACTGAGTGTCGATTTAGTGGGTCTGGTGAAGACATGCTAAATCGGTGGGGGAGCACTCTCCCATTGATTTGTGTATTCCGCTTCCCCCTGGATGCATAAGGGAAGTCGATGGGAGACGCTCTCCTGTCCACACAGTGCAGTGCAGCAATCACTGTAAGTGGATCTAAATATATTTACTTCAGTTACATTATTCACGTAACAGAAGTTGCATAAGTTAGATCGATTTACTGTGGTAGCGTAGACCAGACCTAAGCCTCTCCCTGCCCCACATTGCTGAATCTTCTTTTACTCTTCTGGCTGCAGCCAGCACTTTAGTTGGAACATGAGTTTTAGGCCTTTGTAGCCAGTGGGCTTCTCTAATGGCTTTCCCCGGGGTGGACAGTAGATCTGGGTGTATGTATAAATACTGTAGCAATGTGTCAAAATAGAGAGAGAGAGACATGTTGCTACAGTATTTATAATATATATACCTTCATTTACCCCAAAAAATCCCAGGTTTTCAAAAAGATTATTTGTATATTTTGGATTCCTCCCCCCACTCCCGCCACTTTTGTATCATTCAAATATATAAAAAATAACATGCTTTTTAGGCAAACACAATATATTGCAGGAGATGTATGTATTATCATAATGCATTAGTCTGTGTGTGTATGCAAAGATGCCTGTTGAAGCAAGGCTATGTATTCATTTAGAAGAGACATCCAATAAACAAACAGGCACACATGCAAGCAAGCTCTGAAGTGTGTGCGCATCTGAATGTACTGATGAATCTCACGCCCACTATGTACACATTTCAAGCTGTTAGTAGAGAATGGTCTGAAGACCTGAAACACTAAAATGGGAAGAAAATGAAAACCTGTATCAGAATACATTTCAGAACACAAGGAAATATTCGAAAGTTTTTTTAAAAAAAAAAAATAGGAGAAAAGGATGAAGTTGAGCGTATGTGCTGCAAATGATGTGGCCCAATTATTAAATGTAAATATTTATAGGCTAATAGTTCTAAGTCTGCAACAGTAAATTGTTTATTCAAATGAAAAATTTTATTTGAGGATTAGAGATGTATTGTTTTCTTAAACTCAGAGGTGGCATTGTGTATTGATTCTGTTTTAGTTCTGCAGCAAACCACATTGAATTCTGTTCATCAAAGCATTAATCTACTGAATACCTCCCCCCCATCCTTCCATTGACCAAAATAAACCCCAGTATTTACCCAGAAAAATTAAGTTTTTTGCACCAATTTTCACCTGTGTTTGCTGTTGTAGTAATAAACACCAATAAATTCCCAGGAAAAATTAAAATAAAAACCAAAAACGATGGGCCATCTATCTATAATCTCATTATATTTATTTATATATATATATATATAAAAAAAAAAACACACACACACACACACACACATATATATATATATATATATATATATATATATATATATATAATATACACACACACACACCATAAAGGGGTGATATGCCCTACCAGGGTTGATTTTCATGCTGATTGAAGGTAGCTGAGGATCATCCCATGGAATGTTGCAGTGAAGCCAGCGTTTTTTGTTGTCTTTGTGGCTTTTGGGGAGGTGGGAGGGTAGGAGGAGGTGAGAGGGGATTCAATTTACTCCCTTAATTTGGGACGGATATACATTGGAGAAATGCTAAGAGACTTTATGGATTTCCCCAGGTTTGAATCAGTGGGGTGGTGGGGAGGGATTATGGTGTTAGGACATTTGCACTTCCAGTAACAGAGTAAATCCTGGGAGGTGGTTGAATGTAGAGGAAACATTATTTCCTATTGTTCTCGGTGTCTGTTTCCTTAATGTTGTTACTGTCTCTTGATTTATTCCAGTTTTGGCAGAGGTGCCTGCTGTTCTTAGCTGCGGAGTAGAGACGGACAGACACCATGGCAGGTAAGGAAAAATCTTTGCTGAGTCTTGTAGAACTGGTTTTTCTATTAAAGGGCTCAGTGCTTTAATGAAGGTAACATATTGGCCTCTGCAACCAAGTTTACCTTCAGTGGGGTCATGTGTGTCACAAAGGGTATAATTTGCCCTGCACGAACTTTATTCCTGGTGATTGTGTATGGAAAGAAAGAGCCCAGCTGGACTGTCGGAACCCAGGCTGAGTTGCAAGGCTGGCAATGTGAGGAAATGATCTTTTTCTTTCTTATAAACTGAGCAAATCTGAGCTGGAAATTGGTGAGACGCAAACACAGAACCCCACTAGGCCACTTTCAAAGTCACTGCTCAGGTTAGATTAGCGCTTTAACCAATCAGCACCATCAATCAGTTTGGAGGAACAGAGACTTGTGTTGAGGGCTCTGTTCAGTGATACCTATTTTATCTCTTGTTACAGAAAAAGTGAACAATTTTCCTCCGCTCCCAAGATTCATTCCCTTGAAGCCATGTTTCTACCAGGATTTTGATGAGGACATTCCACCACAGCATCGCACCTTGGCCAAGCGCCTTTACTACCTCTGGATGTGTGAGTCATCCCTGGGGCAGGCACCCTGCATTTGCAGGAGGGGAAGGGATCAGATGGGTCAAGAAAGACATGCTCATGCCTGCTTCTCTGAATGTTCTTCTCTAGAAGTGTCAGTGCCACTCTGTTCTTTACACCAAGGGAAACATCCTGCCCCAGAGCCTAGGGACTTTTTGTCTCTTGCATATTTCTGAAGAGGTTTAAACTAGTGATGGGATCTGGGTCCTGACATTCAGCTCCAAATCTCAACTTCTTCATATTTGGGGAGTGGGGTTCTGGGTTGGGCCATTATAAAGAGGCCCCACCCAGTCACAGAGTTTGGGTTCCAGTTGGGCCCTGATTTTTTGGAAGGCTTGAGCTCATCTCTAGCTTTAACTCTGCTGGAGCCAGTCATAGAACTCATCTCAGGGTGTTCTAACCCCACCCTATAGGTGATCACGTGCATTTCACAAGCCAGAGAACACTCATGAACTCTGCTCTCTCACAAAGCCTGCCCTGAGGTGAAACAGATCGGCCAATGAGTTTCTCTTTGCTGAAGGATTTACTGCTCTGATTTTCTCCCTGTCAGGCTCCCTCAGCCAGAGGGCTCGTCACTTGGGAAATGTAGGCCCTGCCAGCACACTTTCGGGTTTTATATTGCAGTGATATCTGTGCTAGAACTCTCCCTTCCCAGCCAAAAACCGCATGCAATGTTTCTCCAAATGCAGCGCCTCTTTTTTTACCACCCAGACTCCTGCCAGGGCCCTCCAGAGTCAGGAATCTCAGCCAGATGGAGGTGGAAGCCATGGAGCTGTCCTCCAGCCCTGTGTTTTAGGTTACTATTCCTCATTTCCCAGTTTGCAAATTCCACATCCAGCTCAAAGCTGCATGGCTGCCTCTGAAGCTGAAATGCCACTTTAAATTAGGGAGTACAGGGCCTCTGATGGAGTGAGCAGTCTCTTTCACCCAACCAAAAGGTGTTACCTCTGCAGTACTCTGCTCCCCAAGGTGTAGGCGCTTGAGGCTTTTCTCAGAGCCAAACATCACCTGCCCCTTCTGCAGCCGCTGTGTGATGTGCTCTTCTCCAAGCGGTGGTCCCTTGTAATTCCTAATGCCACTGATGCAACTAACTGGCAGCTGGAATCAATTTCCCGTGCATAAGGACCATTATTAGTTTGACCTATGGGCAAATGAAACAGACAGAGTGCCAGGCTTTCCTAAGAGGGGAAGAGGATAGGTTTTATACCCCTCTGGGCTGCTCTTCCTTCAGGTGTATTTTTCCCCCTTCTGAAGCCTGGTGTGGAGCTTGCCATCTTTTTGCTCCAGGTATCCTGGCCCAGGGGCATTCAGTGCAGCAAGAGTGCACAGTTTGTGTATCTTTACTAAACAGAATGCAGCTAAGTGAGTACATTTCCTCAGGATATAAGTTGCTTAGGAAACCTGGCCAGTGCTGAGAGTCAGTGTCACAACTGCCCAAGCAAATTGGGGTATGCGGGAAATGTTTAAACAGAAATCCACTTCTGAGACAGCACCACTGTATCTGGCATGATTTGGCCTCTTTACTGGCTAGCCCAGTGGAGACGCTTGCATGGCTACTCCACCTGACCTGTGCCTAAATTGAGGACTTCTGTGTAGCAGTGACAGTCCTAGTGACTGAAGTCACTACCCTTTTTTAAATGAGATGAAAGATTGTTCCACCCGTGTCCCTCCCTCTCCACCCGTCCCCACACCCACATTCTGTTTCTGAAGCTTTACTGGTGAGTTTGCTGCTATGTAAACCAGGGCAGTGCAGATGGGTTTTTTTAGGTAGAAGTTCTGAGATGGGGTGGGATGGAAGCAGGGAGAAGAAGAGCTGCTAATGATCATTTCTAGCCTCCTCCTTGAGGGGGATGCTGCTGAGTGATCGGATGGCACATACAGGGTCTGTGGGAGCAGGCGCCGGCCACCCTCTGCCTTTAAGATGACCTCTGTACCTTATCAGGTGTTCTCTCTGACCATTGAAAGCAAAATGGAGTGTTGCACTGAAGCAACCTTCCCTGGGGAGTGGTGTGTGCTCCAAGTGCAGGTTAGCTGGAGCTGAATCGGCACCAAAGGGGCTAGGTGTTTATGCTTTTAACTCATGCATCTATCTCCTCCAATGGATTTCCCACCTTGCTGACTTGCCCAGTTTTCAGCTTTGGTTCGGTGTCCTGCTAGGAGTCTGGAGCTGCACTAGCTTTCCCCTTCCTCATTCAGGGAGGCTGTTGTAGTGACACTGACAAATTATTCTGTTAAATGTATTTTGCTGGGTGCTGTGAGCGCAGGTGTACAGTCACTTAGATGCCCCATCCCTGATTTGGCTGCACTCATTCAGGGCTTTGGAGTGATGCTCCAGCTCCAGGAAAAACCTGCAGCTCCACTGCTCTGCGCTTCAGCTCTGGGCTCCGCTCCACAGTCCTGCACTCATTACACTTGCATTTAATAAGCCTCTTTTTGTTCTTGAGCCTTGAAAAGCAAAAGGACAAACACCACACCTTTGTTGAACTTGCTGAGATTGTTTCAGTTGATTTTCTGTCCAAGGAGACCCTTTAGGTGAGCCTGTCCCCTGGGGAGAAGACATGTCAGAAAGAAGTTCAAACCGTCCCTTGGGGCAGGAGCGGGGAAAAGTGTGTGTGTGTGGAAGAGGCTCAGACAGCGGTGGGACATCCTTGAGTGCTGCATGATACAGTGCACATGTGGATGCCCTGCCAGTCAGATCACTGGGTTGGCTGAACATTTTCATCTCGTACAGTGAAGCATCCAGTTGGTTGCTCCATTACATTGCTTAATGGGAGGGCATTTTGATTGGAAAAAAAATTCATCCTGATATTCTGAGGCATGGGAATGTAGATGATTGATTCTCCTCTGCATTGTCTAGTCTCTGGTAGGCTTCCCTTCATTGTAGTATGCCTCTATCATTTAGCCTCTTAGTATCTTATTGGAGACATATTTTTCCTGTTGAACTGATCTGGACATGCCATAGACCAGTCAGAAAGTTGTGACTTCACTTCTCAGTCGGTCAGCTGGTGTCCAATGGCTCAAGCAGATTTGTCCTAGGAAAGGCAGCTTAACTCCTTGGTCCAACTCGCCTGGGAGCGCACTCCCTTTAGTGAAGCCATTGCTGGTGGCAAGTGAGGAGCTTCCTTTAATTCTTTCATTTCCATTTTTGGTGGCAAGAGAGAAATCGTATTTCAGTTACTTAGTCTAACTCATAGATGATTGTACCTTTCCGCTGCCCCCAAACTCTCACCTCCGGTAATGGGTGACGTATGCAGGGGAGCCACAATTGGGCCATGATTCATTGATACCAGCCTGCTCCAGCTAGCGTGGAACCATTGCCCCAGGGAGCCAGGCATGGAAATACTAACTGTGAATATTATAGAGGGGAGAAGGTTGATAAAAACTGAAGACAAACCCCCACCCTTGAATTAAACCTGCCTGAATATTTCTGAACCCCATTGACGTAGCCACCTGAAGGGTCCCTCCACTCACAGCTTACTTTCTTGCAGTGTGCTACTTTGCTCCCTCTGTGTGTCTGTGTGTATATGTTTGCAGTGAACAGCATCACCTTGGTAGTGAATCTGATTGGCTGCCTCGCATGGCTGATTGGAGGCGGTGGAGCTGTTAACTTTGGACTGGCAATTCTCTGGCTCCTTCTCTTTACACCTTGCTCCTATGTCTGCTGGTTTAGACCTATTTACAAAGCCTTCAAGTAAGTGGTCACAGCTTCTCATTGTCTTTCTCGTTTCTTCTCATGAATAACCAATGCTTAGACTGGGTCACCTCTATTTGGGAATCCCTCCCTTCCCTTCCTCCCTTTAACTTTACTTTCCTACCTTGAAAACGTGGATGTTCAGGATTTAGATCTCAGCTCTCCATAAAGAATAAAATATCAAATATATATTTTCTCTCTGAGTGGGGTTCTTGACAGTGAGTCATGGGAGATTGGGAAGTGTATGTGAGTAGAAAACTTTGAAGCTGTGTTCTATCACATGGTAACTTGAACCGGAGTCCACAAGTACAGTGCATAATGAATGGATGCATTCCAGCTCTGTTCCTGTCCAGGTTGACAGACTTTGTGCTTTTGCTGCAGAATGTGGAGGCTTCTGAAGAGAGATGCCTTGGGGATCAAAGAAACTTTGACAGCCCTTCTCTGATACTAGAACCGGAGATGGGAAGATAGGTCAATATTTAGATGTGTTGCAAGTGCTTCTTCCTAACATCACAGCCCCCTTGTTCCAGCTAAGAACTTAGCATTTACAGCACGCTTCTCTAACTCTAGGATCCTCTGTACTGAGTGAATAACCAAAGGGTTCTTCAGTCCTGAGAGAAGGAGGAGGGAGAGCAGCTAAACAGCTCCTCCTCTGGCTCTGATTTAGCAAGGTACTCAGGCTCCCGCTTAATTTTAAGCATATGATTTGTCCTGGTGAAGTCCCAAAATGTAGGGACATGCTTGTGTATCCTGCTGAATCAGGGCCTTTCATTCTAAGGTTCATGTTTGACTTATCAGGTCTCTTTGGGCCATGATGCAAAAGTGTGAGAGAAGAGGTATTGGAAGTTGAGGTTCTTCCACTGACACTAGAAGCTCAGATTCATTCTCTGGAAACCCAAAGACAGATCTTCAGCTGGTATGAAGCTGCAAAGGTCTATTGAAGTCAATGGAGCTATGGCAGTTTACACTAGTTGTTGGGAATCCAACCATCCCTTTACCTCAGCGGTTCTCAAACTATTGAGAACCGTGACCCTTTTTCACCTTCTTCTTCGGTGCGGCGGACCCTTATATGTCCACCGAAAAGCCGCCGAATTGATTAGTTCCGCATTTGGCGGCTCCTGAAATAGCTCGGCATGTCCGCCGAAAAGCCCCCACATCCGGAAGTAATCAATTCGGCAGCTTTTCAGCGGTGCCAGGGGCTCGCGACCCCTTGGGAGATGGTCTGCGATCCCCACTTTGAGAACCACTGCTTTACCTCAAGAAATGTGGCTCTGTGAATATCTTTGTCCTAGACAACATACTAGCTCCAGAAACTCAGTTCTCTGCAGCCCCAGCTTATGGGGGAAATCTGACTTTTATTTTTGATGGTGAATATTTTCTTTCTACTTAAAGGCTCCTTTTACAAACCTATTGGGGGTGGATGGCATGTATTTGTATTGGTTATGTGTTCAAATTAGAGCAATCCATGCATCACCAAATGTAAAGTACACCATTCTACCAGTCTCCTGCAGCTTGCTGAATGCTTCATTAGTTCCTTACTTGAGAGCAGGGTGGATTGATTTAAATCAAGGCAATTTTAAATCACCAAGTGGAAAGCCTTGAGTTAAATAATTGATTTTAATCAACTTTTCCATCTGTACTTCAGTCATTTTCCAAAGAGAGGTGCATTCTCATTGGTTGGTATAACCATTAAAGCATGTTCACTTACAACTAAATAGAGCCTTTACATTAGTTTTGGTATCTTTTTTGCTACCTAGGAGGGTATGCTATAACTATATATGTGTATTTAAGCAGTTATATAGCTTAATATTTTCAGATTCTTATTCATTGTACATTTTAGTATATGGTATATTGCATATTTGCCATATAATTTTACTTTTTCCTCATGATTTGTGTCAAACTGCACTGTGATGGTAATTGAAATTGAATTTAACACTTGGAACAGCATATAAAATTATTTTTTATTAAACGAAACAAGCCCTTAAAACAGTACATGACCTATTGTGCCATATTTATAAAGCTTGACCTCAAAAGCTAGTTGGTTTTCCTCCTGATTCCTAATACAGAAAAATAATCTTTAACTCAGTTTTTGATACAGGCTTATGGATTTAGCTTAGATGTTTTTTATTTAAATGTTTTAAGAGCTTACAATAATTTTAGGCCTTAACCAATTTCATTTTAAACAGGTTTATTTTTAATTTAAATAGCAAAATAAAAAAATTAAATTCAAGAAATACATTTTTTTAAATCATTTTTTTTAAAATCCACCCTGCTTGTGAGGAGGAAGGATGATCCAGTGGGTAGGGCACTGCACATGGACTCGAGAGCTGGGTTCAATTTCCCACTCAGATACAGATTGGTGTGACTTTGTCCATTTCCTAGCTGCAAAATGGGGATAATATTTCACTGCTTCAATGGGGTGTTGAGGATAAAATCTGTTAACTGTGAGGTGCTCTAATATGGTAATTAGGTACCATAGTACCTAAGTAGCTAAATAGGGTACGTCTACACGGGGATAAGACTTGTAGTATGACTGCAGCAGGTCCACGTCAACTGATTCAGACTCATGGAGCTAAGGCTGTGGGGTTAAAAATGCTCCCGTGGCAGCACTTTGAATTGCGGTGTGGCCATGCTCCTAGTGCTCCTGGTAACCCACCTCCATGAGGGGATTAGCTCCGAGCACTGGGAGCAAGGCTCCCAGCACTCGGAGCCTGTCCACACTTGCGCTTTAAAGCGCTCAGACTTGCTGCGCTCAGGGGAGTGATTTTTCACACCCCTGAGCCAGCAAGTTAGAGCGCTGTAAAGTGCCAGTGTAGCCAAGCCCTGTGTGGATGTTAGGGCTCCAGCTGGCGCCCCAGCTCTGGGACTATCCACTCCTTGCAGGGTCCCAGAGCTCTGGCTCCAGCCTGAGCCCAGTGCCTACACAGCAGATTTTTCAGCCCAGGAGCCCCACAAGCCCACAGTCAGGCCAGTCACGGTTTTCTTATTCTTGTGTAGATCTACCGATAGAGCCCTGGGGAAGCTCTGCCCTCTGACTTAGCACAGACTGCTTCACATGGCTGAATGTGACTCTTACCACCTTTCAGGCCCCCCTCACCTGACCTACCACCGAACTGCTGCCATAGCTTAATTCCCAGAGAAGCCCGTTTGGCCCTCACATTTTCCTTTCTCCTTCCTTGTGCTGTGATGTCACTATCCTGACTATTCTCTGAGGGCAGGTTTTGTTCACACTGGACCATTCATTCCCATTCTCATCCACTGCATCGTGGCAAAAAAAATCTCTGCTGAAATAAAAGGGATTGTTTAGCCAAGCTGGTGGCAGAGATACTGGGTGTTCAGGGTGACAAGAGCTTCCTTGCTGCTATTCTGAATGCAGCTAGAATACCGATTGAGACACGGGTAGCAGTGAGGAGGAGGATGATGATAAGTTATTTCTCTTGTAGGACAGACAGTTCTTTCAGCTTCATGGCTTTCTTCTTCACCTTCATGGCCCAGCTGGTGATCAGCATTATCCAGGCAGTGGGGATCCCTGGCTGGGGAGTCTGGTAAGGAAGACAGGAATCTGCCACATTAAACATTTCCTCTCTTCAGGTGCTAGGCCTGTTAGGATGGAGGAAGAAAAACATGCTACAGTCCCCTGGCTCAGCTGGTTCAGGACATCGAGTGGGTAGAAGGGAAGTATGAAGGAGTGCATTAGTAGAGTGGGAGGAGAAAGGTGATGAACAGTGTGATATGGCGAAGAAATGACCAAACTGGATCAGACCAAAGGTCCATCTAGCCCAGTATCCTGTCTTCTGACAGTAGCCAATACCAGGTGCCCCGCAGGGAATGAACAGAACAGGTAACATCAAATAATCCATTCCCTGTCGCCCATTCCTAGCTTCTGACAAACAGAGGCTAGGGACACCATCCCTGCCCATCCTGGCTTATAGCCATTGATGAACCTATCCTCCATGAACTTATCTAGTTCTTTTAGGCCCTTTGGGTGCTTGTTGGGTTCAGGAATGGCTTAGCATTATCTTTTGTCAGCTTGGAAAGGGTCATCCAAGATACTGAAGGGTTTGGGAGAGGAATCATTTTAGAGTGAGGTTTGCTGCTTGCAGCATTTAAAGCCAATGGGGAAAAAACCATAGCTATTAGATATGCATGGCTGCCACAATGCCATTGTTTAACCAGAGCCCTTTTTCATTTTCCTGCAGTGGCTGGATCGCAGCAATATCCTTTTTTGGGACCAGTGTGGGTGCAGCTGTGGTGATGCTTATCCCCACCATCATGTTTACAGTCGTGGCAGTCTTCTCCTTCATTGCCCTCAGTATGGTATGAGTGCTGGATTAGAAACCCAAAACTGTGGCATTTTCTGGCTGGCCTTCTGGGGAGGAGATCGAAACTGGGATGTTCATTGCTTCATGGTGTTTCTAAAGAGAGTCCACTGGGTACTTTCCATCCTTTTTTCTGTTAACAACTCTTTGTTCACAGTTTCTGATGCCACTGTTGCATTTAGGGCTGAAATAACTGTGTTTGCCAAACTTAGAACCTCTCCAAATCTAGTGCTGTCCGATCTAGGACAGGACTTGCCCCTTGACGTTTGAGTTCCCTTAGGCTCTGGCACGATGCAGGTTGTGGGCTGCTGAATTTTTAAAAAAACAAAACAGACAAGAACTCTTATTTCTCAGCTCATCCTAGAAGCTGGGCAAGAATGAGTTAAATAAGAATGTTGATTCCTTGCATAGCTTGGGCTCCCTTGGAAAATTCTTGGGTATGGTAAGAAATGTTTAGAATTTTTAAAAAGTTTAGCAAGAATCTAAAATAAACCAAACTCAAGTCTTCACTAAAGCCCCAGACTTTCTGTTTCTCCTGTTCCTGGACTTTGTTCTCACTTACAGAAGTCCGCTGCCCTGTGATTGGCTCCTTGAGGTGATCTTTATGGTTTAGAGCTAGGAACAAGCTCTTTAAAGCCTTCACCTTATTTTTTTCTGGTCTTTGATGTGTGGGTTGCTCAGTCTTAATAACGACTTCTTTAGTTCCCCAAAGCACAGACAAGCATTCTCTGAGGTTAGCAAGATGGGCAGGGGCTCTTTAGCTTAGAAAATGAGGTAGGTATTTGTGAAAGGTGTCTGATGAAATGCAACTTTCCTTCTATCCTGTTTCCTGCCTTAGGAATATGGATATAGAGGGGACTGAATGACTCTGGGGAAGACTTGTAATAGGGTAGGTTGTCTGTTCCAATCTATAGTGCCCAAACATAGTTACCTTCAGGTGTTTGATCAGTGGCATATGTGCATTGAGTTGATTGTCTCACTACAGTTTCCAGTGAACAGTTGCCCATATCAAGAACTACCATTTCAATAGGTCAATTTGCTTCTCTTGTTGGCAGTCTAGGTAAAGTGCAAAAACTAAATGGAGATGGAGGATGAACTGCTTTTACCCATCATTGCGGGTCCAATTAGGTCAGGGGTTGAGCCTCATTGGTCAGAAGAGTTGCACTGCCGGGGCTGTTGCATGGAGCATTCCAGTTTCCAGGGCTGTCATTCCAACATCTGTTGGTTTTGGTCCTGATCCTGAGGGGTTGAGCACCTGCAACTGCCCATGAAGTCAATGGGAGCTGCAAGTGCTCAACACCTCTCAGGATCGGACACTTTGCGTTAGGTTCTGTCAGACTAGCCAGATAATTAAAAAAAATAGTTGGTGGCTTGCCTCTGTGAATTGGTGATCTCTTTTCTCTCTACTCCTGCCCCCCCCCCCCACCCACAGGTGCATAAATTTTATCGGGGCAGTGGAGGGAGTTTCAGCAAAGCGCAGGAAGAGTGGACCACGGGAGCTTGGAAGAACCCGCATGTGCAACAGGCAGCACACAACGCGGCAGTCGGTGCTGCACAAGGGGCCACGATGCAGCACGAAACACAGTATTCTGCCACCCCTAACTACACCTATTCCAATGAGATGTGAGCAGAAGACTCTGTCCTGAGGTGGGTGGGAGGGGAGAGGGAGAATACTGCTGAGCCAGGTCTGTGTAAACATTTCAACAAGGGAAGTGTAAGATACTTGATTTTTCCCTCTACTCTAGAACAGGGTATTTTTTGTTTTTGTTTTTTTGTGATTCTCTTTTCTCATTTTGAAGAAGCTGTGAGTTGACCTGCAGGACACTTGTGCTGTGCAGAGTGACTGTGTGCTTGTGTTCCCCCGTGAAGTAGTGTATGGTGGTGATTTTTAAATTATTGTGGTGATAGGTGTATGTTATAACATCTGCAACAACAACAACAAAAACCCCCGCCAACAAACTCACTAAAATGTCAAGAGCAAAACTGAAGATCCCTGACAACTTGGGAGTTCCAGTGGCTAATGCTTTCAGTTGCTAACATGTGGTTAGTAGTGGCTGCTTCTAGCGAGGACTGGTACCCAGGAATTCTCCTTTTTATTATAGCACGTTACTAGATGATTTAGCATTTAAATTCTCTGAAGCCATTCCATATCCTCCCTCCTAGGTTCAGAGACAACAGGTTCTCCAACACATAGTGTTGTAATAATTTATTCTTCGATGTATTGTGAGGAAGACAGTATTGGTGTGTAACTGTACAGCAAGGGCCCCAAGGCAGTGTTGGGAATTTGGCCTGTTGAATTGTAGTGGACCTTCCCTTTAGTGTGAAACTTTGGTACATTCCAAAAGCTCTGGTCTGAGTTCCATGCTCCGAGCCCTATATTTTTAAGGTGTTCAGGTGGGAAAAGTGATTGTAAAATTGGTGCAATGTTTTTCAACAGATCTACTCTTTGGCATAGTAAGGGCCAAATCTTGTTACTAGACACATTGCTTCAAGTGTATTGCTTATGTAAGGGTAGGTCTTCACTACCCACCGGATCGACAGGTAGCAATTGATCTTTTGGCTATCGATTTATCGCGTCTCATTAAGACGCAATAAATTGATTGCCAGCGGCGCCCCCCTCAACTCCAGAACTCCAGCTTGCCACGAGGCACAAGCTGGAGTCGATGGGGCAGCGCGCCGCCGACTGGCCGACTTACCTGCCATCCTCATGGCAGCGGCAAAGATAAGCCAACTTCAGCTAATGTTATTCACGTAGCTGAAGTTGCGTATCTTCGGTCAATCCCCCCCAGCCCAGTGTAGATCAGCCCTAAGTAGTGTGACCAGGATTTGGCCCTACAAATTATCAAGTCATCTGCTGGTTTTAGGTCTAAGGGAGTGAAGTGCCCAACTTCCCTTGAAATTCAGTGGGATCAGGCTTGCTTGCAAATCCCACCTTCAATGTCCAAGAAGTGTTTACTTCTGTTGGCCCTCAAAATCCCATGCAGCTAGGGAGAATGAGTTGGATTCAGTTGTCTTGCACGTTGTCAGTGCAGTGGTCAACTAAACTTGCACTGCCACGTTTGCTGATATAAAACGTGAAAGAAAACAACTACTTCAATTTCAGATCCTGGGTGGAATTTACAGCCCTGGCGGTGAAAAGAAAAATATTTTGACTCACAGAAGCAATGGATGTTACTGGGAAGGAATAGGAGTGAAATATGCTTATTTTTAGAAAGAGAGACATTGTAGACTTTGAAAGCACTTTAAGTAGGGAGGCCAGATTTTCTCCAAACCGTAATCAGAAATTAGTTCACATTTAATCTAATCAGGCCCCTTTGATCAAGTATATCCTTTCTTCCCTGATCAATGCTCCCCAGAGTCTTAAACATGTAGCAGGCAAATGGTGGTCCTGTAATTTAGTAACTCAAACATTCCACAGCTCACTAGTTTTCTAGTTGCCCTGCTTTTGAGGCCATCAAAACCCATCTCTTAGCTGTCTAATAATGTCTGTATATGAAATATATATGCAAGAATTATGCCAATATGAATGATTTTTTTCCAGCAAAGCCAATCAGGAATAAAGAAATTTCCTTTTTAAGGATGCAACTTAAATAATTCTGCAGTAGCCAGTTGTCTTTTGACAAGGCTGTGAAATAAAGGTATGATAAAAATGTATATATCTTATGGAGGAAGGGAAGCCTTCACTGAGTCTATTATATACTTAATCAGATTTTAAATATTGTGCAATTAATTATAGCTAGTCTAAAATGTATTCTACCAAACCTTGTGGTCTGTTAGTCTCCTGGTTGAGAATGTACAAATTAACAGTGACTGTTTCGCCTTCTGTATTTGTAGTAAGAAAGACAACCTATTAAAACAAGCAGTATCACAAACATACCGCTTTAGCCAACCCTCCTCTCTATTACATCCCCAAAAATCTATGAATATGACTGATCTTCAGTAAAATGACACTGTATGGATCAGCATGGCTGCCACCGATGACAGAAGCTGTGCAGAGTACGGTACCTTGATTTAATTATTGTTTGTACTTAACCCGTGACTGCTAGCCGAGTGGTGCCAAGAGTTTAGATACTGCTCTGACTCTGGAGTAACTCCAGTGAAATCAAAGGATTTACAGCAGATTCTCACCAGTATGAGATTACAATCTGCTCTGGGCCAATGATGATTGTGCATTGGTGGAGTCGGCATTTACAATGGCAAATCGGATGCCAATGTAGCATATGGCTGGCAGGTCGGGTGAGGGGGGTGTTGCTTCAAAACAGCAACAGCTCATTGGCCATAAGTATTCACATAATTAAATTCAACATAAACCTGAAACCTCCATTCTCCTTCTTTTTGTTTGGAGATTCCTCACTTTGTCTTGAGTTTTATGTTCTACATGTGTCGAGCCAATTCTGAAAGGCAGGTCCGTAAAGCTATTATTATGTCACAGTGATCATCACTGGCACAGAACTGTGAATTTTGCCATTTATATGGACCTTGCTGCCATGGATTAACAGTCAGTTAGCTTTGCTCTAGACCTGTTTCAAAGAGGACTATATCAAAGCAAACAGCAGGAGCGTCCACAAAGTTGCTATGACCATAGTGTGAAATGATCTGTTTTTACCGTGATTGTGCTGTGAATTACGCATAATTTTACTGTGACAAAATCTTAAGCCATAGTGATTCATCACAGGCCCAACTTCCATTCTGAGATGCACAGGCATTTTGTTATCTTGCAAACAGTGGCATTTAGATTCCTTGACCACACAACTGGGAGTGTTTCAGACCTATTAAAAATATAATATTGTTAAGGAAATCACACAATGTTCGTTCCAGCTGTATCTACTAAATGAAAAACAAAACATTAGAATCTGTGTGCACTGCCCATTTGTCTATGCCTCATGCGTGCGTTGTGTCCAACCTTATTATGAACTACGTTATGTGTGCTAAGATTTTAATTCTAATATAAAGCCCCTAGTATTTAACATAGGTCTTTCCAGAGACCTATCATTGCTCTAAAGACTAATATATAGAAAATATTTCACTCGTTGCTCTCCAACTCTCGTCCCTCAACTAATCTCCACTATCTGCTCATTGGCTACTTGGGGTAATCCACTTGCCTCTTGTGTAGATCTAATAAAAACTGGTTAATTCTGCATGGATTAGACAGCAATATTGGTGCTTTGAAAGCTCACTGATGCCTGGTGCTCTGCTTTTATCTTCTCACAGCTCTATTCCTTTCCCCTTTCTCTTATATTTCCCCCTCCCAGCAGCCAATTTCTTGCTGGCCTCAAAGTCATATTAAAACACAACAATAAATGGAATCCTTGTTAGAGTAGATAGAATAATTTTCTGAGGACTTGAAAACCTACTTCAGCAAACTGCACAAGTTCTTTAAATGGTGAGGTGTTCTCATTAATATTTCTGGTCCTCTTCATCCTCGTGCCCTGGAAACAACTTTCAAAAGCCAACACCCTTAAGTGCACAGATCTGCACTGTGGCACTATAAAAGGTTTTTCACTGAACTGAGACACTCAAAAGCTAACTTATTATAGCTATTTCCTCACTCTGCTAAAATGGAGCTTTATTCCTAATGCTGGCTGGAAAGAATTTACTAAACTAGTTTGGAGTTTCAGCTGGTCAGAATTAAGGACGTGCTGCTGTATTGAAGCAGGTATTCAAAGATTAACTACACTAAAGCACCATCTCCATTTACGGAACTGACTCAGGCCTACCTTTATAACACAAAGATAAAATAATAAACCTCATAGCCTGGGAGTAAAGTGCCAGGCATAGAATGGGAAAAGGGACCTGGGGCTCCATAAGAGCATGAGAAAAAATCTCTTCAAATCCTAAAGCGAAAGCTCTTTGAGCACTGGATAAGAATCTGGCTCGGTGTTCAAACTAGAGATGGGCTGAAGAGGGTCAGAGCTTAGTTCTGAGTCAGGTGAAGGTTGAAGGCTGAAATCCAGCAATCTTCTCTCAGGAGAATTCCATCGTTCTTGGATTACACCAAGCCAAACAAGATCCTGGAGAATAAAAGATCCCTTTACTCTTTGGATTCAGCCCAGATCCAGAATTAGAGGGGTGGAGGTAGATCTGTGGATTCAAATCCAACTTAGCATCTCTCAAAACTTCTGGAGGTGTGATTCCAGCTCAGTCCTGTCTCTAGTTGGAACATCACACATCACACGTAACTTTTAATTTGTTGGTGAAGGCAAATGGTGGTTGTGCATGTGGCCTAGTCTGTGACATAAATAGTCCTAAGGCGAAGTGGTCTGGGATCTAATAATGTGCTTTCTGAGAAAGGAAGAGAAGGTTCTGTGGAAAATTTGCACTGAATCATGATGGGTTCTGCTTCTGTAACAAACAGCAGAGAATGTTCTGGCATGACAGGTTCTAGTCAGAACTCAGCTGGACAGTAGAGAAGGGAAGAACCTCTATGACCAGTGTGTGTTTCAGCATAGTTCAGGGGTAGTGATGGTGCCATATTATCCTTTCAATGTATCAACAGTCAGAGGGTTTTTTAAAAATGTAAAGCAAATTGGATGGTTGGTTTAATTAAATATTTGGACCTTTTGAGACTATTCAGAAAGCTGATGTTTCCTTGAGTCATTCCATGTCTGTCCCTGATAAATCAGTGTCATTCTGGAGAATAATAAACAAAAATTCTCTAAAGCAAGGTGTGAAAATGTCATTTGTTGCTCTTTATGAGTGAGTTGTGTGTGGGTAAAAGGTGCGGCTTACCTTCCTTAAGACTGAAGTCTCCTCTTTATCCAGAGGACACTTGTAGCACAGGAAGCAGCAGTGCAAGCTTTCCTACACTTAGGTTGGAGAGACCAACCCAGTGATGTTCCCTGTCTGTTAGTAGCAGTCCAATGGCCTGCCAGATATGGGGTTGACATGTAAAGGGGGTACCTACACATTAGGAGTTGGAAGGAGACCACAGAGACCTTTTGCAATGACAAAAAATGATCCATCTGCAGGTGATATTTGGTCATTCCAGTTGAGACCAGTGACCCAGCACTCAAAGGCTTTGCATCACATCACCATTGCCTAATGAACATTTTGCTTTTAAATTTTCAGTGGAGATACATAAAGTTGTGGAGTGTCAAAGCTAAGAAGAGATTAAATCTCATGCTTAAGGCAATCTCTAACTATTGGAGTTTGCCTGCCCCACATATGCCTACTAACAAATGGATATAAACTGGCTATCAACAAATTTAGGCTTGAAACTAGATGAAGGTTTCTTACCATTAGGGGGTGAAGTTCTGGAACAGCCTCCCAAGAGGAGCAGTGGGGCAAAAAACCTAAGTGGCTTCAAGACTGAGCTTGACAGTTTATGGAGTAGTTGGTATGATGAGACGGCCTACAGTGGTATGTAGCTGATCTACTATGGCTAGCAGCAAATACGTCCAATGGCTGGGGAGGGCTCTGCATTACTACAGAGAATTCTTTCCCAGGGGTCTGGCAGCTGGGTATTGCCCACACGCTCAGGGTGTAACCAGTTGCCATATTTGGGGTTGGGAACTGACCATCCCTAAAACTAGCTCTGCACGGAGCCTCTGGGGGCATCCTAGGTCCAAGGGCAGGCCAAGAGCCAACTGGGAGGCAGTGGGGGACTGCACGGGCTGTGCCAGATCCACTGCTGTAGAATGGGATGGCCACCCCCAAAAGGTGCTGAGGGCTTGGGGGAGAAATGGCCCCCTTGCCTGAACCCCATTGCAGAAGCAGGAGTGGAAGGGGTGTGGGCCCAGCAGAAGCTCCTGAGGAGCACGGAGAGGAGCTGGCTGCTACTCCCAGGATGGTGGAAGGGCGGTGACAGATGACTCACACGGTCCTGGGAGAGGTGAAGTAAAGGCGCTCAGGCCTCCATCCCTGAAATGGTTGTTGCAGGCTGGATCACTGGCCCCTCAGACTGGGATCTGGCCCCTAGCAGAGCCACACATGCCCAGGTGAAGTGGAGGTCATAATGCACCTATGAGAAGTGGGGTAGATCACTTTAGACCCTAGTCATAATCAACTGATCCCCTTAAGAATATGGGACCATCTCCCTGTCTTGAGGATCCAGTTTACAAAGGAGCCTGTTACTAGAGGGAGAGATTTTCCTGTCGCTTTGAAGCCAATATGCAAGTCTCTAAATGGGAGATGAGAGGTCCAGAGCTCCAGAAGAAAGTCTTGATTTGGCTTTCTATTTTCCTCTGTTAATAACCTTCTGCAGCCCATGCCCTCATTCCCACACAGGAACACAGAGCCTTGACACCTACAGGACAGAGACTATGAGCAAGGCTGCTCTGATTTCTATTAACAATCCATAAGATTCAAGTCTGTGTTTTATTATTATTAGCATTCACTATTTATTTTTATGAACATTAATATTAGAATTATTTACTATTGTCTTTCAATATTATTAGCATTTACCATGGATCGTAATTAGCATTTGCTCTTTATTCTTAGCCTTAACTGCTTATTATTTTAAAATATGTTATTCCTTTCACGGTATTCTGAGCCCTGTTTATCTCTTTATTATAAATTATTTATTATACTACTTTTAGGGTGAGCTGGATGCAGTCGGGGTGATTGGGAAGCAAAGAATGAAGGGCTACTATGTTATTACTAATGTTCTCTCTGATTTTTTTCCAACTTCAGAGCTGGTGGGTCACTGTTTCTGCTGTCTGGTCCAGGACAAAGGAACCGTTTCCTGGAAAAGCAGACCCTGAGGACCATCTGTCTGTTGGTGTGAGAGATGAACGTCTACCAATGATGCAGTGAATGTTGGCATGGAACTGCTGTTCACAGACTGGCCTCTCATATGTAGTAGTTCAGTGTGGGCTTGGGAGCATGAACTGAATCTTTCAATATCATGGTAACAGTTCCTGTATGTAGACAAAGAGGGTGTATTTCCATTATTTTAATTGTGTTAGTACCCACAGGTCTGTTAGGATTGGGCCCCAGGAATCCATTGGGCATCCTCAAACACACATGATTACACAGTCCTTGTGAAGAAGAGGTGGCAGGAATCTGGCTGTGTCCATGTTACACCTGGGGAATCTATTGACTCATGTCTGATCCTGAAAAGATGTCATAACACTGAAATAACTGTGGGCTGCTCTGTAATGTGCAGTGAAATGCACAGATGGAATTCATTGTTGCCCTGGGGACTGCATAGGTTACAATTACTTTGGTCATGGCCAGGGTGATTTTCCCTGCATCCTATTGCAGGGGAAAGTAGGGATATTTGGATCTGGATCCAAAGTTCAAGGGTGCTCAGGTCCAAGGACTTTGGTTGGGGACCATTTCTACCGAACACCCCACCTCTTATGAGGGAGCCACTTTCACCAAATATTCCTCTCAGCAAAGAGGGGCCAGACTGCCCTGCTCATCAGCAGATTGGATGTGGAGGAAGCATTGGTTTCCCAGTGGCCTCCGGTGAGTTACCTTGCCTCCTGGGCACTGCTAGCTAGCTCTGTACTTGTCACCCCTTAGCCACGTATCCCCCTTGCCTCCAAGCCTGCTGGAGCAGAGGGCACCCTTAGGAGCAGGGCTCTGTGGGGAAGGACTCTTGGAGGCTAAGTTCAGGTCTGTGACAGAAACTGAAGCTGCCATAGCAGCAGAGCATCTAACACTACTCCATTGGGTAATTCCCCCTTTCGGAGAAAGAGAGGCTCAAGTCCTACCATTTTCAGGTGGGATAAGACCCTGCAGGAGTAATGGGGACCCCATGGTCCTTCCATGCACCACGCTGCTGCAATCTGCTCCCATGATGAGGCTGGGGGCATGCACCTGCCAGATGCACCAGCAATCGGAGGTCCAGGCCAGGGTCCGGCTGGTCGCTGCAGGGTGGTCAGTTTCGGTTGCCCATATGCCTGGAGCGTTCATCACGGGAGAGAATCTTTAATTAATGACTGATCTTCAATTCCTGGAGCTGGGTTTGGGGCCGCGCTGCGTCCCCCTAGGGAGGATTTCGCGGGACGCACAGCTGGGGGCTCTGGTGTGAAATTGAGGCGATGCAGCTGTCTCTGGCCCCGGCCCGGGACCTGGAGGAGCGGCCCAGGGCCCAGCCGGCTGCCACCGCCAGAGGAGCAGGGATGGGGGCGGGGGAGAGCGATGCCGGGCGGGCTCCGTCACGTGACAGCCATCGCGCGTGCATACAGCGGGAGCTCAGCAGCGGGCGCTCTGACCTGGGTGTGGCGGGGCGGAGCCGAGTGGAGGTAGGAGGGGCAAGAGCCGCTGTGCTTTCCTCGTCGTGTTACCCTCGTGATGTCAAGCGGGACCCCGTGACGTCACTGCTGTGGGGGCGAAAAGGCCTCCCGAGTGGCAAACGGCCCCGGCGGCGCTCCGCGGTGGGACTCAGCTGACTGGAGGCTGCGGCTGTCAGGGGCTCAGGGCGAACGAGCGCGCGCTCAGGGCGGGAAGAGGAAGGGGGCGCCTCAGGCTGAGGAGGGAACTACATCTCCCACCATGCTCTGCTCGCGCGGCCGCTTCCGGTGCAGGCAGCACTTCCGGCGGTGCGGGGCTGAGCGCAGCCCCAGGGGTGAGCGGAGCTGTCTGTGGGTCTGTCTGGCTGAGGCGGGAGGCGGGACCGGCAGTGCCCCAGTAACTCAGGGGGTTGGAGGTTGCCCCTCGCGCCCTGGCTGCCGTGGTTACAGGCGGGCGCGGGGGAGCGGGGCTCACGGGCATTCGCCGCCTCTGTCGTGCAAAAGGGGGAGCAGCGGCGTGTCCACCTTGCCGCGTCTTGCACAGTCATTTGCTAAATAGCAGTGGAATGTTGAGAGTCATCAGACATCACCGGTGCGGTGCTGTGCACTTTCCATTCAGGGGTGTGAGTGTGTGTGTGTGTGTTTTCCCTCTGTGTGCTGCCCCAGTTCTGCAGATCTCTGACACAGCAGACCCCTAGAGAACCCCCAGTGACCACAGACTCTGATAAGGTACAAAGACACATGGCCAGGTTTATTGTCAAAGCACAGTAGTAGTTTCCTGTGGACTGTACAGGACCTACTATGAATGTGTGTCCCCTGACAATGGACTGGCTCAATCAGTGGTGGGACTTATCACTGTCTCTTAGGCTAGACAATGCATCCCTGAGTAGATATCTTTATTGTACATACTCAGGTACAAACAAGATACGCATCACTCCAGATGCATTGAGGTACAACCCCTCTCTGTGTCAGGGTGCTGCCTCTCTACTGGGACACATTGGTTCGAACAAACAACTATATCTTCCATAATATCCTTGGACCCTGTCTTTAGGATGGATCAGCCTGTTCCTCATGATCTCTGTGGAATGTGTTCGTACCAGGATATTCTGGTGCAATCCTGGCACATGTATATGTACATTAAGCAGCTGCCTTCTTGCCAGCTTCTGTGAGCAGGATCTGCTTCTGGCTCACAGTTTAACTTTGCTTTATGTTAGCAGAGTCTTGACCATTACTTTAGTTCAGACCTCATACCAGGCCTCTGATACCAAGGGTTTATGTTTCAGGGCCTCATCTTACTACATTCCCCCATTTTTTGACTTTTTATGGGGTGGATGTTTACTCATCGTTCCAGAAAAGCATAATGTATGCACTGAAGATAACCCAGTGGGCTAAACACCGTTATGTGGTTTTCTTATTTTACCATCCATACACTCATGCCCCACCTGTCTTTAGTCTGCACATTCTCTCATATGACTGGTGGACAGATTTTATTTTCCAGTTGATTATAGTCCCTTATAGCGTGCCTGGGAATGTTAGGCCCGGGACCATGACTGAGGAATGTAGTGTTATGACTGAGCCTTAGAGGCACTCTCAAATAATATATATGAATAATAAATATATGGCATATATATTTGTAGCGTATATGATATATATGTATGCGTACATATGACACCACCTTATTTCGAAGCATAACCATGTTTTTCCAATCTGGTGGTGTATTCTGGCCTTTTTATTTTGGTGCCACAGATAGAAACACACTCCTGTTAGGGCAATTGCAGTTATCACCTGTATCATCATTAATAGTCTGCTGAGTGTTTTGAAATACTGGGATAGGCATTGTTATAGTGTGTTTCACAGTATTATGTATATGAGAAGTAAAACAGAAATTTGGAGTAGTGACGCTACATATGAGGCCTTTATATATCAATGTCTTGTAATTAGTTACTACCCAGTTCTGGGCATTCATGTTATGGGTTATCCTTACTGCTTGTCACCCTCTGGTAAGCTTTGCTGGGCACGAAACAGGAATGGCTAGCTTCTCTGTTCCATGGATTGCATTGCCCCGTGATACACCCATAGCTGACATAGATCCAGTTGTTTTTATGGATTTTGTTGTGCAGAAAACCTACTTTATGGAGAGTAACCAATTTCTCAAATATTGATATGTCAGAATTTAGTATTTGTACCTAGACACTGAACAAAATTTTTTTTGAACAGCATGCGCCTCAGTTAGGATGCAGTGTTACTGAACCCAAATTGTGACCAGTACTAACAGGGAATTTATATACCTAATTTGCAGTTACCGTGTAACAATTTTTTTTATATCAGTTTGTTTCTTCTTGTCTTCATGTTGTTTGCTGCCATTTGTTTGTTGATTTTTACCTGTGTGTCGGTTAAACAGTTTAGCAAGGTTATGCACTTTGTAAATGTTGTACAGCAATAATACAACAGTACAACGATAATACAGTAGTACAGCAATAATACAGTTGTTTTTACACAGTAACCAAGTTGAAATTAAATGACAGTTTATCCTGGTCCACCTAGTGTGTTTTAGCTGATTGTTAACTTAATTGTCCATATATGGTAGATAGAGGTGTATTTCACCAGTCTCTTATTTATAAAGCACTTCATGGGAATGGGAAGAGGTGCTCTGTGGGATAGCTGCCCATAAGGCACCGCTCCCAATGCTGCTTCAAGGGCTGTGAATGTGGCCACGCCAGTGCGCTTGCAGTTGTCAGTGTGGACAGACTGGAGCGCTTTCCCTGGTGCACTCTCTAAAGGCTGGTTTAACTCAAAGTGCTCTACATCTGCAAGTGTAGCCAAGCCCTAAGGCCATCACACATGAACCTCTCATCATAACAAGATTTTATCTTTAGCATGAAATTTTAAACATTAGAAAATTAAAACTTATTTTGATTATGGCCATGATATTAGAATGGCTTTAAAGTCAATGGAAATCTGTTCAGATCGCAGTAGTCCACTCACACACATCATGAGTTGCAGGATCAGAGCCGAACTTTGTTTATGCTGTCTTATAATACAAGGGATATCCAGGTAACCCACCCTCCAAAATATTGCTAAATGGTTTCATTTCTTTTGTCTTGGGGACAGGGACATTCGATTTATGTATTGGCTAAGGTCACTCAGAATACTGTAACATTTTATAATTTATATAATGTTTTATCTATATTCAATTTAAATGAAATTAAGGCCATCACAAAAGATTCAGTCAGAACAGGTGTGTTTTTTTGGCATAACTCCTGTATGACTATTAAATAATAACTCTAAATTGCCAACCTATCCCTGTCCTCAACTTTGCAAAAGAAAATGACATTAGATTAGTGAATATCATTTGGAAAGATTAATGAAAAAAATTAAAAAGTGTGATATTCCAGCTAATTATTTCTTCTGATTCTTTATTTAGCTGGAGCTTTGGGAAATTAACTGAAAGAGCCTTTAAATGAATATTTTGGAAAATAAAATGATTAAAATCCAAGCAAGATCTAAAGGACTGATAATCACGGGGATACTTTTGAAAGATTGCGAGAGAGGCAAAATACAGACTTAACTACAATTAGTTAACTAAACTAATTTGGGGAAGACTGAGGTATCAACAAATGTGTAGGAATACATATTACACATAGGATGTTATTTAATTTTCAAGACATATATAACACTCAAACAAATGAATATAATCTAGGTATTTATGCCACACTAAACACCATGTCTGTAATGTTTTAAAATAAATATATAAAACTGGTGGTGGAAACTGGGGGACAACATAATACACAACTTCCTAGACTAAATGTAAAATAAAAGTTAGGGAGTTCTGGTTCTGATCCAAAGTAAACTGAAGTCAATAGGAGCCTTTCCATCGACTTTAGATAAGGCCCTTTATGCATATGGTTTGGAAATTTAGAGAATTGCAAAACTTTGGTTACAATTATATACAAGATTTGCTGGATATGTTTGTTTTATTTGATCCAAATGTTTGAATGATATATTATTTTCCAAATGCTCAAAGTACTAAGCCCCTATTATATGTGGAGTTGGTAGTGACATCTATAGTTAAGGTTAGCAAACCCCTTCCACTTTAGTGCATTGTTTTCAAGTCTTTATAACCTTGCCAGACTTCAATCATTTGGGCTAGAATGCTTGGTCTTTGCCTCAGGCTGATTTTTGTTTAAAAAACAAAACAAAAAACTGTTCTTTAGAATAAAGTGAGAGTTTTACATATACTCTGAAGCAGAGCTTAGAGAGGCTTGCTGCTAAAACAGGGGTGGGCAAACCGCAGGCCACATGTGGCCCGCCAGCCATTTTAATCTGGCCAGCAAGTTGGGGCTGGGGCGGGGGGCCAGTGGCCCCGCGCTCCTGGCCCAGGCGCTGGGCCAAGCGTGGCGTGCCGCGCCGCAGGTCCCCGTGCTCCGGCCGGGGGCGGGCCAAGCGCAGGGAGCCACGGGGCCCCGCACTCCCTGGCCGGGGGCGGGGTGGAGCGCAGGTAGCTGCGGGGCCCTGCGCTTGCTGGCTGGGCTCAGCGCGGCTGCAGCTGGGCCCCGTGCTCCCCAGGCCGAGCGTGCTAGACGCGGGTCCCCGCGCTCCAGCCGGTGGCGGGCCAAGCACGGGGAGTCGCGGGGCCCGCCCTCCCTGGCTGGGCCCAGTGCGGTGTGCCCCAGCGCTCCCTGGGTGGGGGCCGGGTGGAGCGCTGGGAGCCGCTGGGCCTCGTGCTCCCTGGCCGGCGGCAGCGCGGGGAGCCGTGGGGCCCCGTGCTCCCTGGCTGGGGGCCGGGTGAAGCGTGGGGAGCTGCGCAGTCTTGGGTTTGCTGGCCGCGCCCAGAGCGGCTGCCACTGGGCCCTGCGCTCCCTGGCCGGGGGAGCACGGGGAGCCGCGGGGCCCCGCTGAGCCTGGTAAAGTAGTGCCCAGCTGAGTAAGGTAAAGGGGGGCGCTTTGGTGGTGATGGTGGTTGGGGTGGGGAGGAGCTCAGGAGGGGGCAGTCAGGGAACAAAGCAGGGAGGCTTAGATAGGCGGTGGGGTTCTGGGAGGGCAGTTAGAGTGGGAGGTCTCTGGAGGGGGTCAATGAGGGGACAAGGAGCGGGGGGGTTGAATGGGTCGGTGGCTCTGAGGGGGGAGTCAGGGGGTGGGAATTGGATGGGGGTCGGATAGGGGGCGGCGCCAGGCCGCTTGGGGAGGCACCGCCTTTCCTACCTGGCCCTCCGCACAATTTTTAACCCGAATATGGCCCTCGGGCTAAAAAGTTTGCCCACCCCTGTGCTAAAATATCTGAAGACTTCATCTGCATTTAGCATGCTCCCTAGCCTCACAGACCTTGAGTTCCCAACAGAACATTGCAATAGCAAAAGCTGCTATCCCTTGGACCTATGAGAAGGTTGCTGAACTGAGAGCCAAGAGTCCATGAGTTCTTGTCTCAGCTGTTCCATCAATTGGTGTTGATAATTTCACATTCTTCATAGATCTTATTATTGAGAAAGGCCTCATTCCCTTTAGAAGGCAGATAAGTTTAACTCCCCCCATTTTACAGATGGGGAAAAGGAGAGGTTGCACAAGGCCACTTCAGGAAGAGCTGGGAATAAAACCCTTGTCCAGATCCTCAAAGATATTTAGGTGCCTAAATCCCGTTTGGAGGTGCATTTGAGAGACACATTACAGTCCCATGTGTCTCTTAACATCTGACCAAAATCTTAATTAGCAATGTTACTTTCAGAATAAATGTGCTAATCTATATGCTTGCCTGTGCTTTCTGTAACAATTAGACCTCTCTCATCTCCACAGAAGGGACGCAATCCAACAATACAGATGTTGTCAGATACCACTGGTGTGGTGTTCTGCTCTGTTCAGTGATGATAACAGTCAACTGCATGCGTGTGTTCCTTCTATGTTCTTGCCCAGCTCTGCAGGTTGCTAACACAGCAGGCCCTGAGAGAACCCCCGGTGACAACAGCCTCCGATAAGGTACTAAGGCACCCAGCTGGGTTTATTGCCAAATGAAGCACAGTAATAGTTTCCCACACACTCTACAGGACAGACTACAAATGTGTGCTCCCTGGCAATGGACTGGCTCAGTCAGTGGCAGGACTTACCACTGCCACCTAGGCCAGATAAAGAAATCCACTCAGGGATTCTTATATCCTCGTACAAACAAGTTACACATCACTCCTGATGCATTGAGGTACAACCTCTCTATGCATTAGGGTGCTGCCGCTCTCCTGGTACACGTTGGTTTGAACAAACAAGTCTATCCATCATATTATCCTTTTGACCCTGTCTTTAGGAAGGGTGAGCCTGTTCCTCATTATCTCTGTGGAATGTGTTTGTACCAGAATGTTCTGGTGCCATCCTGGCATGTTCATCCTATTTGTACTTGATATCTTTTAGATATGTGTATATGTGCAATTAGCAGCCTTCATCTTGCCAACTTCTGTGAACAGGGTTTGCCTCTGGCTCACATCCTAACTTTGCTTTATGTTAGCAAAATCTTAACCATTGCATTAGTTCAGGCCTCTTACTAGGTCTCTGATACCAAGGGTTTATGTTTCAGGGCCTCATCTTACTACATTCCCCCACTTTTTGACTTTTTATGGGGTGGATGTTTACTTATCATCCCAGAAAAGCATAATGCATGCACTGAAGATAACCCAGTGGGCTAAACACTGTTATGTGGTTACCTTATTTTTCCATCCATACACTCATGCCCCACCTGTCTTTAGTTTGCACATTCCCTCGTACGACTGATGGACAGATTTTATTTTCCAGTTGATTATAGTCCCTTATAGTGGGCCTGGGAATGTTAGGCCCAGGACCATGAGTAAGGAATGTAGTATTCAGAGGGCATGTATTCGTAGTATGTCCTATAGAGTCTGTAGGAAACTATGACTGTGCTTCATTTGGCAATAAACCTGACCGGGTGCCTTCGTACCTTATCAGTGTCTGTGGTCATTGGGGGTTCTCTTGGGGCCTGCTGTGTCAGCGGTCTGCAGAGCTGGGGCAGGACAGAGAGGGAACACATGCACACAGCCGACTGTTATCATCATTGAACAGAGCAGTGCACCACACTGGTGGCGTTTGATGACATTGGTGACCCCAACCGTTGATCTGGTGAGTTAGCGAGCTGTCCACTGTAGGAATTGCTATCTAATATGACAGAAAACCACAAGCTAGGGAACCCCCTTAATCCCTCCCTGAAAATCCCCACAGGGTTTAAAAAATATAAGGGGTAAGAAACATGTCATGTAATTTGTAAGGCTAGGGCAGAGATTGTAGCCTTAAAATGTAAAATATTGCAAACTACGACCATGGCTGTTAAATGATTAAAGCAGCATGCCACAAAATTGGCGGGGCAAGTAATAGTAACAAAGAAAGAGTTAAAAGACTCTAAAGAAGCTGCAGAGTCCTGGAATGCTCCCATCCATACAAGCAGCCCAGGCCTTGGTTACACTGGCACTTTATAGTGCTCTAAAGCTGCCAGGAGCGCTATAACCCACTACTTGTCCAGACTGGCGAGGCACGTAGAGCGCTATAAATCTGTGGTTATAGCGGTCCTGGTAATCCTCCCTTCCCAGAGGATTAACAGCTGTTGCATATTGGGTGATATGCTTTAGCTCCACTGTAAATGGGTAGTAACAATTCTGTGCTTTGAGTGATCTCTGGAACTGCCCCTAAGTTACTTAAGCCAATTAAGCCTCTCTTCCCTTTGTTTTGAACTCGGCTAGAGGAATGCGAAAGTACGTTTTCAGAGGTTAGCTGTAACTCGGCAAATCAACAATGCAAATGTTTACCAAGTGAGTGACTGAGAAGTAGAAGATTAGGACGATCTGCATTTTAAAGACAGTTTGCTGACACACTCTCAGCACTCCAAAAATCCACTTGCTCTCTCCCTCCGCACACACTCAACACACTCCCCCCGACCCTCCTTGTTTGAAAAGTGTGTTGCAGCCAGCTGAATGCTGAGATAGCTGCCCATAATGCACCACTCCCCGTGCCGCTGCAAATGTGGCCACGCCAGTCCAGTTGTGGCTGTCTGTGTGGACACGCTGGAGCGCTTTCCCTGGAGCTGTGTCCGAAGGCAGGTATAACCAAAAGCGCTATAAAGCTGTAAGTGTAACCATGACCCCAGAGACAACCAGTATAGGAACAGAATAAAATATTGGAAACAGCTGCAGGGAACCTACAAAAAATACATGTGCTGTCCCCTGTTATAAATATTGGTGGTAAACAGCAGGCTTCAGGTAGCTACCCTATGCCTGAAGAATGGAAACAGAAACAGAAAGAGGTGGCCCTAGCAAAATTAAAAGATGAAATAGGTCCACTGCAGTGCAACCACTGCCTTATGATAAAATCCGGGTTCTGGTAAAACCTAAACCAGGACCTAGACTGGTGCTATTCAAATTGCTTGCTACCATATTTTGCTTATTATTAGAGACCCATTACCCATATGCCCAAATTTATCTGAAGTTCATTTTAAAGAGTGGTGTTTTAAGTAATCTTTATTGTTTAATGGATGTCTCCCAAGTGATTCAGAATCCTGAAAAAGACATTATTGTTAATATTACAATATTGCCTAGAGGCTCAAGCAGAGATCACAATCCTATTGTGTTAAGTGCTGTACAAATACTTATTGAGAGAGAGAGGCTATGTCTACAGTATAGTGGCATTGCTATGATGTAACTATATCATAATCCTGTAATGTAAATGCAGCTTATGCTAACAGAAGGGGTTTTTTCATCAGACACAGAACACCACCTCTCCAAGTGAAGGTAGCTAGGTTGAAGGAAGCTTCCTTCTGTTGGCTTAGCTCGGGGTTGGCAGCCTTTCAGAAGTGGTGTGCCGAGTCTTCATTTATTCACTCCAATTTAAGGTTCTGCGTGCCAATAATCCATTTTAATGTTTTTAGAAGGTCTCTTTCTATAAGTCTATAATATAGAATTAAACTGTTGTATATAAAGTAAATAAGGTTTTTCAAATGTTTAAGAAGCTTCATTTAAAATTAAATTAAAATGCAGAGCCTCCCAGACCAGTGGCCAGGACCCAGGCAGCATGAGTGCCACTGAAAATCAGCTTGCATGCCGCCATGGGTTGCCTACCCCTGGCTTAGCAGAACCTGTGTGGGGGTTAGGTTGGCATAGTTGCGCACCCATCAGTAATGTGGCTATGTCAACTGTGACGGAGTCAGACCAGAAGGATATAGGAGGGTGCTGGAAGGCAGGTATATCAGCCTCAGGATGTGCAGGTCCTTGTTCCCTGGATAGCCAAACAAAGGCTACTCCAGACCAATCAAGACACCTGGGGCCAATTAAGAACCTTCTAGAAAGGAGTAGAAACAGCTAGCCTAATTGGGACACCTGAAGCCAATCAGGGACTGGCTGAATCCAGATAAAAACCTCCCAGTTAGTCAGGTGGGCTGTGGGTGTCAGGAGCTGTGAGAGGAAGTTGTGCTGTTGGTGAGACTGAGTGGTGGACAACATATCATACAGAAGGAAGGAGGCCCTGAGGTAAGGGTGAAGTGGAGTTTGAAGAAGCGGGGACTGCTGTGGGGAAGTAGCCCAGGGTATTGTATTGTGTTTTGTGGATAAAAGGTCAGCCATCTTAGCTGATACTATTAGGGTCCCTGGGCTGGAGCCCGGAGTAGCGGGCGGGCCCAGGCTCCACCCCCCCCCCCCCCCCGCTCTTTCCACCTTCCATACTGGCCTGTGTTGAAGGTAACTCACTAGGCGGTGACTCTTGCCAATTATACTGAGAAAGGGAGGTCACTCTGGGGCCTAGATGAGTTTCTGAGGCCCCTAAATCTTCCAGGAAGCGCAGGGTCCACGAGTACAAATTTGGAGCTTTGTCACACAACCTAAAATTTTAAGTGTAGACCAAGCCAGACACAGGGTGGGAGAAAGGAAATATTATTCTCCTCATTTTATAGATCAGAAGTACAGGGAGAATAAGTGTCTTACTCAATGTCACACAGGTTGTCTGTTGCAGAATGGGGCATTGACTCAAACCTGAATCCCAGTCTTGTGACTTAAACGTAAGTTCATTCATCAGTTATTTCAGGAAGTGTAATTGCTTGTGGTAACTCCAGTCTGCTTCTGCTGTGATGCACAAGATATTAACAGTCTTGGCTGGCGTTGGTTAGGCAAGTGGCAAAATGTGACTTCTGCTTTTCTGATAAACTGTGTTTGCTTCATGGCTATCTCATCCTCCACTTTGCTGGTCTATTTTGCCCACCTATTACATCAGGGGCCTAATCCCTGACTGGGTTCTTGGTGCTCCTACGGAGGAAAATGATACTGCGGATGATAACTCTTGTATGAGATTGAAGGTGCATACATGTGACTGATTCATTAAAAAACAACAACATACATTCGTTACTCCTAGTAGAGGCTGAAGGTATCCAACTCGACTGAGTCATGTGCCTTTTCCATATGAAGTGGGAACAGCAGACTCTAAATCCTGTACCACTTTGAACAAGTGAAATAGCCTCTTTACATTTATTTCTGTTGACTCTCCAGAACAAAGCCTGACAGGTTCTGAAGCATGAATCTAGGCTATCTGTTTTCAAGTCCTTTAGCTAAAAACTTATTGCTATTTAATGGTGAAGATTCTGCAAGGTACTGAGTATACTGACCCCAAGCCATGGGGGCTACAGACTACTCATGTACTTAAAGTTAAGCAAGTGGTTAAGGGTTTTTATGGAGCAGGGTCAGATTGCTCATCACCTTGCAGGATTGAGCCTGAAACTGATTTAGGATCTACTAGAATCTTTCCACTTTTCAGTAATGTGGATAATTTTGCTTTCCTTAATAACACTGGAAGGGATCCCTTCCATTGTGCCTCTCTGTTAATTGACACTAATATGAGATTTCTCTAAAGATTTTGAAATGTTGCCTCAACATCACCTATTTTATCTCCTGGTATCCTGTAAGTACTTTTGTTAACTCACTTTCACCAATTGGGCTATTCAGGATGTGGAAAGGATCTCATTTACTTCAGTGAGAGGTGGTTCAGAGTTCCCGTCTCTGAGGATTTGCATGTTGCAAATGTACCCCACTGTGTCCCTCCATGCCCAGTGCACAGAGCATGTGAGTCTGTTATATTCCCACATTAAAGAATCTGACTCTTTAACTTATGCTGTAGCAGCATATCCATTTAGCTCTGAATCAGTTTCTGGTGTCATCCAAAATGGCAGCCACCATTCATATAACCCTTGAACACAAGCAGTCCCTTTTGGTGAATGCACGTTGACTGGTTTGAACCATAATACCTAATATTTTTTTAAAATGTTAAATTAATTTCACAGTTAACCCTGATGTGATCTTTAAAATAATAGGTAACTGCTGAGGAGAAAAATGTTATGGTGACCCTCCCACCTGATTACTGAAAGAAGTGTGACACTTAATGGATCGGTTTATATTGTTCTGAACTGAAGAGTGTTTTGAGGCCACTTACTGATATGCTGTGTAGGGAAGCAAATCAGCAATTTCTCTGCGCATCTATCATTGGGTAATTCCAACTCAGAGTTTGAAGGAGGGCTGGTAAAGTCTGTTTCTCCTTGTTTGCAGATTTGATTGTCACCAAGCTGCATAATGGAGCCCTTAACCCTTTCAGAGCCACAGACTTCCGCACAAAACAGCTTGCCTACACCACAAAAGAAGTACCATGTCTTAGTGGGTGTTACTGGAAGCGTGGCTGCCCTGAAGTTGCCTATTCTTATCTCAGAATTGCTGGAGATTCCTGGAGTGAGTAACTTATGCTCTAGTGAGTTAGAAGAGAAACTGTAAAAATGATATCTTCCTGTTTCCGTTTTTCCTTAGTGGAGATCAGATTGGGTAAGTTAGAATTTTAAAACTGATTCTGAATGCTGGTCCTGGGGTCTGAAAATCAGGCTGGGCATTTTTCTGTCTCTTTTCCCATGATCAGTAAATAAAGTAGTCACAAATTCTCACTGTATGAGCTTACCTGACCATTTTGTTGATATCACATTCTGGAAACTAGCTTTGTCTCTCATCATTATGTGGGCTTTGCAGGGCTCACTGGTGTCAAAATTTAGATGTCAGTAAAGTCAGCAAACTTGAATTTAAGAGATACATATAGTAAAAAGTGTCATATGCTCTCTGGAACTCCAAATTTGTAGTTCAGATCGTGTAATATAAATAGTCTCAGTAGTTAAGACATAGAACTTAAAAGTTGGATGCTAGTGTAAGATGGAAGAGGACAAGCTATACAAATATAGAAGCATCTGTATGCACATTTTAAAAAATGTATTATTGTTAGAGTAACCAATTTGTCCAGCAGATGGCAGTATTAGGCACGAGTGAATGGACTTACATTCCAAAAAAAGAGAAATATAATATCTTTTGCTTTAAGTAAAAGGAAAATTCAGAATGCTCTTATATTTTGGAACCAACGCAATTATCATGGTTCATTGAAAAAAAGAGAGACAATGAGAGGAGAGAATGAATCGTGGCACCTTCTTTCTTAAACATACGCCAAATACATAATCCATTTATATTGCTTGGGTTGCTAGATGGTCTGGTTTAATACCCTTTGGATGATTCATGTATTTGGGATTCCTTCACTCTAGAGCTCAAGGTATCCCATGAGGTTTGGACACAGGAGATGATATTTTGGAAATGTAATTATGAAACTGATTGGTGGTGATAACAAGAAATCTGGAAAGGTTGTTGAAGGTACACAGAGCTGTCCGGGTCGCAGTGCTGTATCTTGTCAGCTGTTGGAAAGAAAGTTCATCTGGCATGTTGGGGGGCCTTAGATAAGCTTTTCAGTTCCAGTAACTGAAAGAGGCCTAAGGTTCCTGACCAGATTGGGAGGGGGATGGAGGTGGGAATGAACAGAAGAAAGTGATGCAAAAATAGGAAGAGATCATGTCAAAACCTCAGGTCATGTGTTGCTGCATGTATGGAATGTAGATTATGCAGGGATTGTCCATTTCCCCAGCCCTCATCCCCAGCTTTCTGGATTTCCATTTTAGCAACAGGAGATGCCTGAGTCACAGAGGCTGCAGTATTCTCTCTCTCTCCCCGCATCCTGTACTGGTATTTGAAGGATCTCCCTCCACTCTGTAGGTGACTGGAAGAGAGAAAACTACCCATTCTGTAGAAGTCTAGATCAAAGCATATCCCTTCTCTGAATATTTTGATCATAAACAAACTTTGTAGCAAGCTGGATCCAAATTTGATAGCAAGGCTCCTGGATTCTGTGTTCCTCCTGTGCAGGAGTCTGCAGATTTTGTGGCAGCTTCATTTAAATTTAAAAATAGAGGTTTTTAGTGAATGAACTATAAAGAATCCATTCAGTGTAGGGGCCCCGGTTATTTATTTTGGCAATACATTCAATTTATTTTCTACTGTCTGTACAATTTCAGGGCATGAGCCAAAGCCAAATGAAGTCAATGGGAGTCTTTCCAGTTACTTTAAATCAGGCCTGCAGTTTTAACTTGCTGCAGATTTTTGTGCTGACAACAGAGAACCGTCTTATGAAAATTGTCAGAGGAACTTGGGTAGAAAACAGCTGAAGTTTTTGGATCATTAGGAGGTATGCTGAGAGGTTTAGGGGTTGTAGGATAAGCATGTTAGATAGAAGTTTCTGCTAAAATGATCAGCAGTGAAATAGTTGACAATTTAAATATTAATGTTGTAATCATTAGATTTCAGATTCAACCACTTGTTGAGATGAATGAGGTGGTTAGTACATCTCATAGCCATCAGGTTAGGCTCTCTGCAAACTCAGGAAGTTAGCGTATCCGTTAACATTTTAAAGGTTTTCTTCATAACCATAATGGCTGTGAAGCAGAAAAAAGTGCTGTTTTATCTAGGCCAGTGAAAAATTCTGATAATCACTTACGTATTTGCTCAGGGTTACTAATATAAGTCAAATCACCACTTTCTTGACTCTTTAAAATGGCACAAACATGTAAACGTGGGCAAAAGTCAGGCTGGAAGAGCATTAGCTAGTGGTGTCTGTGTAGAGACGACAAAGCAGGAGATCCAAGCTTAGCCCTGGATGAAGTCTGCCACTCCACTAGCCTCTGGGTATTTGCTGAGTCTCCTCATGTAAAACACACCTTGTGACTCCAGCACACTTCTTTTACCAGGTGATGTGTACATCAGCTTGTCTCAGCAGTTAAACAGAAGAGTCACATGCTTGTTTTCTATGTTAGCTGTTATAGAGGAAAGAATACTGTTCTCTTTCCAACTTAGGTGGAGAGACATGAAAGTCTCACTTAGGATGAGTAAGCAAGGAGCCCATCCCTGCAGAAAATAATTTAACAGTGGGAATAATTAATCATTGGAACAGCTTACTCAAGAATGTGTTAAATTCTCTATCACTTGGAGTTTTTAAATCATGATTGAATGTCTTTTGTAGCCCTTAGGGTGAGCCTCCTTGCTTGCTTGATTATATCCTTTCTTCTGGGTTTGTTGATAATAGATTTATACCTTTGTATTAGAGTAATTTTTGGCACTAACACAAGAAACCTACATGCCACATCCTGTTTGATGAGCTAAAGCAAGTTAGCGTACATGTGTTTGTGACCTTTGCCATAGAGAAGTTGCTAAGCGATTGTGCTCTATAAACTTGACAGGTACACCACAAAGAACATGGAAATAGCCATCAAACTGATTCAGGACAGAAATAATAGATGTGAGAATGACCACCTCAATTTGATGTGGGTGAGGAAATTGGACGTAGAAGATTGGGCACATAAGAGGGCAAACCACCATGATTAGGTTAGTTTTTTCTTGCGTCTTTTTTGGCTTAGTTTTCTAGCTTTATGGTTTTCTAATTCTAGCTTTTCCTAAATTTTTCGCCTTCCACTCAAGCATTAAGGAACCTGGACCATCAGACTCTTTGGCATGCCAGAGACAACACTGGGCCTTTGTCTCTTACCACCAGGTTCTCAAGGAAGGATTTGAGTATGTTAATATAGGAAGTTTTATAGTAAAGGATACCACATATACCTCTAGAACAGTACTATTGCCTTTTTAATTCTGTTTGATTACTTTTCCAGTGGAGGTGGGATCACCCCCAAGTGTTGTGTCCAGATCTTTGTAGAAATGGCAGGTTGCGGGAGCAGCACCAGAGTGGCCGTTTGCCTTATAGGCTTTGTAATAGGCGTTCTGCATCTCCTTCACTTTAACCCTGCACTGTCCTGGTCATGGCCCATTTCCATCATGTCCCTTGATATCTGCCCAAAGGTATCGTAATTCCTGCAGCTGGAGTGTAGCTGGGACTGCACAGATTCCTCCCCCAAAACAATGATGAGGTCCAGCACCTCACCATTGCTCCATACTGGGGATTCCCTGGCACGTGGAGGCATGGTCACCTGGAAAGATTTGTTGAGAGCACTCTACGCCTTGTTGAGCAAACAGGAAGGGGATTTTCAAAATTCCCAGAGAATTTAAAGCGCAGGTCTGGCAGTTGGTCACTAGAGGGCAGGGCAGTAGTGTTTAAAGTGATGACTAGAGTACCTAGAACAGGCATTGTGGGACACTTCTGGAGGCCAATCAGTGCATATTAGGCGTCCACACCGGTGCTCCAGCCAGGATGCACCAAATGTTATGCCTCTTGTGGAGGTGGAGTACCAGGAGTGCTCCAGTCGTGGAGTCAGGGCGCTCTACATGCCTTGCCAGTGTGGACGCATCATGAGTTAGGGTGCCTGGGGCTGCTTTAATGCGCTCTAACTCGCAAGCATAGCCGTGCTCTTAGTGTGACACAGCTGTGCCACTACAGCAGTGCTGCTGTAAAGTATGCAGTGCAGCCACTCTTCGTTAGCCAGAAAAAAAGTTCTTCTGCCGACAAAATAAAACTACCTCCAGTGAGAGGAGTTAGCTTTGTCATTGGGAGAGCGTCTCCTGCTGATAAAAGTGCTGTCCACACCGATGCTTTTTGTCAGTAGAACTTTTGTCGGTCAAGGGTGGTATTTTTTCACACCCTTGATTGACAAAAGTTTTACGGCCAAAAGTGCAGTATAGTCATAGCCTTAGTGTAGTTGCAGCTTATAGCAGCAAAACCGTGCTTTTGCTGGTATAGTCTATACCAGTTACTGAACAAGGAGAATTGCACCCAGTAAGTCCTGCACTGAACCCAGTACTTGGTGGTTAAGCATCCAGTGTTAGTAATTTTGGCTAAGTCTCTAGTATAGATCTGGCCACAGTTATGCTAGCATACTCCAAAAGATTTGTAGTGCATGTTAATGTAGAATGGGACTACATCAACACATGCTAATACTTTTAGAGTGTGTCAGCAGGGTCTACATGGGGCAGTTTCAGCACAACATTTTAGAATGCTCTACAATTTACACCCCTAAGGTGCACATTGACACACCTTGTAGACAAGCCTAAAGAATGCAGTTGCTGTATAAAATCAGCATTTAAATACGCTGTGTAGGCTCTGAGGTAAACACCTCATTGAGGCAAATACGGTAGCAGATAGTGCAGTTAGCACCTTTGCTGCTGCTGTTTGGCTGGAAAGAGTTTTGTGCAAAGTGAGGATAATGGAGAAACTGTGGTGGTTGCTCTGAAAATGATTATGACACTGGAAAGGGCCAGAAATGTGTGTGATTTCAAATGAAAGCTATGGAAAATGAGCAAAAATTGCAGAAAGAGCATAACGTCCCAGAGTTCGATGCAGAATAACTGGAAAGTGCTCTATGGTAGGCAAGCAACCACAGAACCCAGCCTGGAGGAGGGAGAGCTGAAAGTCTTGCATTCATATAGTGCTGGCTAACTCCTGCTAGCTGCTTGCAGTTGATAGGTACATGCCCCCACTATGCTTTGACATAGCCACTTTCAAAGCAACATAAACTAAACTGGAAAAAGGCACTTTCAGTCCAGAATGAGAATGTCAGCCCAGTGCCATCTACTGCTACACCTGTATCAATATAAGTATACCTGCATAGTATATACAGGTAAATTTCTCTATGTAGACCAGCCCTCCTTAGATTCTGAAATAAACAGCAAAAGTGACCAAGACCCTGAAGTTTTGGGGCTGGAATTTTCCACTGCCCCAGGTCACCCTAGGTAACAAGGGTGGAGGTAGATCAGCCTAGAAAGATAAAACAGACTGTAAAAGATAAAACAGGCTGTAAAACAGTCATTGTTGGGGAGATAGTTTAACCTGTTCCCAAGTCTCAACTGCTGCTGTTGGAGTTTGTCAGCAGCTTTTGCTGACAACAGAGGTGCATAGCGGCTAGCATGATGAATATACCTAGAAAGCCCATAATCAAGTATATTGCTATGGATGTGCCCACGCAGAGGTTTTCTTCAAACTCTCCTAACACTGGTGGAAATAATATCAGGAAGTGCTAGCATATTCTGGCCATCATCAGTAAAGAACAAAGTCTTTTGTCCTCTTTTTAATATTCCACTCTAGTCCAGCTGCTGTTGATGGGTCTTCCTTGTTGGCCACTTTCTTTTGGAGATAAGCACTTTACACTAGCGACAAAGAGTCTTGTAGCACCTTATAGACTAACAGATCTTAGGGATCATGAGTTTTCATGGGCTAAGACCCACTTCATCAGATGAATGAATGAATCCCACCTCTGGCACCACGTCAGGATTGCCTCCCTACTCTGAACTCTAGGGTACAGATGCGGGAATCCGCTTTTTTAAAAAAAAACAAAAAACCCAAGCTTATTTTACCAGCTTAGGTTATAACGTTTTCCCCAGAACACAACTTCTCCTGTGTCTGGAACTGATACGCTGCCACCATTAAGCAAGAATGTCCCAAAACTTATGGGTCTTAGCCCACGAAAGCTCATGATCCCTAAGATCTGTTAGTCTATAAGGTGCTACAAGACACTCTCTTGCTTTTGCAGATCCAGACTAACATGGCTACCCCTCTAATACTAGACACTTTACACTAGTTAATGTCTCTCTCCTGTCTTGTGATTTACACAGAGGTTTACAGTGAAAACACTCAAACATTACCTTATGATATGGGATACAGATATAATAAGAGATTAATGCATGCGGCAACTTACAAGCATTCCATAAAATCAAAACACTAAATAGCATTCTTATTCTAGTACCTATTTTAACAGTACTAACACACAGGTGAGTCTGACTGATTTCAGATATGTATTTGTAAGTATTCAGTTGAGGAATGGGGACCTTAGCATGAGCTGGCCCCCCTGGTATGCCAGTATCACACTCTGTAATAGGTAGTAAGTGTGCATCCTCATTGGTGTTAGGCCAACAGCCAGAGCATTTGATAAGAGCCTCTTTGAAGTTAAAACCATTGAGTTACACCTATAATCTCCCATAGTAGACAGACTGTTTGCATGCAGTTTGATTGCAAATGCAGCAGGTATAGTTAGACATAAAAGGATGAACAAAAATCCTGCCAGGCAGAAATAGCCCTAGGAAACAAAGTTTTCTTATGGTGTCGTCTTTTCCATGACCATGAGTTGCCATGGTTAACAGGACCTTCCAGAGCCAGGCACTTTCACACCCTCTTTCCATACACATCTCATGATCAAGCAAGGATCTTGTAGGGAGCTTTGTTTTTCCTGGCAGCCCTCTTTTTCTAAACCACGCCACTCTTCTGTCCGTTTTGGTCATCTTTACTCGCCCAACTGCTGGTTCGTTATTTGCATATGCCAGGAACCAAATGACTAAGACCCAGCCTGCTCAAGAGAAGAACAGAAATGAGTATCTGGTTTGCATTGCACCTGTTGGTGCCTGACCTTTCAGCAGTGACTGGAAGTGGTTATGCAAATATGAATAGTAGGGTGAAATCTTGGTGTGAGCACCTAATATAAAACGCTTTTCCACCCAACTCCTCTTTCCCTTGCCTGCCTCAGGGCTTTCATATTATAAACTGTAATTGATTGTTTCCCCTCCTCCTTTTCTCTCACTAGCTGAAAGTGCGTGTGGTAACAACCGAGAGGGCAAAACATTTCTACAACCCCCAGGAGATTCCTGTAACCCTCTACAGTGACACTGATGAATGGCAGGTCAGTATCCCTCTTCTATCCCCATCTGATCCATTCTTCATGGTTGCTGGGGATGCCTAATTCTCATGCCAGCTTCACTTTTTATATAGGATTTGTTTGTTCATTCAGTTGACCTAGTCTTCCAGAAATGGCCAATAGCTGATACTTCAGAGCAAGGCAAAACCCTCTCCTTCCATAATGCACTTGGTCAGTTGTGCAGATGCTGGATTTGGGGTAGTCAGAGAATTCCTTCCTAGTCCCCTACAAGTGATCAGTTTTTCAGCATGAGGCTGCTGGACTGATTTCATTCATTTTTACAGAGCCTTTGAATCTAAGTAGGCAGTATTAAAAACAATGCAATAATATGATGTTGCCTTCTCTGGGTGGTGGTATTTATTATTATTACAGTAGTGTTTAGTGGTCCCACCAATATCATAGCCTCATTGTGCTAGGCACTGTACAAACACATAATAGACAGGCTCTGTCCTAGAGCTCATAGTCTAAGTAAACAGGAAAGGCTAAGTGTGGAAGAAAGGAAAGATTGTTAATGGGTAGTGCCACAACCTGGCCCAGTACCTCTCTCTGGACAGACACCAGTATGTTGTGAGAAGACCCAAGCACTGGATCCCATGTGCTTCTAAGACTGCTGGGTCAAGCTAAGGACTGGTCACTTCCTGTATCTGGGTCTTTCGGGCACACTCCCTCTGCACTATAGGTTGAATTGTGCCAGTGCAATTTTCTGTCATGGTTAGGGAACATCTGTATCTTGTCACATTTTTTGTTTGTAATGACCTACAATTGTAGCACAGTTCCCAAATCATATGGTCTCAACTACACTAGAAACCAAATATTAAAACAAAGGTTGCCTTCACTGTGCCAGAGAACCACATGACACATAAGTGGATGAGGGAGGGAGTGTAGGATAGGAGGTGGTCTCTGACCACTCAGGACTTAAGAGTTATCCCCATCTCCCTGAATAGCAGCCGGAAGTGAGTAGGAAGCCACTGAAGTCAGCTGTGGGTGGGTGCAGATGTTATGCAATCATTATGCCTTGCCCAACTTAGAGGGCAGCAGCTTGATTACCTCTATCATTATCTTAGCATGCAAATCTACAGACATTATTAATAGTCATAAAATTATCCAGCCCTGTTTAAAATCTACCTTCATCATGACTCAGTAACTTCTGGCACCACTGATTTTCCCAGGCTTATTATACATCATATGGAGTGTAATAGAAGTTTAGCTTCGCAGCCTCAGATCCAGTGCCTGGGCACGAGGAGAAAAAGTTCATCTGTGCCCAGTTTCATTGCAGAGTCCTAACTCATTCACGACTTTAGTGTTTTGCTGTTTTCGATAGGTCCCTCCCATTCATTTTCCTCCTGCAATTTAATACTAATTAGGATTCCTGATTGGAGACTATGACACTGAACAGCCTTTTTTCTTAATCCTGGATCATAAGATGAAATCCAGCCAATCAGAACAGATAGCTTGTGTGGTGAAAAATTGTTCCAAATTATATTTCTGGCAGCCAGAGACAGCAGTTTGTGTTGTGTGAATGAGTTGCTCTGCACCATTCTTTATCGTTTTAGTATTAGGGCTGTGAGACGGAGACTTCGGTTCTATTCGTGGCCTGCCACTGACTCATTCTTGTGACCTTGGATGAGTCACTTTACCTCTCTGTGCCTATAATGGATTAGCGGCGGGAGCTCCTCCCTATCTAGGTCTGTGGGAGGCCACTCCGCTTCACTACACATCTGTTCATTACCTACCATGGGCATTAGCAGGGTGACAACAGTCTACCACTTGAGTCTATAGCTCAGCCTGCTATAAGGGCCCAGCAATGAAACGCAGGTAGGGAGGCCAGGCCCTTAGGGCAGGGCAGTGGGAGTCTATAGTTCAGGCTTGTGTTCAGGGTCAAGCAGCAAGGGGTTTGGTTATCCTAGCTCTGGCGGATGCCCAATAAGCACTGACCTCTTAACCTAAAGGAGGGAGACTGCCACCCTAGGGGTGAGGATAGCAGGGGGAATGCAGGCTCACCCTCTCCACTGCATCCCCACCCAGGGCCCTAACAACAGCAGAGGGGTCTGCCATTGGGTCAGTGGGGATCCTGACTGCAACATGCTGACTGGGTTTACAGCAACAGCGCAGCCAGACTAGGGTTGGCTGTCCCTGGGCCACTTCCTAACTTCCCCTCAGGGTGTACCTGGGTCTCATCAGCATTTAGGGAGAAAAGGCTGTCCAGTCCCAGCTGCACTCCAGCTGTAGGAATTATGATACCCATGAACAGATTTCATGATGCATGACAGAAAGAGGTCATGAATGAGACACTGCAATGCAGGGTCAAAGTGAAGAAGCTGCAGAATGCCTACCACGAGGCACGGGAGGCAAAACACCGTTCCGGTGCTGTGCCCACAAGTTGCCGGTTCTACAAAGAGCTGGACACAATACTCGGTGGCAACCCCGCCTCCACTGTGAAGGTCACTGTGGATACTTCAGTGGCTTGCATGCCAGCAAGAGTGGACTGAGCCAGGAGGAAGAAATCTTGGATGAGGATGTGGAATGTGGCAAGGGGACCCAGTGGCGGAAGATGACTCAGAGGTCAGAGATGCATGCAGGCAGAAGCTCTTCTCTACCCCAGAGGAGGTTAGCCAGTCACAGCTGTCAGAGCTTGGCTCATCACAGAGTCCCGTGAATGTGGCTTTCCTCATCCGAAAGTTCTGCGCCCACTGCTTGTCATCGCAGATGTGCATCACGATGTAATCCCACCACTCGGTGCTTGTTTTCTGAACCCAGAAGCAGAATTCCACTGTGGTCGGCACTTCCATGAACGCAACAAGCAATCTCATGTTGTACCTACTACGTGTGGTGAGGTCAGTGCTGAACTCCTCTTGCCTTTACAGTTTAAGGAATAATTCCACTGCCACTTGTGACAAGTTAATGAGAGTGAGCAGCATACTGGGCAACAGTGCGGGATCCATTCCTGCAGACCAAAGAAGCAGAACACTCAGTACACAAACCGTTGAAAGATGGCGTCAAATGCAGACAGAAGCACAGGGGTTGCTGGGATGCGAAGCAATGCATCACAGGTCATTGGAACAGGATCCAGGATGCCCCACAACCCCCTCTGCCTTCTCACAACTCTTAGCGGCAGAAGAGGAAGAGATGCTCTGTAGGACAGCTGCTCAGAGTGCACTGCTCTGAATTTTGCTGCAAGTGCCACAAGTGTGAACACACTATTGCGCAGGCAGCTGACAGTGTGAATACACGACAGCGGTTTCCCTTCAGCGCTCTGTAACTGCCAGCGATGTAACTCTGCCAGTATAGACATCCCCCAAGATCTCTTTGGCTCATCTCTGCTGGTTTTCTGTGAGCTAAAGTTCCCAGAGCACTTTTCAGTCAGACTAAGGGATACTGTGGCTGTTCAAACTTCCTAACATGTCCTTAGTCTGTCAACCCGCTTCTCCAGTTCCAGACAGTGTGTGCGTTTTTGCCAAGTGCAGAATGGCTACTGTTTATCCAATGCTTTGTAAAGTGCTTTGAGATACCCTAACTGCAAAGGGGCGGTTGAATAAATCCCCATATGCTATTCTCTGCATCTCCCTTCTCTCAGCTTTGCAGTTCTCCCACCTTGACTGAGTACAAGACCTGCTCATCATCATGTGAACAGTCCTCTGTTTTTGCACCCACAAGCATATGCTGCTTTCCTTCATAGAAAGGCATATTAGTGGGAATGAACAGAAAGCTTTTCAGTCATTTCCAGTCATTGTGGTGCATTGGCAGAGCTCTGTTGGGGCCCAGGTCTGGAACAGCAGGAGGGCTGCAGGTCAGAATTGAGGTGCATTGTCTGTGCCATATGGTCTTGCAGTACTGAAATACCAGTGAATGCTGCAGATCAGGATTAAGATGCTTTGGCAGAGCTGGATTGAGATGCATTGGCAGAGCTGTGTGAGAGGCGCCTGCACAGCTCCTGCTTGCATTATACTTGGCTCCAGGGCCATCCCTACCCATATGCAAAGTGTGCAGCTGCGTAAGGCACTAGGAAATTTGGGACACCTCTTTCCAGTGGCCCCAGCCCTGGCATTTCCCACCCCTATTCTGTCCCAGCCGTACCCTCACTCCGCCCCTTCCACAAAGCCCCTGTCCCTGCTCTGCTGTAGGCCCTGCCCTCCCTGCCAAGCCAGCCCCTCTCCCACACGAAAGCCTTGGTCAGCCCCCACCCTCCTCTTCCTGCAGAGATCTGGAGCCCCACACACACACCCTCTGGGGGGTCTGCTTAGAGCCCCAGAATGGCTAGAGATGGCCCTGCCCGGCTCCAGAAGAGTTAAATATAAAAAAGTTATTTCAAAAAGAAAGCGAGACCCTTTAGTGTACTTAAAAACTAAAAAAAGAGTGAAGAGCCCTGCTTTGGGAAGGGTGGGGAGCACTAGTTATTCTGAATGCTGCCTCTTTGTTGTGGTTGTGTGTGAGTCATAGACTGAGTAGTTTGTGGCCCTGATGCACACCTCTCACTGGCCTGTGGTTATGCCTGGCTTCTGGAGGTAAGACACATCTTCTCATTTGCTGCTTCTCTTGACATTTTACCAGTTCAGATGCTCCAGAGAGGTCAGAGTGTGACAGATATAGCAATTTCCTGCAATATCCAAGACAAACCTGATAGGATTAAGTTAAATCTGTTTGAATTAAGTTTAAGTATGTTTGCAGGCTATTGTATTTAAAATGTGAAGTTTATGTTTTATTGTGGGATTGTATGTAACTTCTTTTGAGGGAAGACATGGCCAGTGTAAACCTTGGGAAGTGTTATGAGCTTCAGCGGAATATTTTAAGCAATGTGCCAGACAAACAAATGTAAGTGGAGTTCTAGGAAATACCTGCAGATTGTTAAATGCAAATGACCACTTCTGGCTGTACAGAGACCCAGCCTTTTGAAGCTTCATCCTGAGGAGGGGACCATTGTCTGGCTACTTCGCTATTCATGGTCCCTGTAGATCAAAGATAAAAACTGTATAAAGGGGTGACTCTCAGATTCAGGGTGTGCTTGTTCTGAGCTAACAGTTGATGTGAACTTGTGACCACAGAAAACCCTTGTGGTGGAGTTTGAAGGACCAACCACATGTCAGAACCCTTGTTGAAATTGAGGTGATCTTCGGTAAACTGATTAATGTGCAGCATATATGTAGTTTCTTTAACTTTTTAAATACTTTTTCTCTGTAGTGCTTTCACCTTAAGAATAAATGTGCTTGCTTAGGACAAGCTGTTTTGATATTTATACCTGTCAGCAATTACCCTTTTTATTGCTTCTGAGGCAAAGGCAAAGCAGGCTAGCTTAGGCAGTCTGATTTGCTGTGGAACTCTCAGTGTAGGCAGAGAGCTGTGGGGTCTGGAAAGACCCTGGTCAGGAAGGAGAGAGAGGTGTGTCTGCACCCAAGAGAGGTGGTGGCTGGGGATCTGGAAGCTTGAGAATAGGTTTCCTTTGCTGGATCATAGAGGGGGAATACAGGTGCAGTTGCACTGAACTGTGACTTATACACCTTCCCCCAGATATTTCCTAGGAACCCCACTTAACTTTGTTTGTTTAAAATAGTTCTTTGAAGTTCACAACACTTCCCAGGATTTACAAGTCTCCACCCTAGTGAAGATACATACAATCTCACAATAATATGTACATATTGCATTTCTAATACAGTGGGCTCCAAAGATTTTTCAACTTAATTCAGTAAGATTTACTTAATTCAGCAAGATTTGCCCAGGATATTGCAGGTAATCACCATGTCTGTCATACACACAATTTCCAGGCCAGCATAAACCTTCTGGGTAGACTAGAATGATCAGAGTTACAAAGGTTGGAGTGAGAAAGGCCTAGCTGGCCTCATCTAGTCTGTTCTATGTGGTTTTGGCCGAGTTGTTCAATGCAGCATAGTCACCAGGGTAAAATTTTCAGGGTTGCTTTTCTGTTCCTGAGATTCACAGATGCCCTGTGGTGAATGGGATGGGGAATCCTGTGCTGGCATGCAGGGTGATTAGATGTCTGACATGTAGATTGAGTGATCCCTGGAGCAGAGTCTATTTCCTTGATGTTTGTCTGTACAGTGCCTAGCACAATGGGGCTCTGATCTTTGATTGGAGTTTCTAGATGCTGTCACAACATAAATAGTAACTACAGGAAGAGTGAAGCAAGCGAAAGGTGAAATATTCAGCAGCAGCAGCATTGTTGTCTCAGAGCCCCATTGTGATTGTCCTTGCTCCGTGTGGATGTTACTCTTTCCCCAGGGTTTGACATGGCATTTATGCATGTGGGGTTGGTACAGTGCCAAGTGCTCTGTGTATGAGTGAGTGTTTCAGGAGGGTTCAGTGATCAGCCTCCTCTGTTGTCTGCAGCTGTGGAAAGGGCGTACGGACCCAGTCCTCCACATCGACCTGAGGCGTTGGGCTGACCTGATGCTAGTGGCTCCTCTTGATGCAAATACACTGGCAAAAATAGCGAATGGCATCAGTGACAACTTACTGGTGAGTTACTGTCTGCATCTGGGCCATTAGTTGTCCTGAATACTGGTTGAGGACATCTCTCATGCTCTCTTTCCTCATCCCTCTATTTCTTCCACTGTGCCTCTATTCTGCTTTCCTTCTCATGCAAGCTCTTTGGGTCAGAGACCCTGTTCTGTGTTTGTACACCGCCTAATGAAATGGGGCCTGGATCCATGACTAGGGCTTCTAGGCATTAAAATAATACTACTGCTAATAATAATCAATCATGTCTGCTCTTTCCCCTTCCTCCCTCCTTATACCTCTCTCTCTCCCTCTCCACATCCTTCTTCATCTCCCTGGCCCTTCTCTCATGTCGTTCACCTGCTGTCCCTTTTTGTATATTTCCTCCTCCTCCTTTGCCTAATGCATGATTCTTCCTCCTCTTCTGCACCTTATATCCTCTTCATCACTCTGTTTTTCCTCTATCTCGCGCACATACTTTCTCACTCTCCAGTTCCCCTTCTTTTCTGTGTTTTAGGTGCAGTTTGGAAAGACACCCTTGAGATCAGATAAGTTTGTGTACTTCCTGCTAGTCCTCACTCTCTCACCTAAAAACATAACATGGACGTCCACCCACCCACACTCACACACTTATCTTCCAGTTTCAGCCACAGGCCTTTTTTTGGGCAGTGCTGTTTTCTGGTACCTCAAGTAACTTGGGGTGGATGGAAGAAGGGAGTCACCTCCTGCATTTGGGTAAGACAGACTACCCAAGAGCCCCTGTACACCCAAGTGCTTTGGGACTAGAGATAGGTGCTCATTAGATAGAGAAGGTCACAGAGTTTTAGACACCTGAGAAATCTTCAAAGAGAATGCAAATCTACATATGCAGCACTGATGTAACCAGTTCAGTGCCCCTCAAAAACGAGTGGAGGGTGCGTAGAGCTAAGGATGTAGGCACACAAAATCTCAAAGGAAATTTGTGTGGACAGGTGCCATTCAGGTCAAGAAACTCTGAATGAGTGAACCCCAGTGCTAAGGAGAACCACAGTGCCTGTAAATTAGTAAAATACAGCTGGAGTGACAGGCTTCACCTGTGTGAGTGTTTAGAATGTCTCTGGAGGTGTCAGCTTAGCAGAAGGAGCCTGACAAGGCCCAGGAGGCAGATCCCATCAGTCAGTGACACACAAGATTACAACTCAACAACTGCTAACCCTTTTTGGGAGGGAAATAAAATAACATAGATGTATGGAACAGGTCATTTATGGTTTCATTTGGAAGCTTGGAAGGGATCAGGCCTACAGAAATAGATTTTGCCTGTACTGGAGAAAGTTCACATCAGACAGTGCAAAACAACAGGTAACCAGTTTATTGAACACAAGATGACTACAGTCGAGATACTATTCCAAGGACAAATGCAAGTTGTTCTTTGACTAGTGTCCCAATGAGTGCTCCACTGTAGGTGTGTCTCTGCCCCTGTACCTCTAATCGGCGATTTTAGGTAGCGGTGTCTGTTCAGCCCCTACATGCTATGACGATGCTGCCTGTGGGAGCCAGCTGAGGTGACTCAGGGTGAACTATAAACAGAACGGGGTAAACAAACTCCAAAAACTGGTGAATATTCCAATACTTAGATTTTTCCAAGCCAACACAAAACAACTTCTGTATTACCTCACTGGTTACCCAGAAGTCCAAATAATGCAGAATCAAAATAGTGCAGTTCCCTTAAAGTGTCCAGCCTCAGGCCTTCATCCAGACACACATGTCAGATATGATGATGATTACTGAAAATCTTATCTCACCATATAAAAGAAAAGGTTCTTCTAATCCCAAAGGATCAGCCACACACCCAGGTCCAATTATAACTTAGATCTTACTCAAAATACATGCTTATAGTCAATTCTTGTTAAGTAAACTCCAATTTATTCAAAAAGAAGAGAGATAGTATTGGCTAAAAGATTAATATACATACAGCCTTGAATTCAATTCTTGAGATTCAGATACAAGCAGAGATGAGTTGTAGTTGCCAAAAGTCCTTTTAGAAATAGTCCATAGTTTATAGTCCAATGTCCATATTCAGGGTGAGTCCAGTCAGTGACTGGGGATCTCAATCCTTATGGCTCAGGGTTTCCCCTTCCTGAAACCCAAAGCAGATCTGAGATGAAGATGGATCGTTTCCCAGGGTTTTTATACATTTCCAGCTGCCTTTTAGCCTGAGAAAACAATAGGCTTAGCTTTCCTTCTCCCAAACATCATGACAATTGGTACAAGGTAATTTATCCATTAAACAGTTCAGATACAGGTTACCACAACCTTCAAAGAGACATATAGACAGGAACACTATTTCACTCATGTAACAAAGCTATAGCAATAGACAAGACTTGTTTGCTTACATCACAAAACCTGAACAAACATCTGCCTTTCTATCTCTAACAGTGCAGACTTGCATTTCAAAGCTCTATTCATTTACATATCTGCCTAACCAGTCTTTAAAGTTTGGCCATGGGTCATGTCATTCTGTGAGTTAACTAAGTATTGCCCCTATGGGTTCTCCACTGCAGGTTCTGTCACCTTTCAATGAGATATTATATTACACTCATAATGTCACACATGTGTTCTCTCTCCCTCATGGTCTGCCTCAAGGCTAACACTGCATGGGTTCGGTTCCTTCTCAACCATCTTTGGCCTTGAATGGAGTGATTAGTTGTCCTTTCCTTATCTGCATCATTAGTATTAACTCAAAGACTATCCAAATGAGTCTCGAGTTGCATTAATTACTGTTATCAAGGGTACAGCCTATTACCTCCCTGTTGAATGTGTACGCACTCTGTGAGGTCAATTTCTACCTTGGTCGCATTCCTTAATTATGTCCCTATCTCGGAAATCTGTAGAGCAGTGACTTGGGCCTCTGCCCACACTTTTACAGAATATTATGCTATCACTGGAGATTCAGCTTCCGATGCCATCTTCGACTCCACACTACTCTCTGTAGTAACGGACTCCACTCCAAAACCTCAGCCCTCTATGGGGGATACTGCTGTAAAGTCACCTGCAGTGGAGCACCCATAGGGGCAATACTTGAAGAAAAAGAGGAAGTTACTCATTTTGTGTGATAATAATGGTTCTTTGAGATGTGTCCCCCTCTTGGTGTTCCACAACCCGCCCTCCTTCACTCTAGCGTTCTCCATAAAGGGATTTGTGGTAGAGAAGGACTTGAGGGGGGTTGGTCTGTACAGTACTAGATAGCCTCTAGACAGACCACGAGGGAGGGAGAGCGCATGTGTGGACTGAATGGACGCTGCTACCTAAAATCTCTGATTAGAGGAGCAGGGGCACAGATACACCTACAATGGAGCACCCTTAGGGGGACACATCTCCAAGAACCATTGTTACTGCACAAAGTGAGTAACTTTCTCTTGCTGTTTTCTGAAGGCCGTAGCAAATCCTATCTGCCCTGTCTGACATGATAATATCTTGCTGGTTCAAGAAGCCAGACAGACTGACTGCACCCTCTATTAACAGTAGAAGTGACTGCGCCCTCTATTAACGATGTGCAAACTCTGTCACTGTAGATTCTGATGTGATTCCTTGTAATATGTAGGAGCTGTTTGATGGCTGGGAAGCTGAGGCATGTTTTGAAATAGGCCAGACATGTTTCTTCTACTTGATGCTAGTTACATCCATGGAAGATAGGGTGCTTCTTTTGATTGCAATAGTGAAATATCCAGTTGACATGGCACTTAGGCAAAATGACTGTACACGTTGCTTCCCTCAAATGCAGTCTTGAGAGTTCTGTAGTATGGTTTGTGGCCACCCTCAGCTTTATTGCGGATGTGCAGCCCAAAGACTGTCAGCTTGTGTATGTAGTGTTCCAGCTGGATCTGAGTGAGCTGCTCATTTGACTCCAGATAAGATGAAGCATGTTGTTCTGGGACTTGCACTCTTTGTAGCCCTGCCCCCTTTTTCCTATTAGAAATGAGGGTGTTGCAATCTTATGCCATTTAGTGCCTATTTCTTGTAGCCCAGAAGCTGCTGACAAGTTTTCAGGGTGGCCGGGCAAAGTTTGAGTACCCCAGCCTTAATGGTCCTCGGCTTGGCAAAGGGCTTCTGCAGCAGCATAATAGGAGATGCAAATAGGAAGGGCAACAAACATGCTAGGGTTGAATCTCTTGTTGTCTTTTCTTTTCTTTTATTTATTCATTTTTTTTAAACAGACCTGTGTCATCCGGGCATGGGATATGACCAAACCCCTGCTGTTCTGCCCTGCTATGAACACAGCCATGTGGGAGCATCCTATTACAGCTCAGCAGGTGGAGCAATTAAAGGACTTTGGCTACATGGAGGTCCCTTGTGTGGTGAAGAAGCTGGTGTGTGGGGATGAAGGTCAGTCTTTAGCGTGGCCTCTGGCTACTTCCCTGTGTGCTTTCTTCCATGATCATAATGGAAATGTTATGTCTTTTCACACTGTGAACGTCAGTGTGCTGGGCTGAGGTGAACAAGTACAGTTTGTGCTGTAATTCTCCGTTGCCAAAGTTTACAGAAATGTGTTAAAATTGAGTCTCAGACCAGCCGTGAACAGAATATTTCTTTTCATGGCAATTTTCAAAATCCATGCAGACATGGTGAGATGCTAGGAATCCAAAGCAGAATCAGTAGTTGGAATTTGGGGTTAGGGGTTTGGCTTAGCTTAGCTTAGTTTAGTTTCAATAATTCAAATCAACCTAAGATTTGAAAAATAAATGTTGCCAGCTAGTAATCCATGATAAGAGCATGAGAGAGAGAGGAAGGATGGGCCAGTGGTTAACATGCTATCCTGGGACTTGAGAGACCCAGATTCAATTCTTTGCTCTACCACAGGTTTTCTGTCTGAATTGGTTTAGTCTCTCTGTGCCCCAGTGGGGATAACAGAGGAGACTAGCACTTCCCTGTCTCACAGGGGAGTTGTGACGCATAGATAGATTAAAAAATGAAGGCACTCAGATAATATAGTAATGAGGGCCATATATGGCTGGAGAAGGAAAGCTGTTTCTTTGGCATGTTTTACAAGTATGTAGTCAAGTTATTCATAACAACAAATCAGTTGTAATAGCTGCATAGAGTCATGTTTGAACATGCACATCTGTGTTAATATTTGAATAACTGTTATGTATAGTTTGGTACCAAGCTCCATATTGTGTATTGACAAGAGTGTATAGAAATCTGTCTGGAAAATAAGACACATTTAAAAATAGTCTTTGTGGTTGCTGAGTAGGGGTTGGCTTTCACACCTCCTGATCTCTCAGGAAAATAATGTGCATCTCTAAAAGAGAGGCCTTTTGGAACTGAATACCAATATACATTTGTGGTTGGATAACTAGATATGTAAGTTGTTTGAATTGGTAAAAACATACCGGGCCATAATTGTTCTGCTAGGGTTCTTACAGCTCATCACATCAAATTTCTCACATGTCCATGATTACTGTAAATGAAAACACTCAGATAAGGTCAAACCACACAATAGACTTTGGCAAACAGAAAAAAGCCATCTGGATCAACATGCCTTCCCTTTTTTCTCTTTTTCTTTATCTATTAACTAAGACCCCCATTATAGTGGTATCTGAGCACCTCACAATCCTTTATGTATTTATCCTCACACATCCCTGTGAGGTAGGTCAGTGCTACTATCTTATTGTGAACTGAGGCACAGAGAGGCTCCGTGACTTACCCAAGGTCACACAGGGACTTGTGGCAGTGCAGGGAATTGAAGTCAGGTCACCCAAGCGAGCACTCTAGCCACTGGACTATCCTTCCTGTGTATCCCTCACCACTTATATCTTACACTCATCAATCACCTCCATCTCCAGAAACAGTTGTGGTTTTTAGTTCTTGTCCACATTGAGGTTTGATTTGATCCCACCGGTTGATGCCAGCAAGATTCAAACCCATAGAGTAGAAAAAGAAAGCTGCAATTTGCACAAGTCAGTGTTTTGCCTATCTACTCTACAGGTCTGTGTTGGTGCAGTTACACTGACGACAGGCCACTGATGGCTGGAATCAGGGCAAAACCTTAGTATTAGCAAGGGCGTCCGCACACAGTCTTTAGAAAGTAATTCAAGCATTGTAATTTCTCTCCCCTAGTAAGACCCAAGAACTCTCTAACCATGTCTACACCTGGCATTTTGGATCTGTAATTCCCAACAGATTCCACTCCCTCAATGGATGCTATAATATAAACAAAACTCAGATGAGCTCAAGTGTTTTTATCACTGAATTGCTTAATCTTACTGGGACAGTAAGACAGACGGGCCTGCAGCAGCTGGCTCAGGCAACATACTTCCTAATGCTTATGCTTTTCATCCTGTTTAACCAGTATTCTGTGTGTGAGCTATCAGTAGGGCCTACCTAGCGAAACTTTCCATAGTGGTTAAACTGAAGAGTGTTTCTCTTTCGTTTCATGATTATTTGATTTGTTTTCTTATTTTGTTTGTGATTCTCTCTCAGAAGTGCATAGGTTTTGTGTTGGGGTGGATTTCACCCTGTATGAATAATTTGTGGATTCAGGACACACTGCTTACCAAGGTTTTGCACAGCTAAAAAGTCCAGATGCGACTTGCCAAAGGCGAAATGGAAGTAGTTGGGAAAACACAGGCAGGTCTGGAAAATGTTATTTATGGATCATTAAGATTAATGGCTCTGTATGCAGAACTGTAAGGAGCAGAGGTGACACGTAATTGTTGATAGTGGAAGGCATAATTAAAAGATTTTTTGGGTGGGGAACCTGACAGACCCATGCATTGGCTCTGCTGCCCACCCATCATCCCTTTGCATGCTCTCTTCCTTCTGCCTCCTCCCGCAGCTCTCCCTCTTGCTGTCCCCACCTCCAGCCCTGCTGCTCCTCCATAAATCACCAGCGGGGTGCTCCCCGCACCTCTGTGCGGAGAACCAGCCCCTGGTGGGATCACTCAGAACACCCGCAGCCTGCCTGGTGGATTGCTTCCTTCCCCTCTACCTCTGGCCAGGACAGCACCCTGGGAAAGCCCAAGACCCTTACGCACAGGGTGTGGCCCAGGAGGAGACAGGCCCAAAGCTGTCTGGAGCCCTGTGCAGCGCTGGCATGGGGGAGCCTCTCTACCCCTCAGATAAGCACTGGAGTGGGGGCTGGGGGGTGATTTCCAGCCTGTTCCTGCCCTGGACTTGCAGGCTCCCCAGCAACCCCGCGGGCAGGGGCTTAGAGCCCTCTTTTCCCCTCCTTCATCCTGCTCGGCCCAGCCTCAGGGAGTGTGGGGCTGCTCTGTCCAATAGACTTTGTGCTCAAAGCAGCAGTCACGTGGCTCCGCTCCTCCTTCAGGGGGCATCCTTCCTTGCTGAGCCACCTCTGGCTGGGCTTCGTGGCCGCTGAAGCCCCTGCAGTGCGCGGCACCTGCAGCTGGTTCAGGGAAGCTGGGGATGGGTCTGCTGGTTCCCCCCTAGCCTAGTTTCCTGCTGCCAGGCACCAGCAACAGCCTTGCCATGTCTGCTGCCACCACCTGCTCCAGTGGCCTTGCCCAGTCCCAGTGTGCTGCCCAGCTGGATGGTCCCTCCATGGAGAGCCCCAAGACTCAGATGCTCTTGCTGAGCCCTCTGGCCTGCAATGGCTCTGCCCTGTAAGCCCCCCAGTGCTGCTGGATGCTCGGCTGGAAATGGAAGTCAGGAATCTGGGCGGGTATGTGACTCTGTGTCCACTCCTCCCCTATGTTTACTCTGGTAAGGCAATCCAAGAGGATGTATCTTGTCCACATCTATTGGGCGCTGCTCCACTTGTTCAAGGTCAGCACGGAGATTAACACACAAGCCTGCCTATTCCTTATTTACAATGCAATCCACCAGTGGGAGTTCACCTGTTGGGAATTATGGGTCTGAAAAATCCTAGTCTAGAATGAACGAAGGTTTTTTCTGCTTTTTAGAAAAATAGTTCCTTTGTTCTTTCAAAACCATCATTCACCAACAGGCACTGATAATTATGGGGCCTTCCTAAAACAAGTCTAAGGTAACTAATTTCTAATTGGGAACTAGGTAACTAACTGGAAATTAGGTAATTACATTTTAAATTAGAAATAAGGCACACTTTTTTAACAGTGAAAGTGATTAACGTTTGGAAAAAATTACTAAGGAAAGTAATGGATTCTCCACCTTTGAAGTCTTCTTCCAGAAAGGCATCCAGTCTTCATGTGATGTGCTTTAGTCAAACACATGTTATTGCTCTAAATTCAGGAGTAGCTGGATGAAATTCCCTGTGTTTAACAGGTCAGTCTAGATTATCTAATGATCCCTTCAGGCCTGAAAATTTATGAACTTTATGAATCTATGAAAGAAGACTTCAGGAGTGAAAGCAACATCTCCACTGAAAGATTTATCCACATCTGGCAAGTAATGAATCCAATGGAACGGTTTTTACATTTTGCTCTTGTTATATTTCCAAGAATTAGTTCAGGATGCAAGCCAAAGCAAAGTCAGGACAATTTTCACTTGAAAATAGTCTTAATTTCATTGAGTATTGAAAACGTACAAAAATACAAACTGGTCATGGTTTTGATATAGAAAAAATTGCCATTTTGCATAAATTTCAGACAAAAATAAAGTTTCTGGATTTCAAAATGAGAAGTGAAATGAAAAATATTATCTCACATTAATTTGTTTTGGTCATTTCCACTCAACTTTTGTAATCAGCCAATTGGCATTTAACCAGGACACATAATCCACATAGACCCTGGAGAACTGATGAGACTCTGTGGCTAGTTCATAGATATTTTTCACCTCCCCATAGGGAACACAATTGCTTTCTGATTTTCAGGCCATTATGGGAATCATGTGGGCCACTCATGAGGACCCATAGTTTGTGGCAATGTCTGGCCCCTTGGAGTTTGACAGAGGGAGCTGAACTTCACGGTACGCTTGTTGTGTCCTACCAGCATATGTGGTGTAACTTGCTGCTATGTACTGCTTAGAAAATGCACTGGCCAGATTTCAATATGTCCATGCTCAGCTGTTGTGCAGCCTCCTTGGGACCTGAGTTTTACTGTGTGTGACCTTGCTCTCCAGGTCGAGGTGCCATGGCGGAAGTATGGACCATTGTGGAGAAGGTGAAGGCGATCCTTTCAGAGCGGGACTTGCCGACACAGAGCTGATTCCTTGATGTAAATCACATTTGTCTCCCTTCTTGACAGTTTTTCAGTGTGAGGATGGAAGCAATGGGGAGCTGAGATATAATGTGCCTCCAAGAACACTGCCATCAGCTGAAAGAATAAGATGTTTGAGTTCCAATACCATCAGCTGTTCTGACATTAAAACCTTACATCATTAGAGACCTTCCAAAGCTGAAGTCAAGTTTCTATATATGATTATGAGGGGGCCCTCTGCCATACCTTAAACACAGTTCACATGCAAACATCTGTATAGAGAGGGACATATATCACACTGCACCTTTTGATCCTGAGTATTTTATATGGAATAGTTTTTGAAACATTGAAAAGAGAATTTTTAAGTGGCTCTAGGTCCAGCATCAAAAGGAGTCTGAGAAGGGAATGGTGTAAAACAGCGGTGGGCAACCTGTGGCCCGCGGCCGCACACAGCTTGTCAGGATAATCCACTGGCAGTTCATGAGACCGTTTGTTTACATCAACTGTCTGCAGGCACAACCACCCGCAGCTCCCAGTGACCGTGGTTTGCTGTTCCCGGCCAATGGGAGCTGCGGGAAGTGGTTGCCGGCCTGTGCCACTTCCTGCAGCTCCCATTGGCTGGAAATGGCGAACTGCACCGGCCACTGCTTTCCACAGCTCCCATTGGCTGGGAGCGGCGAACCGCGGCCACTGGGAGCTGTGGCTGGCCGTGCCTGAGGATGGTTGATGAAAACAAACAGTCTCACAGCCCTCCAACGGATTACCCTGACAGGCTGCAGGTTGCCCACCACTGGTGTAAAAACACTTGTTATGGGAATGCTCCCAGCTTCTCCCCCTATAAGTCACTGTAGTGAATGTTGTAAGAGTACTGGTTTTGGAAAGATCCTACAGCAGCTGCTGTAGTCTTCACCTTTCCAGCAGGAGGCCCAATATTATCAATATTTCCCCAAGAAACTATAATGAGAAAAGGCTGCAATTCTACCTTTGAAAGCCGTTTGACTCAATCTTTGCATGTTTTTGGTGCTTGATGTGCAGTTTCTAAATTACTTGAATGTTGTTGTTTTTTAACATCTCAGGAGAAAAAAACATTGAAAGAGAGCACACAAGGCCTTGTATTGACCTTTGCCCTTTTGTATCCATTCATGTGTGGAGATGCAATCCCAAAATGGACTTTTGGCTCTGCCCGGCAGGGTGCTGCAGGTCTTAGAATCAATACGTTTGGCCACTCTGGAAAGGTTGGGCAAGCAGTTCCCAAGAGACTTTAATTCTCCTTTTGAAATTGAAAATTAACTACATGATGTGAGGAAGTATGGAAATCCTGACTGTGGACACTGTTAGACCTGCGAGGGCCCCACAATTCATTCTCCTCTTTTTGAAATGCGATCCTTCTGCCTAAAGGGGACGGGAGTGAACTGGGGAGGGTGCTGCAGTCAGCAGATCACAGGGTTTGTTTACAGATCCTAGAGTTTATTTTTAACTAGTCACAATCAAATATAAGGTCCTCTGTACAGAACCTACACATTAAGCAACCTTTGAGCTCCTTAGCACGAAAGGTTATCATGGAGTGTTTAGTTTCCTTATCGATGCTACACAAATAAAAAGGCTTCTGAACTTTCCCACTTTGGCTTCTTTACTGATGTAGAGCATGCCCCAGGGGCCCCCAGAATTGCTGGGGACAAGGACAGTAGGGAGTCTAATGTCACAGCCTTAAGAGTAGCAGGGATGTTCAACAGGGTGATACTGTTCCACAGTATCAGTAAGAATCCTTTTTTAATAGCAGTGGCCTGGTGGCTTCTAGTCCTCTGTCTGGCCTCCAGCAGTGACCTACCTCTAGCAGTGCTATATTGTGAGGATGACTTGTGGGGTTTCCCCATGTTTGTGGGAAAAGTCTCTTACGATTAGTGTATTAGAATAGCTTTGTGATGCTGATACAGGGCCTGATCCAAAGCCCATTGACATCACTAGAAAAGACTTCCATTGACTTCACTGGACTTTGGTTCAGGCCCTCACTGAATGACTACAGAACCTTTAAAGAGAGAATGTGTTCTGCTGGTGGTTACAACAGAATGAGAATTGGGATTCTTGGGTTCTATTCCTGGTCATGCTACTGATTTGCTCTGTGGGACTGGAAAAGTCACCTGCCTTCTCTGTGTGCAGTTTCCTCATCTGTTAAAAAAAAGCTAAACTGGAAATAACACAAAACTCTCTTGTGAGCCTAATATAATTGTAAAGCATTTGCAGATTATTCAGTAAAAGGATTTTTACAATTTCAGAGCCAAGAGAGAGAATTCAGTGGAGATTATGTCAATGGAGTTGAATAGATATACATTAAAGTAGAACTTGATCCATAGCATCAGGAAATATGAGCAGACAGTGAGACAACCACTTAAGGAAGTAAAAGAGAACTGCTTGAAAAATAAAGGATTGAGCTTTTTCTTAAAGGACCCCACTCTGTTTTACCTGTGGTACAGTATCAGACATTAGTGTGCCATTGTGTGATCCTTTGCATGATTGCTGCTTGGAAACCTGAGTGGACACTCCTTAAAGTAGCTTCTTATTGAATATGGATCACGGTGTCAGCATGGGTTACTTTAAACTTTGTTGAAACCAGTGGGTGTAACAACTACTCTTCATTTGAGATAAATGTAAAAGACAGTTCAACTCCTTTATGGAACCACAGAGCTGAAGCAATAGCAGCCTCCATCCAAAACACAGGAACATGTGACTGCCCTGCACATGGAGGCAGAAGGGTGTTTCTGAGTATTGTTTTGTGAACTTTTGCCTGTGGAAGAGAGGATGAAAGACCAGAGAAGGCAACAAGGAAGCATCAGACACAACAACAGAAGCATTGGCAGCGTAGATCTGAAGAAAAAACTAAGACAGTGCTTTTGGGCTGAGTTCTGGCTAGAAAGGGGCTTGAAGCTGTGATCAAAGAAACTGTGTCCTGCTGTTTGATTCTTGCTGTGCTCAGACAAACGGGACTTCGTACATACTTTGTAAATAAATAGAGTTGCATTAAAGACACCTGCTCTACCATCAATTTTCCCCTGCCAACTGAAACAGCCCGCAGGACCCTGAATTTTTGCTAACCACTTGGGTCTAAAAGAGATAACAGTATATTAGGCATCAAATGAGGGATATCTCGTAAAGGTGATCTTTGAAACAGAGAAGAAGGAAAACTAGACTTTTGCCCTTTTTTTACTGCTTTTGGATGTATAGCTGATCTGATATGTTTTGAGGGAAGGGGTTTGTTTTGGGTTTTTTGGCATTATAAATTCTGGCCTTATCTGCCCTATTTTTCTTGAAAATCTCCATGGATGACTGGAAGATTAGTATGATTGTGACATCACAGATGGCATGCAAGTGGAACCCAATTAACTGAGTGGTGTTTGTTCACATTTCGTTTAAAATTTGGGGGGTGGGGAGAGAAGCAGCACATGTTTAACTCAAATGCCTGCATAAGTAATTGGAGCTAAAGCTCTTTTTGTTAGACTCAGTACCCGTACCCCCTGCTTTTAAGAGCTGAGAAAACTCAGGATCCATATCTAGGGCCTTTATCTAGGGTACGATTTAGAAGGCTAGCTAACATATCTGAAGAGAGAGTGCAAACAAGGCAGTGTGCCTTAAACACATGTTAGTTTTACTGGCTGAGTTAAAGCCTAGAAACTCATCCAGTTTAATTCATGTCTTCACTGCAGGGTTAACTCGAGTTATCTACACTCGAGTTACTTCTTTAGAGTTAGCCTAGCTTGAGTGAGGCTATGGTCTTGTCTATACTTGAAATGCCACAACAGCACAGCTGCAGTGCTTCAGTATGGGCACTACTCCACTGATGGGAAGGGTTCTCCAGTTGGCATAGGTAGTCCACCCCCTGGAAGGCAGTAGCTAGCTAGATCTACATAGGGACTTAGGTCAGCTTAACTACGTTGCTCAGGGATGTGAAATTTTCACTTCTGAGTGATGTAGCTTGGTGGACTTCGCTTTTTAGTGTTGACCTGCCTTAAAAGTGACCTGACCACACAGTGAAATAACACTTGAGTTGCTGCATCCACACTGGTGCTACAGTCACTTGTACGGGGTATTAAGATTTCTGGGTGCACGTTCCATAGTTCTTTGTGCTGCACTAAGCTGCATCTGCTGCTCTGAGTTCTTTCCTAGTACAATGTGGGAGAACTTTTCTATTCTTTCTTGGCACATGGAAGACATCGTGGAAATGCTTTGGAGGCAATCAAATGGAGCTAGCTTGTATCCACACTATCAAGTGGTGATGTTAGGAGCCTACAGCTTGTGCCATCTCATCTACCCTTCATCAGGTCAGCCCACTCCAGATAAAAGCACCATCATGAGGGAATGAAGGGTTTTCATGTGTAGACAGGACACCAGCGTGGGACAACACTGAAGTTATAACTTGCAGTAACTTTCCAGTGAAAACAAGCCCACAGGTGCACTACTTTGTCTACATGCGGCAGTTAGCACATTTTAGCAAATGCCTTCTAAAGCCTATTCTAGCAAGGCCTAAAACCTCCAACGAGACCTCCAGCAAACCTCAGGGAACACACAATGTGACATTTCTAATGTTACTAAAGTGAAAAAACAAGCAAGTCAAAAATAAATCTCCTATATTCACACTTTTTTATTACAGTGTGGACAATTAAAAAAGAAAAAAAAAAAGCACAAACCCAATTCTTTGCCCTTTGCAGATCATTTATATATTTGATTGATCTGCCTGCCCATTCATCACCATGGTATCTGGTAGAGTTACCAGGGATGAATATGATCCTAAGTATTTTTCCTCTGCTATCTTTAATAGGTATTTATAGGGTGCCTGTCATAATAAATGCTGTGAAATATCTTTTTTAAGAGCCCTGACTCCAGAGGTTTGTGTGCACATGCTCTGAGGATGACTCCTTTTTGAGGTGAGTGGTGGAGTTCACACTTTTGCAGCTGTTAGGCTGGAGACGCCTTTCTGCAAGCCAGGGAAGTGGTGTGGCTTACATCTTCGAAAGCTCTTTGCAACAGGAAGTGAGGTGCTTTCCTTTTTGAAGAGAGCAGATTTTGCAGAGTTCAGCAGCAGGAACCTCAACAAGAAGCAGATAGATCTCAACATCACAGGGAATGCGCAAAGGCTTTCCCTGCAGCTTTGAGTGGGCTGCGACTTTAGAAAGAAGCACTGATGATGATAGATTATTGGTGCTGATTAAGAATAACACCTCTCCATAAACATATAGTCTTTAGCTGTAACATATCTGACAAAGACAAAGCTGAATATAATTAACCAGCAATATTCTTGTATTTGTTATCTGTATTGTACTGAATTTTGAGAAATGGCAACATCCAACCTTTATGGCCAGATATAATATCCCAAAGGACTATGTTATGTTACAATGCGGCCGCACATGGAAGTAACAGATTTCTTTTGCTAACTGCTTCTCCTCAGCCATTGTTTATTTTACAATGAGTCTCCATTGTGGTAAAGTGACAAAAAACAAAATACTCATCCTATAGAATGGTTTAGATAGAGCAGGAATCGGCAAACTTTCAGAAGCAGTGTGCCAAGTCTTCATTTATTCCCTCGAATTTAAGATTTCGCGTGCCAGTAATACATTTTAACCTTTTTAGAAGGTCTCTTTCTATAAGTCTATAATATAGAACTAAACTATTGTTGTACGTAAAGTAAATTAAGGTTTTTAAAATGTTTAAGAAATTTCATTTAAAATTAAATTAAAATGCAGAGCCCCCCAGACCGGTGGCCAGGACCCAGGTAGTGTGAGTGCTACTGAAAATCAGCTCTTGTGCTGCCTTTGGCACCCGTGCCAGAGGTTGCCTACCCCTGAGATAGAGGATTCAAGAACAGAGTCCCAGTATAGTTCTATAATGACATAGGATCATTGAAATAAAAGGGAAGGGGTAATGCTGGAAATGAGATCTTAAACAATATGTTGTAAAGGGGATTGTAACAAGGCAGTCTGCCCTGGTGAGGGCCAGGAGGCCTTGGCCTGCTAGCGCTGTTCAGCTTGCCCTGCCCCATGACACCTGGACTGCATGTTGGATTTAAAAGGAGGAAAGATGAGCAGTTGAAGACTGGCTGTAGAGAAGAGCAGTTAAGTTGAATTGGAGGGGAGAACTACAGGAGTGGAACTAGCTCCTTTGGTGGGCCCTGAACCAAAGGGCAAGGCTGAAGAGCGATAGCTGTAGAGCACCTTGAGAAGGGTGAGATGCTCAAGCTCAGAGAGGGGCAGAAGATACATCAATAATGTTTGATTTTGTTTGTAGTTTTAATTCTTCTGAGGGGCCCCTGGGATGGGAGAAGCCCTCCGTTCTGCTACCCAGAAAAGAAGACTGTGACTCCATTGTGTTTCTGTTTGATTTTTAAAGATGTCGCTGCCGGCACAGATGAACCCAAAGCGAGGGCCTTTGAAAAGGCCAGCTGAGAGAAGCCAGCTTAAGGTCTGACCAGTTAATTAAATAGACTGGAGGGGTTTAAATTTGTTTCGTGACTTGGCCAGAGGGAATGGGAGTGACCAACCCATGCAGGAAAAGCTAAGGAAACCCACTCCTGAAGAGGGAACTGAGGCAAGGAGTGCCTCCATTGACACAGTAGACCAGGAAGGAATGCAATGGGTTGATCATGTCTGTGACAAAGATGAAGAGTCATTTAAAGAAACAGTAGAACAGTATGGGGAAGATCACAGAGTGATAACAGGTTTATAGCGATGGAATTATGTAATTATGCAGACCCACAGGAAGTACCACAACAACAGAGGATACGATTTCTTTGAATATGGTTTGCTGAAGGACATAGCGAAAAATAATTCAAGGTTGTTAGTGGTGTTCACAGAGCAGCTGCAGATGGTGGAGCTCTGCTTCTGGGCCTGAGAAATGAACATTGACTGGTGGGATTGCATCATAGTGTAGGTTTGGATGATGAACAGTGGCTGCAAAACTCTTGGATGTGAAAGCCCATGTTCCTGGATGTGTGGGCTAAGTTCCGTCCAGCACATGGACACCAGAATGAAAGCTGCATTGACAGTGAAGAAGTGAATGGTAATTGCACTCTGGAAGCTCACAATGTCAGATTGCTACTGGTCACTGGGAAATCATTTTGGAGTTGGAAAATCCACAGTGAGGGCCGTTGTCATGAAGGTGTGTAGGGCCATTAACTGTCTTCTGCTACACAGGACTATGGCACTTGGCAAGAAATAGTGGATGAGTTTTCAGCAATGGGGTTCCCAAACTGCAGTAAGGAAGGAAGGGGGAATCCTTATTTTGGCATCAACCCTCCTTGCCCCAGAGTACTCAATGGAAAAGGTTACTTTTCTATGGTTATGCAAGCATCGGTGGAGCACTAGAATGCTTCACCGATATCACTGTGGGCTAGTCAGGGAAGGTGCATGACACTCACATCTTTAAGAACACAGGATGGTTCAGAAAGCTGCAAACCAGGACATTCTTTTCCAACTGGCGGGTTCCCATTGGCAATATTGAAAAGCAGCTGCCAATAGTGATTCTGGGGACCCAGCCTACCCCTTGCTCTCCTGGCTCCATACACTGGCCACCTCAACAGCATCAAGGAAAGATTCAGTTACCAGCTGAGCAGGTGCAGCATGACAGCTGAATGTGCTTTTGGTAGATTGAAGGGACACTGGCATTGTTTACTCACTACATGGATCTCCGTGAGAAAAATGTCCCAATGGCTATAGCTGCCTGTAGTGTCCTGCATAAAATCTGTGAGGTAAAGAATGAAAAACTGCCTCCACCATGAAGGGTAGAGATGGAGTGGCTCTCTGCTGATTTTGAACACCCGGACACAAGGGGTATTACAGGACCCCAACATGGAGCTATGTGGTTGAGGGAGACTCTGAAAGAGCACTTTAGTAGTCTGCCCCAATAGTGTTTTCTATTCTGCTGGCGTTTTCGTTTCTGCTTAGGATTGAGTAGTGCTTGCTGTATGTTTATATATGAGACTGTGTTTTCTTTCAGCTGTGAATAATGTGGTGCCCTTAAGCTATAAATTGTGTGGCACTTGCTGTACATTTATTAATATGACTGGCTGTTTTCCAGTAGCAATGAATTTTGTGATGCTTGATGTACATTTACAAGTACTGTTTCTTTTGAACACTGTGCTGCGATATTTGTTGGAACTAATAAAGGTAATTTGATCCTCCAAAAATAGAACTTAAATTGGTAAGAAAAAATACTGCAAAAAATAATGTGCAAAAAAATCCACAGGCAATGTTATACAAATTTTTAACATAACTTAATGAGGTGAAAATTTAAAATTAGAAAGGAAGGAAACATTTATATCCATTTGAATGCACAATTGTCATCTACTGTGGGTATACAGACACCAACTGTGGTTGTCACAGGTCAGTGTTATTTGAAACTGTGGTTTTCGTTGCTGTTTTCCATTGTGGACAGGTATGGGTACTGGTGTGCCCCATTATGCCCTATAGTATGTTCAGAGGGCTTAGGCATTCTCCAAGAACTTCAAAGAGCAGAGAGTCCTGGATTTTTGAACCTATAAATCAGTCAGGATCTGAAGCATTTGGGTTTGCTCCTTGAGAAGACCTATTTTGTCCCGGTGTATTTCCCTTTCCTTTTCCTGATGGAACACCTGGGCTTTTTTCCTATATTCTGTGACTTTCTACGTGTTGTCAGTTATATGGGCCCTCCAAATCTGTTGGTCACAGTCTGATGCTTGGCTTTAGGACGTTGTGGATCACATCCTCAGTTGTCCTCTTCTTTCTTCTCATCAAGATAGGCTTTCTGGGAGTGTGGAGGGGGCACCCTGAAGATCACCACACCAGAAGCTCCTGATAAAAACAGACAGATACTGTGATTCACGGTCACAATGGAAAGGGAAATAAATGTTTCAAAACTCCCTCTCCTTATTCCCATCAACAATGTTAATATGATTTGCTTATTGACACCAGCTTTGGAGCACCTCAGCACAGCACCACTCTCAACCCCAGCCATTGTAAATGATTTTCTGTTGCATGAAGCTATAAAACTTTCGTCCCTATTCCATAGGTGTAAGCATAAACCAATGGCACTGACTTTTGGCACTAGTTTCAACAGGAGGTGGTTATTTTAGCTAATATCTCTCTGTGAAGGATAACAAAGGTACAGAGAACACAGCTACTGGTATCCTGAAGCTGCCCCGGGCCCATATGCCAGTAGCCTGTTTACTGCAATGTGACTAATCAAACTCATCTCAAAGTTGTGTGGCAAAGTGTCTTACTGTGGAGAAAGAAATAAGTCAGCCAGCCCTAGAAACTTTTGGGAGAGAATTGCACAGTATCTCCTTTCATGGCAATCTTTCAGGAGGATAAAAGGTATATTTTTATGGATGTCAAAAGTGATCCAAATGGACCCCACCCTGCCTTACTCAACAGGGGAAAGGAAACCAGGTGCCAGCTCTACCTCTCTTGCTTGTACCTCCCCCTTTTCTTGTGCAAATAAAACAATGAAAAGTTCATACCTTTTGTCTTGTTAACTTGGGGATGGGCCAGGCGCCATCTTTAAATTTAAACACTCTAAAGGAAAATGTATGCACACTCCCGAGTTCTCTTCGCCTTCATCAGACTGATCTGTGCTCACCTGGAGGGACTGGCTAGACTGGGCAGAAACTCAAACAGATCCTGGCACACGGCATGGCTAGAGTCCCCAGCAGTGTCCCTCCCGCACACTGTTCACAACAGTGGTCTCTATCTCAAGCTCCTCTGAAGCATCCACAGTGGTCTGTGGGGTGCTGCTGGAGTCTCTGCCAAGTATGACATACAGTTCCTTGTACAAGCAGCAGGTGTGTGGCTCAGCACCAGATCTATTGTTGCACTTCCTGCCTTGTGGTATCCCTGGTGAAGTACCTGGACTTTCACATGACACTGCTGCTCATCCCTGTCATACCTCTTTGCCTGTATCTCCATGCAATCTGCTGGTAGGTGTCCATATTTCTACAACGGGGCTGTAGTGCTTGTGCAGCCTCTTCTCCCAGGTCTAGGAGCTCCAATAGTTCCTGTTAACTCCAGACAGGAGTTTGTCTAGTGGAGCTGGCATGGTTGCCATACCACATAAGCGAATTGCTAGGGGTAGCTGCCAAGGAGAGCAGTCAGGAAAAGGCTTTTCAGAATATGAGGAGAGGGTTGCTTTGGCCTCTGGCTCCTGGGCAGTGGAGTTTACAATGGTGATCAGAGAATGGGGTGCTGTCAGACAGCTGCTGTAGGACTGTGAGGGTTAACACAAGTCATTCATAGTCTGTGCTTGCACTGTCATGCTCAGTAGGCCATCCATGGTTCTACGCCATTTGGGGAGGTGGTCGCATTGCCATAATGGGGAAGTTACATCAGCCTGAAACAAATTTGTGCATAGACACATGTATAAATAGATCAATGCACAGTGACTTACCTGGAACTAACTTTGTAGTGCAGAGCAGGCCCTAGGGCAGCATCTGCCAAAGATTTTTCACCGCGGCCCCTTTCCTCTTCCCCGATGACTCTCGTGGCCTGGAGGTATGTCCGCCAAAATGCCGCCAACTGCAAGTTTCCACGGTCGGTGGCATTTTGGCGGGACACAAATAGAACTTCCTGTTTTGGCGGCGTTCGACCTGCTCCCGCAGCGGCTGGGGCATGTTCGCCGAAAGGCGCCAGGGTGTCTCGCACCCCCAGGGGGTGTCTTGCGCACCCCTAGGAGTGTGCGCACCCCACTTTGACGACCCCTACCCTAGGGCAAAAAGTGCCTCTGAAACCATTTTAAAGTTCTCCAATCCCTTTTTCTCACTTGTCCTGCAGAGCAGGGCCGTTCTCTCACCTTGCCTTGGGGCATGTCTACGCTTGCCATTTAAAGCGGAAAAAGTCCCTTTTTTGTACACTTGCCAATGTCTTTTTGCAGTGAACCTCAGCGGCTTCACCACAAAAAGCAAACCACCTCCACGAGAGGCATACAGTTCTTACCAGTGATGCTTTTGCGGTGATGTGCAAGTGAAGACACGTTCTTCCTGTTTACACAGCTTTTAGCCTCCGCAGGATATCCCACAGTGCCGCCCTAAGTGACCACTCTAGTAAGCAGCTCTGCTGCTCTGATGCCAGATAAACAAACATCCACCCTTTCCCCTGTAAAGCCCCGGGAACTTTGAAACTCCCCTTCCTGTTTTCTTGGCAAGTGCTCCCTTATCTGGCCAGGTGACAATGCCTGCTTCACAGTGCAAATGATCCCCTGCTTGGAGCAATGCTGAGCTACTGGAGGAACCCAGGATGCCTCACGATCAACACCCCCTTCCCACAAGACCCATCGTCAAACTGGAGAGAGCTGGCCTGTGGGATAGCTGCCCTATTGCACTGCTCTCATCCGCGATGGAAGTGCTGCTAATGTAACTACTGTCTGACACCTGAGAAATTGAGTACCCAAACCAGCACTTTTCTTTCACTGGTTCCCTATCACCAGTGAAATTTACAACACAAAAACTCTACAGGTATAGACATACCCTTGGGTGGAAGGATTCTCTCTGTCTCTTCATCCTTAGAAGATGAGCACATGACCCTTCCAACTGTTTTTTATAAAGTTGTGTACAACACCTGGCACACACATGGGGCCCCCTTTGGCTGCTGCCACAATATAAATAGTAATGCTGTGCTAAAAGGCATTAATGGCTGCCATCAGGTTTGAAACACAATCACAGACCTTGTTAAAACATTAGGTGTGTACCAAGCACTCCTAACGTGTTTTGTGTGGTCGTGGCTCAGCACTGGGAGAGAGGTCTCCCAGTGCTCTAAAAAGCCCACCTCAATGAGGGGCGTAGTTACCAGCCCTTAGGCACTGTTTACGCTGGCGCTTTACAGCACTGAAACTTGCTGCACATAGGTGTGTTTTTTCACACCCCTGAGTGAGAAAGTTGCAGCTCTGCTAATTGCCGGTGTAGAGGAGCCCTTAGACAGAAAGCACAATCAAGGTCCTTTGTGTAGTAAAAACAATGGCTGCATGGCTGGCCCTGAACTTACCCCAGTAAATTAACAGGACAGATGCAGGGGTGAGGGGCTTGTCCTCACCTACAGCACAGTGCAGCTTTGCTACTGTGGCACTTTAGTGAAGATGCTATGACACCGATGGGAGAGCTTCTCCCGTCAGGAGAGTTAATCGACTTCCCAAGAGGCAGTAGCTATAGCACCGTCTATGGTGGGGGGAGGCGGTATAACTGCATCACTCCGGGTGATGGGTTTTTCCACACCCCTGCATGATGTAGTTATGCTGATCTAGATCTTCATGGTAGACATGGCCTAAGAGATCAGTTGTAAACTGTGTGTGTGTTGAAGAAAGCCAGGTAAAGGAGTGAGAGTGTGACCATGAGAGAAAGCAGAGGGACACTGTTTCTTAGGTACAGACCTTACTGAAGAGGCTAACTTGGGAGTTTCCAAGCAGGGAAACTGTCTGCGGTTGTTTGTTTCTGCTGTGTTCAGGGAGACAGGCCTGTGGGTACATTCTTTGTAAGTAAATAAGATTACATCAAGCATATACCGACTCGCATCCCCAGTTTCTCAGGCTGACGGAAACAATGCTGCTTGATTGACTTCCCAGACCACTTTGACTACAAGCTTCAGTCCATCTCCTGCCAAAGGGGGCTCTGTGCAGCTGCAAAGCCAGCTCCTCATTCCTGAAGACTCAGCAGAGACCTTTCCAGTTCCCAGGCCTTGTGGGTGGATAACTTGAGTACAAAACTAGACTCGAGCTCCCCCCATAACTATTATTTTTATTCCTGTAGTGCCCAGAAGCTGCAACCAAGATCAGGGCCCCATTGTGCTAGGCACTGTTCCACACATAGTAAGAGCCAGCCCCTGCTTAGAGAGCTTAGAAGGTAGAGAAGACAAAGGATGGGGGAAACCGAAGCACAGAGAGGGGTCGTGACTTGCCCAAGGTCACCCACTAGGCCAGAACTGAGACAATAACTCAGGTCTCTTGAGCCTAGGGCAGTGGTTCTCAACTATGGTCCATTGTGTATTCAGGGAAAGCCCCTGGTGCGCTGGGCCTGTTTGTTTACCTCCCACCTCCGCAGGTTCCACTGATTTTGGCTCTTACTGGCTACAGTTCACCGCTTCAGGCCAGTGGGGGCTGCAGGAAGCAGAGGGATGTGCTGTCCACTGCTTCCCGCAGCCCACATTGGCCTGGAGTGGCGAACTGTGGCCAGTGGGAGCCGCGATCGGCCGAACCCGCAGAGGCGACAGGTAAACAAACCAGCCCGGCACGCCAGGGGCTTTCCCTGAACAAGAGGTGGACCACAGTTGAGAACCACTGGTCTAGGGTGACCAGACAGCAAGTGTGAAAAATTGGGATGGGGTGGGGGATAATAGGAGCCTATATAAGAAAAAGACCCAAAAATTGGGACTGTCCCTATTGGGACATCTGATCACCCTACTTGAGTCCCACCCTTGTTGCCTTTTAGTAGCACTTCCCTTCTTTGTTTTAGAACCTGCTAGAAACTGATCAGAGCAATGTGCTTTGTCTGTTGGCCTGGGAAAGCCAAAGTAGTATATTGTGCTGTGAGGATTTTTCTTGACTCCTCTTGCTGGTGCCCTTTCGAGAGCCAGTAACACCAGCAGGAGGAGATTTGATTAACTGTGAGCAAGCATGGTAGTGACTATCACAATGTCAAAAAAAAGTCAATGAAAATTATTTGCCATCATGTTCTTGAAATGGCCTCAAATGTTTCCCATTCCCTTCTCCCTGCTGTGGTTTTCCATTGGCCCTAGTGATGGCCAGCTGTGAAGTCTGACACAGGTGAGGAGCCTGTCATGCTATACAAACAATCATATCAAATTACAGGTTCATGCTGGAACACAGGATTACGCAGATTTTCACTAGTGCTTAAATTCAGCATCTCAAATTAACTATTAGCCAAACTCTCAGCTGACATTGTCAGACATGTGCATAGAAGGCTAGTTATACTTCTCCGCCATCAGATGTTGCTTACAGAGACTCATTTGTCCAAAGTCCATCAGAAAAGAGGTGCAGAGTGATACAAGGATCTGGGAGCAGATTGGATCCTCTGAATCCTCCTTCCTTCTCAAGGGTCAGTGTTATGTTCTCTCCAGGCTAAAGCCCTTTATCTGTTGAAAGAACTTGCGCTTTTCAGGTTTGTTCATGTTTGTGATGGATTTGGTGTTTGGTTTGCCTTCTTAGCTCATCAGAAAGAAGGGAATCTGTACTAGCTTCTAGTCCACTTCCTCTTGGCATTGGACACGTTACACTGGACAGTCACTAAAAATTTGGCTCAGAACTGCACTGTATTTAGGATTGGAGGGAGAGATTCATGGTAAAAGATCCTGATGACTAGCTGAAGTTTCAGATACACTCTGATTTCTTTAACATAGGGTAGGGTGTTTAAACTAGCAAAGTTAACAGCTATGTTCCGTGGTCGCAGTTTCAGATCTCCTTCTATATGGATTAATATGCTCATCCTCTCAAATGGTTCTTAATCTAATCTGTTCTGTACTCTGTTCTGCACTTTAACTTCTGATCTGCAACTATGGTTCCTCTCAGTCATCTTTGTGGTATTATTTTCCAGCTGCAGCATCCTTTCCTTCACAGGTCCTTTACCAGTCTTCCCCTAGTTGTGTTAGAGATAAAAAGTCTGCTTAGCTACCAAGTTATTTGATAAGCAAAGTCCATGGATCTTGAGACAAAAAGCTTTTTACTGATTAGTCAGCACCAATTACAGCGATATCTCTACTTTGAACCAACTACCAATTAAAATGTGCAGGTGCAATGATTGCCCACAAAAAATTCTTTCCAGAAATAATGAAGCTTAATTAGGAACATGACCTCCCTGGGGACATGCTCCTCCACGTTAATGTTCTGTACTGAGGCCTGGGTTTGATTTCCCAGTCTGGAGCCATGATCGGTGGTGGCGGTGAACAGAGCTGCTTGCTCCTTCCAGGGTTGTGCTTATTGATGGAAAAACCTAGGTCTGAACAATCATGCAGATTGAGGTTCTGATTCTGCAAAGATGAACTGAGGGTCTTATTTTAAGCCAAATGTGGTGACATTCTTTGGAGGAGCGTATAGGCAGGTTACAATACTGTCTGCTGTACGTTTTGGGAGGAGGATAGTCCAATGGATAAAGTTCTGGCCTGGGCCTCAGGAAACCTATTTTCAATTATCTGATCCACTGTAGCCTTCCTGAATGCCCTTGGGAAAATCACGTAGGCCATGTCTACACTCAGAAGTTAAGTCAATCCAGCTACATCACTCAGGTGTGCAAAATCCACCTTCTTGAGCAACTTAGTTAAGCTGACCTAACCTCCAGCCTACATAGTGCTAGGTTGATGGAAGAATTCTTCTGTCAACCTAGCTACTGCCTCTCAGGAAAGTGGATTGAGTACACCAATGAGAGAACCCCTTCCATCGCTGTAATGAATGTCTAGTGAGTCAACTTCTGTTGGTGAGAGAGAGAGAAGCTTTTGAGCCACACAGAGCTCTTCTTTGGGTCTGGGAAAGATTCTCTGAGCCTCCCAACTAGATGCAATGTGGATCAGATTGTTTAGCATAAGTAGTTAGCACTAGGGCTGTCAGGCGATTAAAAAAGTTAATCGTGATTAATCACGCGATTAATCACACTGTTAAACAATAATAGAATACAATTTATTTAAATATTTTTGGATGTTTTCCATATTTTCAAATATATCGATTTCAGTTACAACACAGAATAAAATGTATACAGTGCTCACTTTATTTTTATTACAATTATTTGCACTGTAAAAATCAAAAGAAATAGTATTTTTCAATTCACCTAATTCAAGTACTGTAGTACAATCTCTTTATCATGAAAGTTGAACTTACAGATGTAGAATTATGTACAAAAATAACTGCATTCAAAAATAAAACAGTGTAAAACTTTAGAGCAGGGGTGGGCAAACTTTCTGACCCGAGGGCCACATTGGGGTTCCAAAATTGTATGAAGGGCTGGTTAGGGAAGGCTGTGCGTCTCCAAACAGCCTGGCCCTGCCTCCTATCTGACCCTCACCCGCTTCCTGCCCCGACTGCCCCCTTCAGAATCCCTGACCCATCCTGCTTCTTGTCCCCTGACTTCCCCTTCCTGAAACCCCCTCCGCCTCAACCACCCCCCACAGGACCACACCTCCTAACCAACCCATCCTGCCCCCTGACTGCCCCGACCTCAACTTCAAAGAGATTGCACTACAATACTTGTATAAGGTGAATTGAAATATACTACTACTTCTGGTTTTTACAGTGCAAATATTTGTAATAAAAATAAAGTGAACACTGTACACTTTGTATTCTGTGTTGTAATTGAAATCAATATATTTGAAAGTGTAGAAAACATCCAAAATGTATAAATAAATATTATTCTATTATTAACAGCACGATTAATCATGATTAATCACGATTAACTTTTTTAATCACTTGATAGCCATAATAATAATAAAGTGAGCGGTCTACACTTTGAATTCTGTGTTGTAATTGAAATTGATATATTTGAAAATGTAGAAAAACATCCAAAATATTTAATACATTTCAATTTGTATTCTATTGTTTAACAGTGCACTTAAAACTGAGATTAATCGCAGTTAATTTTTTTAGTTAATTGCGTGAGTTAACTGTTATTAACTGGAATCAGAGAGGTAGTCGTGTTAGTCTGGAATTGCAGAAATGACAAAGAGTCCTGTGGCACCTTAAAGACTGACTAAAGTATTAGAGCAGGCCTGCACAACATGCGGCCCGTGGGGGCCACATGCGGTCCACACGGGCTCACTGTGCGGCCCGTGGGGAGTGAGTAGGGGTGGTGCAAGCCAAGTGGTGGGGTGCGGGGAAGCGGATGGGGGCGGGGCGACGGTGAGGCTTTTTGGCCCGCAGCTGGTTTTTTTGCAATAATATGACCCTCGCTGCTTTCCGAGTTGTGCAGGCCTGTATTAGAGCATAAGCTTTCGTGGGCTAATACCCTCTTCGTCGGATCTGACGAAGTGGGTATTGGCCCACGAAAGCTTATGCTCTAATACTTCAGTTAGTCTTTAAGGTGCCACAGGACTCTTTGTCACTTCTGTTATTAACTGACAGCCCTAGTTAGCACATATTGTCTCTCTCGCCAACAGAAGTTGGTCCAATAAGGACCTTGTTTCCCCCGAGAGCGACAAGTCATTTTTAGACCCAGCGTGACCCAAATCTGACATTCCTCCTGGAACCAGGGTCAGCTCTGCTGCTTTGTCCTTGGGGCTTGGCCTGGTGGGAACTTCCAGCTCCCCATCCCCGTGACAACTCCTGCCTAGAGGGTCAGCAAGGAGGCTGTGTGTCCAGCTCCTGCCATCCACTTCTCCCCTGCTGCACTGTGGCATGAGAGGCCTGAGACTTGTCAGCACACTCACTCTGCGGCGTGCACAGAGAGCAGTGAGGTAGCAGTAGCTGGCCGGAGCATGGCATGCAGCCACTGCAGTGCCAACTCCATTGGAGGTGAGGAGAGATGATCCAACCTGCGCCTGGGAGGACTGGGTTGTTTTCAGACCTAACCCAGCCTCAGTTTCACACTTATATTTGGATCCTGTTGGGTCAGGTTGGGTTGCAAAGCTCCAGCACAGCCATATTTGGGGTATGAAGTCCATTCAAAGAAGCGTCACAGCCCAGGTGTATAAATTACATAAAGGCCATTTTTATGGTTCACAAATCTAGGCACAGGAGAAGTCACCCTGGTTTTCTTCTTAGAATTAGGAAAGAACTGATTGAGTGTGAGACTACAATAAGGAAGCTTGGGACAGGGGCCCCAAACTACTCGCACTCACTCATAACACTAAGGAATGGATTGACAGACCACAGCACTACAATGTGGTAGTCTTCAGCTAAGCAAATTCTGGAGGAATTTGTCTAGTGACCAAGGTGCATTGTGGGCTGTGTGTGTGTAGATGATTAATATTGATGAGAATGGAATTAGGCTGGAAGATCCTAAAGGACATCATAATCAAATCACTTAAAATGTTGGCTGCAAGGACCAGTAGCCAATATGTTGTAAAGAAGGACGGCTCAGAGATGGGAGGTAAAAATAACTTGAAATGGGAAGGGACATGGAAGAATGCCCATCAGTTAAAGGTGAATCAGAGTGAAAATGATAACTCAAGTACACCCAGGCACCACTGCGTTCAGATGCCATGAAAGTGGTTAAGTAGAAATACGCAGAAAGAGAAACCTTGATAGTATTGAATAGGCACATAAGAACTGCCAGACCTATGAGGCCATCTAGTCCAGTGTCCTGGCTCTGACAGGGGCCAGCACCAGCTGTTTCAGAGGAAGGTTTAAGAACCCTACGGTAGGCAGATGTGGGGATAATCTGCTCGCCATGAAGATCTCACCCTGATCTTTAGTACTTAAAAGTTATCTTAAGTCCTGGAGCATGAGGTTTTATGTCCCTTCCAGAACTTGTTAGCGCTAATGATTATACCTCTGGATATTCTTTTTACCCATATAAAAAATCAAGTTCCCTTTCTGAATCTTGCTAAGTCCTACATCCTGTAGCCATGACTTCTGCAGCTGCATTATGTGTTGTCCCCACTAATCGTGCTGTGGAAAGCATGAAGTACACAAATCGGGTTTGACTTTTACAAAAAAGTCCTTTTCCCCTCTTGATGTTTCCTGGTTAAAGGAGGAGAGCCTACAGTGTGCCTCAGTTTCTCCATCTGTAAAATGGAAGTAATGATACTGACCTCCTTTGTTAAAGTTCTTTGAAACATCCTGATGAAAAAGTGCTATATAGGAGTTAGCTGCTAGTGTTATTTATTACTACAGTTTAGCATCCCAGATATCTTATTTCAGGCCGTGTTATCCTCGGTATTTATAACACATAGTGATGCATTCTGGGATACCTTTAATGAGCAAAGAAATACCAACTTTTAACAGCTCCAGGCCTTATTGAAGGGAGTTTCGCTATTGACATTGATTTAAATGGGGCCAGGCTTTCATCTCAAGAGTATATCACAATGTGTGTGCATTGAGGAAGAGGAGCAGTTACCTGCGCTGAGTGGGGCTACAGCCGGGGTTCTCAGATTGTTGTACTGGTGACCGCTTTCACACAGCAAGCCTCTGAGTGCGACCCTCCTTATACATTAAAAACATCTTTTATATATTTAACACCATTATAAATGATGGAGGGAATGCAGGATTAGGGGTGGAAACTGACAGCTCACGACCCCCATGTTATAACCTCATGACTCTCCGAGGGGTCCCGACACCCAGTTTGAGAACCCCTGGGCTACAGTGGTTCTTTTCCAACAAATATCGCTGATTCACTAGAGCAGCAAAGCATGACAGGACATGTATTGTTGTGCTGGAATCACACTCCCGGGGCGTGTCTGGGAACCACTTAAGAAGGGTTATTATGGTCCAAACAAAACAAAAATCTTGTGCCCTGGAGCATCAGATTGTGATAACATAAATCTGAGATGGAGACGGTCGTGTATTTTTTATACTCTTCCCTCTGGGCTTCCCACTTACAGTGCTTCTACCTAAATAACATTTTACAAACAAAAGTAACTTTTTTCATAAAAATATTTCCTCTCTGAGAAATAGTTTGAAGGAGAAGAGTGGGAGGAAAGGCTTTTACAGAAAGGTATCTCTCGGTGCAGGCTTGCGGAGTTTAGAATTGACAGAGCACTTGAGCAGAATACGCATCCATATATGGCGGGTGTTTGTGGCCCCAAGTGTAGACAGGGAATAATGCCTCATTCTCATTTATACATATGCCCGTTTATTCCACTCCAGTAGTTCAAAGGGGCTTTAACGTAGGCATAAATTATATTTACTCCAGTTTACTGCCAGGACCTTAGTGTAAGTGAGCATCAGTTGCTTGTATTCAGATTCAGGAAAGTATATTGGAATACAGCTGCCACCCAGCTAAGGTCCCTCCTATTTCTACACCCTTGAAAGGAGCAGTGGGCCTGATTCTCAGTTACTCTGTTCTTTTCTGTGAGACAGGAAGGGCCTTATATTATGGGGCCCTGTAAGGTCCTACCCTGTCCCTGGTATAGGTAGAATTGGGGAAACTGAAATTGGCACATTTCTGAACTAGATGGAGGAGGATACTGCTTAAACTGTGGTGGAATGAGCATTGATGTTTGGCGGGAGAAGTACACCAGCTAGTTGAATCTGTAAAAACTGGTCACTAATGCCTAAATGGTGGAGCTCTTGACTAGAATATGGAAGAAGATTTCGTTTTCATTTTTGCAAATGAAAAAAAAGTGTAAAAAGATCTACAAAGGATGATCCCTCACTCTCACAGATCTTGGGAGACAGACCAGTCCTCACTTACAGACAGCCCCCCAAGCTGAAGCAAATGCTCACCAGCAACCACACAACAAAAACACTAATCCAGGAACCTACCCTTGCAACAAAGCCCGATGCCAACTCTGTCTACATATCTATTCAAGTGACACCACCATAGGACCTAATCACATCAGCCATGCCATCAGGGGCTCTTTCACCTGCACATCTACCAAAGTGACATATGCCATCATGAGCCAGCAATGCCCCTCTGCCATGTACATTGGCCAAACTGGACAGTCGCTACACAAAAGACTAAATGGACACAAATCTGACAGGAATCATAACATTCAAAAACCAGTAGGAGAAGACTTCAATCTTTCTGGTCTCTCAGTAACAGATTTAAAAGTGGCAATTCTTCAACAAAAAAACTTCAAAAACAGACTCCAATGAGAAACTGCTGAACTGGAATTAATTTGCAAACTGGATACCATTAAATTAGTCTTGTATAAAGACTAGGAGTGTCTGGGTCATTACACAAATTTAATTTATTTCCCCATGTTTGCAATCTATTTTATCATGTTAAGTATCCCCCTACTGTTACTCACACCTTCTTGCCAGCTGCTTCAAATGGGCCATCCTGATTATCACCACAAAAGTTTTTTTCTCCTGCTTTTAATAGCTCACCTTAATTGATTAAGCCACTTAAAGTTGGTATGGCAACCTACACCTTTTCATGTTCTCTGTAAGTATATATCTTCCTACTGTATGTTCCACTCTATACATCTGATGAAGTGGGTTCTAGCTCACGAAAGCTTATACCCAAATAAATTGATTAGTCTATAAGGTGCCACAAGTACTCCTCGTTCTTAAAACTGAGTGAGTCGCTATCATTAATTTCCTTAGTTTATTTGGGTAGCGATAAATATCTGCACCTGACTTATGATATTGGTGGCTTTCTATGGTTGAGCACTGTATATATAGAGATCTCAAATGAAGAGTCAACAAAGATAAAAAGTGTGTTATTGCTGGAAAGCATATGAAAGGAATGAGAACGTGCCAAAAGAAGTGACTGAGACATGCTGGGAAGCACTAATGACATGTTTCATTCCAGAGAGAAACCTGTAGTGCCAGAAACCTGTTCTGGAACCCAGCACGATACCAGACAGAATCCATAGACAAATTCACCACACAACCAAGAACTTTAGAAAAGGTTTGCAGCTTTGCTGACCTGGAAGATGAAGTTAAAACAGAAGATAATTGTGATCTATCTTAATTATAACTATAATTATTAATTAAGATTATTATGATTCTCTGGACAGTTAAAGAGACCTGATGGAACTCCAGCAACACGTCGGAGGACTTGAAATCTTGGCACTTCTTGCCAAAGACAATGAGTCAGGCATGAACAAACTGCAGGTGTGCCGTATGAACACAAATCATAGAGCAATGATAAGATAGAGAACCTTTTGCTTAGGGCTTGTCTGGAATAGGTAATTGACTGAAATAGCTACTGAGGAATAAGCTATTACTCAACAGCTATTTTGGAATGGCACCTGTGATAGGTTATACAACCCTTGGGGCAAGGATGGACACCTCTCTTGTCTAGAACCTCCTTCCCTGGACAACAGCATTCCTGAAGATTAGTTTCAGAGTTCAGGGCACAGCCCTCCTACTGTGGCTCTTCGGGAATCTCTCTCTCCCCCGGGGGTGAAAAATACCCCAAATGAAAAAGGCAAAATACTTCCACAGCACATAAAAATAGTGATCCTGTAGTCCCATGCTGTGTAAGGGAGAAACAGTTCTTGGGAAGGGATGTGCATGTATCCAAACACCCGGGTTGAGCCTCAGGACTCCAAAAAGGAAAGCTGGTCCCCCTTTTCCCTCAGAGTGCCTGTTAAGCCAGGGCTCACAAGCAGTTTTCCCAGTAAGTAATGTTTGCTTCCTGGAGCTGGGAACTTTAGCTCTGCTTCTAAGTGCCACCTTCTACTGAACCTTGATCCTTTTGATCCTTATGATCCTTTTAAGGGCCTTGCCCTTCCCAGGCTTGACAAGCCTCATTAGAATGGTGGAGAGGAAAGGGGGCTAATTCTGACAAGAGCAGCTCTTTAACTCCTTCCTAACTGGTGTGGGGATCTGCCCCATCACAGTGCCCCATGTGGGTATTCTTATTCTGGAATTAGAGTGTCCACATGGGAAACTATTCTGGAATCATTACTGTGGAATAGTTTATTCTGCAATAGCTAGTCTGTCAATTTTGCTGTGTACACAAACCCTGAGAGAGAGAAAAAAACACTGCAGATATGGAACGTCAGAGTCACAACAAGATACCTCCCCTGTAATAGGAAAAACATGCCAACTATAGCAGGAGAAATTCAGAAGAGAAAATGAACCAGCCAGTGGGGAAAGAATCTCATTCCGGGCCTGATTCTGGTGGTTTCACTCATATTGAGTAGCTCCTTTCCTCCACTCATTATTCATGGAGTAAGCTACTATCCAGCAAGAATAAAGGGATCAGAACCTGGTTCTTGGGAAAGGCATATTTATAGCACCTGAAGTTGAGAACAGTATGTGGAAATGGAACTAGTGTTTTGAGGAATCAAGAGATAAAGATGATAAATTTGTGTTGTCAGGTTGGTAGCCTTGAAAGTCCATACATAGCAGTAATGCTGGTACAAGTCATTGGTGAATTTCTAAGAGCTTCTGGCACATCAGTCGGCTGATACGCACATTCAAAGTCTGTAGTCTGAAGTTCCACTGCAATGGGCATGTGATATTGAAAAATCCTCTCCCACTGCAGGGCTCGCTTGCAATGACCATTGCAACATTCTTGGGGTACTCAGGACTGTGGATCACCTTGTTACCCCCTGCATTTAGTGAGAAGGAGTCTATCTTGTTGTAGCTGGGTGTCAGCTTCCTGCCAGACCGGCAGCTACTCAGTACTCTCCTCAGGGCTTATACCTGCCCTTCCTTCACCTTTCAGGTTAACAGTAGGTGCACTCTGTGATGGTGTGTCCACCCCCAGCAGGTCTGGAAGGGGTTAAGGTAACCAGGTAGACCTATTAACTTCTCTGGCTGCACCTGGAGGAAGAGCCAGGGAGCAGGGAATTGACTTCAAGCAGGTTCAGCTGTGCAGGATAGGCCATGAAAAGCCCATGTCTATAAAGCCAGGAAGCTGGCACCAGACAGGCTGCTGCTGGGAAAGGGCTATCATTCCCTGCAAGAGAGGGAGAAGTGTTTGGAAGCTGCAGAGATGTGTAAGCGGCAGTCGCTCCCTTAGAGGAGGGAAGAGGGTTTGGACCTAGTACTTCCAGAGAATGGACATGGGGGAGGAACCAGGAGTTGTAGGCAGCAGTCCAAGGAAGGAGCAGCAGTTGTGTGCACTTAGAATAAACCAAAATAAGTTAACCTTAAGAAAGAATCAATATTTGACTAGAAATTAGAGAGAGAGAGGTAGAAACAAGTAGTTAAAATACCAAACATAAAATGCCAAGCTGGGTCTACTCTGGGTCAGTGGTAACCTTTCCTGTCTAATAAAGTAGTTTCCCCTCCCAAAAGTTCTGTCTTTTTCAGAGCTGTCTGATTTCAGACAAAACAGGATACAAGTGTTCATGAATGCCCCCTGATCCCAATGCCACAAGGGGTTTCCTCAGTGAATGGATGCAGGGTGTCTTTCTTTTCACTCTGTTATACTGAGAGCAATCTTTTGTTTCTATTCATAGTCAGGGTGAACTTGTTTTGTTGTAAAGATTCTTTTTTACTTTTAAGTGATTTTAACTGTCCTTGTTTCTGATGATTTCCCATTGAGAGTCTTTGTACTGTGCAATGCTAAATAGTTTCACCTGGTATTGCATCAGTGGCCAGACAGGGTAGGGTGACAACCCCCCCTTGCTGGAATAGGTACTTATTGAGACGTCCTAGTAACTAATCTTTAATTTTTACTCAGAGGTCATTTTCAATATAAATATATTGTCCAGTAAGTATTACCCATACATACATCTCACAATGTTTAGGAGTCTTGACAAGTTATGAGCTTTCTTTAGACACATCGGGTGATATCCATTATGGATGAATATCCTGCAAAATGTGTTTGGTGTGATGAGTTTGTCAGGTCTGAAGTGAGAGCTGTTTACAAAGAACAAGGGACCCTTTTCCAATGGGCCTCTGTCACAGCTGTTTACAGCTATCAAACCTCTCTAGTTGCACTATTTCATACTAAAAAAGAACACAAGGTAATAAGCAGTATCAGAAGTCATCAACAATCCAGGTCTTATTTAAATAGTAATTTGTAGTGAACCAGTTGAACAGAAACCAGATTCACATATGACAGAAGATTTAAATGACCTAAGTAAATAATGTCTCGTTATTTCAAGAATCATCAAATACATTTTCCACAATGACCAGACTGATATTCTGGTGGCAGAAGATCACCACCATGTATCATTTCAAATGTTCAAAACAGGTTGAAAAATTATCTTAGGCCTTGGTGAAATTAGCTATATTTGGAATATCCAAGTAGTTGGACCACTGAATTTCTGCAACTGCCAAAACTGGAGAACTTCCAGTTTCCAATATTCACCAAGAGAAAAAAAAAGTCTGAAGACAGCAATCAGGAGAGAGTGGAAAATTCATAATATCAGCTTCAGGTGACATTATTTATCAGATCACAGGTTTGTTCTCCAGACTAGATTCAAACAAGGATTTATCGCTATTTAGTGCTGGATGAAAAATCAAGACAGTCTCCATGCATGTTGGCTTCCAGAAAACTATTATATGAGGTTTCTTCTGTGGCCGAGGTCTTTTTGAATTACATACCTCAAACAATACAATTCTGCCTTGGTGAATGCCATCAGAATCAACTTTGGCATCCTTGTAAATTATGAAACTGATTCTGCTTTAAGAGAAGTAATCTTCGGAGTATTTCAAGAGGTAGTCTGACCATATACAAAGAAATATACAAAGAAAATTGAAACTGTGGAGGAATGGAAAATAGATCTTTATCCTTGAAAGGGAAACTCATCACAGAGGTAGAGAAATTGAGCAGCATATTTCAATTCTAAGGCCCAGAATATTGGTCCTTAACCTATAAGTAATCCTATTTGGGAATTCTATGCATTAGGCTATATCTAATAATCCTTGACAACTACATGTCTATTGAACCCCAGATATTAATGGAAATCATCTATCTATCTATCTATCTATCTATCTATCTATCTATCTATCTATCTATC
>ML677366.1:32910735-32964730 GCA_007922305.1 Dermatemys mawii | reverse complement strand
ATCTATCTATCTATCTATCTATCTATCTATCTATCTATCTATCTATCAATCAAGGATATCAAGTCATTTCCAGGTCTAACCTAGCCATTGATCCTTCTTTATCTCTGTGCATGTAATTCTAAGAGCTGCCCTGCATGAGTTAATCAAAAAGAACTTCAGCTTGTTTGGACTCCAGGTTGTAAACATGTCTTTGAAAATATCAAAAATGACTGGTTTAGGGATGGCTTAAAGTTTTAGGATGATTTGAGGACATGGTTCAGGTTCCATCTCAATGGAACCATGGTGTCATCTGTTTGGCTTACACTGCACTGTAACTGGGTTCCCCAACAGGGTTGCAGTATAGACAGAGCCTTTATAATGCTGTCACACTGGGTCACGTTACAATCCTTAAACGTCTGAGCTGATTGTGAGTGCTATTCTTTTGACACTAGGAGATGTCTACACTTTGGGATGGAGCGGGTGATTCTCAGCTCAAGGAGACATACCTGTGCTAACTCAGCTAAAAATAGAGTGAGCTGTGTGGCATGAGCAGCAGGGGGAGCTAGCTGCCCCAAGTACTATCCCATCTTTGACTGTAGGTGCATGCTTGGGACGGCTAGTCCCTCCTGGTGCTCATGCTGCCATGGCTACACTCTTTTTTTTAGCATACTAGCTCAACTAGAGCTAGCACAGGTGTGTCCCCTCGAACTGGAAATCACACCCCAGCTTGAAGTGTAGACATTCTAATTCTAGATGTATAAGTCTTGTAAAAGTTGGTGACACAAGTTAACTGCATTGTTATGGAAGGCGTCACCAGGCGGTGTCATTGCATACAGTCTTCCAAGTTCTTTTTCTTAGCGTGAGAGCAAATATTCAGTCACGGGAAGATATGCTGTGTTAGATTTTGTTATGCAAGGTTTTGTGTAGTGGCAGTGGTTTATTTTACAGGAACTGTGCAAACAGCTGAAATTTTCTCTCTGCCAGGGTTTCTGATTAGCATCAATTCCTGAGGCAGTGTTGCTCTATGGCGGTGTCTCTCCCCCTTTCCAGACTACTGTATCCTTTTCAGGATCTTTGGGTATATCTACACTACCCACCAGATTGGCAGACAGGGGTCAATTTATTGTGTCTAGTCTAGATGTGCTCTCCCGTGCGCTCTCCTCTACTCCACCATCGCAAGAGACGCAGGCAGAGTCGATGGGGGAGCGGCAGCAGTTGACTTACCACAGTGCAGATGCCACGGTAAATGGATCTAAGCATGTCGACTTCAGCTACGTTATTCACGCAGATTGATTTTCCCCCTCCCCCGCCCCCAGTGTAGACCAGGCCTTAGTCTTGCGTACCCCCAACTTATACCTCAGTTAAAAACTTGCTTGCTTACAAAATGAGACATAAAAATATAAAAGTGTCACAGCACACTATTACTGAAATTGCTTGCTTTCTCATTTTTACCATATAATTATAAAATAAATAATTTATAATATAAATGTTACATTTCCATGTATAGTATATAGAGCACTATAAACAAGTCATTATCTGTATGGAATTTTAGTTTAGTACTGACTTTTCTAGTGCTTTTTATGTAGCCTGTTGTAAAACTAGGTTAATATCTAGATGATTTGATGTACCCCTTGGAAGATCTCTGCATATCCCAGAGGTACACATAGTCCTGGTTGAGAACCACTGCTCTATGGCACCCAGCCAGGGGTGTTGGGCTTCTTTGTGCCTGTTAGTCCTTTTAGTCCTTTTTTTTGGTATATTTTATTCATTTTAATATTAACTATTCTTTAGAATCTTTATGATATTAACACAGAGTATATTTGAATTCTAAGGCCCAGAATATTGGTCCTTAACCTATAAGTAATCCTATTTGGGAATTCTATGCATTAGGCTATATCTAATAATCCTTGACAACTACATTTCTATTGAACCCCAGATATTAATGGAAAGCATCTATCTGTCTATCTATCTGTAGATAGATAGATATAGATATATATAGTGCTTACATAAGCATATATAAATCTGGGAGATTGATGAGAGGTGTTGTGGCAGATGTTTCCTATTGGGGAATCAACAGGGAAGAATGATTATGTATGGAAGAAGGACCCACTGAAGAGTATCTTGAAACACTGTTGGTCCTCTAAACTGCAAACAGTTATACTTTCACACATCAAACAGGTAAACTAAGAATGTACGGATATTAAAGGAAATTCCATCAGAACATAAGAAATGGCATCAGAACGTATGGTTTTGGGAGAGTATTCTTGGCAAAGAGGGGTCTCTTTGGCCCAGTCTACACTGCATGGCTAGGTCAACACAAAGCAGCTTACAGTGACCTAGCTGTGGATGTGTTTACATTTACATTTCACTCCTGCTGACGTAACTGGCCCGCTGTGCTGACTTAATAACACTACCTCCCCAAGAAGCTACAGGATTCCTCTGGGTTATTTAACGGGCTGAATAGCAACTAATTTCTGCAACTCCCAGAATTTGAATATTATTGGAATAGGTTATTCACCAAGGCCTAATGTATAGGTTTGATAATTAGCATGGTGGTGACATGATCATTGGATGGGAACGCATATGCTTGCCCATGGGCAGTGGAATTTTGCAAGGCTTGGGTTAGACAAAGGTGGGCTCTTCCCCTGTTGGATAGGGAAAATACCATGCACGTTTATGGTGCTGGTTGCCCGATAACACAGATCAGAAATGACTGACAAAGAGGGTGAGAAACCCGAAGACATCTCCCCCTCACCAAAAAAAGGGGAGGGAATTTTGCCGTTTCTTTTCTGATGGCATTTTAGCCTCTCCAGCTTGTTGCTGCTTAGAGATTGATCTTTTGTGGAGCTATGAAGTTGAGGGATTTTATAGGCTCTGTGGAAAGACATGGTCCAAAGCTCAGAGGAAGGTGAAGACTGGGTTTGCAAATGTCAGTACCACATGCAAATCATTTGCAAACTGGCCTTGCAAATTTGTTACTGTTTATTCTAAGCCTTTATAAAATGTGAGAGGGTTTGGCATGTATCTTGCAGGGATCAAAGGATAGACCAAGCAGACAGAGTTGCTGGGTCACTACCTGGGTTTTTGGGCTTTGCATATTGCACAGGCCTTCAGCATCACGTTGGCCTGTTTGTCTAGATGTGTTGAGGCGCAGTTTGTGGGCTTTGCACTAATATATTTTCCTTTCCCAGCTATGGCTATGAATTAAATATATGTAAAGGCTAAAAAACTCCAAGGACCAGGAACTGGGTGGCTCAGGTAATATGGAGCCTTTTGCCCTTCGTCTCTTTGAATTTGGTCCGGGTCAGTAGTGTCTGTAAACTGCTACCATCTGGATCTTGTTGAGTGGGCTGTGTAAAATGAGCTTGGTGGATCTCAGCCTGTTTCTTCTGCTTCATTAAAAAAAAAAATTGGCCCCTTCATTGGAAAGCTCAGCAGAGAAGCTAAATATCTACTTAAATTGTAAGCGTTACGGGGCATGGCTCATCTTTTTATTCTATGTTTGTACAGCCCTTAGCACAATGGGGTCCTCATCCATGACTGTGGCTTCTAAGCTCTACTACAATACAAATCAATAGTGATAATAATAATAAAGATGAATTGAGCCACACACTCTGAGCTCCGTCCTCCTCGGGGTTCCCCTTTCACTCCTAGAGGTGGCCCTTTCAGAACAGATAGATAAAGGAAGCTTAGAACCATATTTTCCTGGAGGCCTCAAATGGCTTTCTGAATTGGAGGGGTCAAAGCTGTGGAAGCCAGCACCTTGTATTTTCACATACACATACGTAGGTAGCTGTCAGTCTGCGAGATTTGCATAGCAAAACATAATTTGCCTGTGCAAACATGGGCTTTTTGCATATACACAAAATCGTGGGCTCAGATTTAGAGGTTTCTGTTGAAAATATTGCTACTGGGATGTATGTAGCAAAATGTATAAGGTGAGCTCCTGTCCTCCACTGCAGCCACTTTACAGCAGTCCACCAGCTCAAGGTACCAGGAAGCCATCTGGTCTGGCTGCCTGAGTATTCCATCAGTGTGGAGAAGTCCCTAGAAGGCTGACTGCTGGTATAGAGACTCTGACTCCTCACCCCTGCCCTGCCCCCGACATAGGTGGCATGGCTGGGGTGCCATTGCATCCAGCTGAACCCTGGCTGCTGGAGCTGTCCTTATTGCCTTTGAGCAGCCAGCACAACATAGAGCAGCCCCAAGGTTACGCTAAGATGTGTCTTTGGACCAGACTGGCAATTTAAGAATTGGAGTGGTTGAAATCCTCTGTTAACTACTCTCTCCTGAACAGCACTGTATACAAAAGGGTCAAACTCCAGGATCTGGTCCACTGACTTTATATTTTGATAAGTATCAAGATTTATGGTCCCTCTAAGTAGTCACTGACTCTCAACAAAAGGTCCAGTCTTTCCCCCTGTGGTCAATGAACCCTGAAGGTTACTTCAGTGGAAGTCCATATTTATTCTTCTTAAACATTTGCATTTATTGGTACTAAAATAAACAAAAGCAGAACAAAGAAGTTGCCTTATTCCACTGATTTTGTTAGGCACAGCTTGGGGCAGAGCTGAATCACATGATCAGACTTTCCAACACTGTTTGGCAGTTGATAGCCAGAAGAGCTGACACTACCCAAGGGAAATCTGCATGCCAGACCAGTAGGGATGCTGACCTTGCTAGTTAAATTCCTTGAAGTAGTTTCACATGTATCTGCATGTTTACCTGTTCCGGTCACTTCCACATCTCCCCATGAAGTGCTGATGAATCTATGTGGGAAACACATGCTCATCGGTTTGGAACCCATCAGAGCGTTATCATCTCAGCAGGGGGTTGTGTGACTTTTAAAAATCTCTGATTCATCCAACATGTGGAAAAACTGGATCAGGAGCCGAAGAAGTGACTCCAGAAAGAAGATGAAGGCACAAGATGCCTTTCACTTATATGGAGCTTTTGCAGACTTGCACAGGCAAATCACAGCCTGGCATCATTTATGTTTGGTTTGAAACAATATTGATATTGGTAAAAGATAAGTAATGTAATAAAGGATGTCAGTTTGTCAAGTGACTTCCCAGGCCTGCAGTGCCATTTGAATCCTGCATTCACTGAGTATGTAGGCACCCGTGTTTTGTAGCTGAAGTTCAGAGAATTATTTGTAGGACTAAACTCAGGGCTCATCCGTGGAGTTTAAACCAGGAATAAATCTGGCCTGGATTTGTTATTGTGGGCCTAGAAATTCTAAAGGAACCTTTTCTTTCCTGTGCCCTCACTTTGTCCTGCTCCAGGCCAGGAAGCTTCTGCCCTAGAATGTCAAGGTAGCTAAGGGGCTATTCCTTGACCATTTTTTATTATGATTTCCCATCCTCCTCTTCCACCTTATTTCTCTGTGTTTTCTTTAAGGTCAGGAAGGCCTTTTCCTAGATCACAGTGACAGCAAGCTGGAGGGGGTTTCACCTTCCTGTGGAGTACCGAGCCGGGCTCACGCTCACCAATAAAACTCAAGTTGGTGTATTACATACATCTCAGGGCAAGAGAGTTGGGGCATCATTGAATCTTGGTCCTTCCCATCTTTGTCTATATCTCCAGTTTTGCGGGCAAGATGATTCATTCCTTGGGCCAGTGCCAAAACCCAGCAGCTGGGGGTGCTTTCTGTGGGACTTCCTATCCCTCTGCAGATTTTGCAGAGGCTTAGAGGTTGATCAGTGCAGTGCATGGGAACTGGCGGGATTTCTGTGGTTAGAAGCTGGAAGTAAAAGCTGAGGTGGTTTGAAGAGTAGGCCGGCCTTGAAATAGGGAAGAGTGGAAGGTAAGAGGAACTAAAACTGAACCTCAGAGGAACAATAGTAGGCTCTAGGGAGAAGTGAAAACAGCTGTGATTACTAAAAGCAGTTATGTGAAACCATGGGAGGGCTATTTGTGTTTCTTTCACTTCACTGTCTGGGCAGGTTTTCTTGGTTCTGACCCTTTCCTGCAGTCTTAGTTACAAATTCTTTCCTGCCTTGGGCTGGGCCATTGGTGTTAATGTATCTTACTCCTTCTAACTGTTGAGCCTGCAAAAGGCATGGAGGGGTATGGTCCACTTCTGGAAATGAGGGAGGGAATTCCAGCACCAAGTCTGGACTAGTTCATTAACTAAAACTTGGTGAAATTGGCACCACTAACCCGGCCAGTCTAAAACCTTGAGCGCGCCAGCTGGAGTAGGAAGGCAAGGCTCTTCTCTGCCAAGCCTCTGGGCTCTGGAATTCTCCTCCCCCTCAGTACATGTTCAGTTGCATCTACCAGGGCTAGCATTATTTCAAATGCAGTTCTAGGTGGTGGTTTGAGTCTGTTGTATGGAGTGTGATGCTGGGCACTGAACATTTCCTTCCCACTCTGGGATGTATCTGGGCATGCTCTGGTGGTTTATCTTTGGGTTTTTTTGCTAAGATTCTCAGAGGTGCCCCTCACTGCTGTTCCAGGCATGACAATCTCTAGGCAAATTTGGTGTGCGGGAGGAGGTGCTTGGAGGGGCGGAAAAGAGCATTTGCTTTTTAAAGAAGCTGAACTGAGCTGCCTGAATAGGAGAGTTGGGATATTCCATGCTTCTGAGGCTAGTTTGAGCCAGATAGTTCTACCCATGCATATTCTTGCAAGGCTATTAAATAATAAGCAAAACCTCACTGGAACCACCAAACCTTCCAAAGCACATGCCTGTTGTTGGTTATTTCACTTTCCCACTGGTCCTTTTTGCTGACAGATTCTAGAAACTTCCCCAGTTGGACCCTTCACCTGTCCCTGATGATGTGTGGGAAAACCTTCCTTCCCTTCCCCACATAGCCTCCCTGGCATAATCCTTTCTCACCGAGGGGTTGGGTTTTGCTCCTAATGCAGGACAGGGTTAACACCTCATTTCACCTGAGTGTGGAGTGAGCGTGGTGGGTGTTCTTTACCTGGGGCTGTATAAAAGGGAAGGTGCCAGACTCTGCCTCTGAGTCACACCACAGCAATCACCAGACATTTTAAAAACAGAGAATGCTGCTCTGAAGAGGAAAGTTTGAGGTCTTTTGTTTTTTGGCGCTGTGAGAAAATTTGTGCCAAACACAAATAAGTATTTTTTTATTTATTTATTAGGGCTGTTGATTAATCGCAGTTAACTCACACAGTTTACTCAAAAAATTAATTGCAAGTAATTGCTGTGTAATTGCACTGTTCAACAATAGAATGCCAATTAAAATGTATTAAATATTTTGGGATTTTTTTATATTTTCAAATATATTGATTTCAGTTACAACTCAGAGTGCAAAGTATATAGTGCTCATTTTATATTACTTTTGATTACAAATATTTGCACTATAAAAATGACAGGCGAAATAGTATTTTTCAATTCACCTCATACAAGTACTGTAGTGCAATCTCTTTATCATGAAAGTGAAACTTACAAATGTAGATTTTTTTGTTACATAACTGCATTCCATAACAAAACAATGTAAAACAAGTCCACTCAGTCCTACTTCTTGTTCAGCCAATTGCTAAAACAAGTTGTTTACATTTACGGGGGATAATGCTGCCCACTTCTTATTTACAATATCACTTGAAAGTGAGAACGGCATTCTCATGGCACTTTTGTAGCCGACATTGCAAGGTATTTATGTGCCAGATATGTTGATGATTCTTGTTTAAAAAATGTGTTAATTAAATTTGTGACTGAACTCCTTGGAGAAGAATTGTATGTCTCTTGCTCCATGGTTTTACCCACATTCTGCCATATATTTTGTGTTATGGTGCTCTCAGGTGATGACCCAGCATATGTTGTTTGATTTAAGAACACTTTCACTATAGATTTCACAAAACACAAAGAAGATTCCAATATCAGATTTCTAAAGATAGATTCAGTACTCGACCCAAGGTTTAAGAATCTGAAGTGCCTTCCAAAAGCTGAGAGGGATGAGGTGTGGAGCATGCTTTCAGACATTTTAAAAGAGCAACACTCTGATGTGGAAACTACAGAACCCGAACCACCAAAAAAGAACATGAAAATTCTGCTGGTGGCATCTGACTCAGATGATGAAAATGAGCATGTGTCAGTCTGCACTTCTTTGGATCATTATCAAGCAGAACCCATCATCAGCATGGACACTTGTCCTCTGGAGTGATGGTTGAAGCATGAAGGGACAGATAATCTTTAGTGCATCTGCCATGTAAATATCTTGCAATGCCAGTGACAACAGTGTCATGCAAACACCTGTTCTCACTTTCAGGTGACATTGTAAATAAGAAGCATCAGCATTATCTTCTGCAAATGTAAAAAAACTTGTTTGTCTAAGCAATTGACTGAACAAGAAGTAGGACTCTGTGGACTTGAAGGCTCTACAGTTTTACATTGTTTTAGTTTTGAATGCAGTAAATTTTGTACATAATTCTACATTTTTAAGTTCAACTTTCATAATAAAGAGATTTCACTATAGTATTTGTATTAGGTGAATTGAAAAATATTATTTCTTTTGTTTTTTACAGTGCAAATATTAGTAATCAAAGTGAGCACTGTACACGTAGTATTCTGTGTTGTAACTGAAATCAATATATTCAAAAATGTAGAAAACATTAAAAATATTTAAATAAATGGCATTCTATTATTGTTTAACAATACAATTAATCACAATTAATTTTTTAATCTCTTAACAGGCCTATTATTTATTTATTATTATTTTATTTATTATTTCCTTTGTAATCTCTAAAGAAGGCCGAAAGGTTTTTTTAATTGTTTTTTAGTTTCTTCTTTTTTAAACCAGAAGTTCAGATCTTGTCTCCCAACTCTATAGTCAGCTGGAGAGTTGGTAAGATTCTGACACCAGAGATCCCAAGCCAGGAAAATTTGAATAACTAAAAGAGAAAAGGATTTTTAGCCAGTTTATTTAAAACTCTTGTTTGTTTTTGTGTTAGCTTTTGAGCTAGATGCTTCAGCTAAATAAGTGCTCTCTTTGTTAAAGATTAAACACCACAGCCAGTCCAGTAAAGATTCAGAATTCCCTGTCCGCATCTGAGAAAGTTTCTAATGAGTCCTTAGATTCATAAAGAAAAAGTCTTAAAGGGTCCAATTAAAAATTATCCCTCAACGAATTAATGGATTTACTTGTAAATTCTCCAAAAAATCATTCTATGCTCACAGAAAAAGTGCTGTGAGTTTTGAAAGGATACATAACAAGAGGTAAACAGGCACATTCTCCACTAGTGTAAATGGGTGCCACTCCATTGACATCAATGGAGTTTCACCCATTTACATCAGCAGATAATTTAGCCCAAAATATTTCCTAGAGCAGAGCTTTTTGAAAAACATCCATCCTTGATTTAAAACTTGTCTGTGATGGAGAATCCACCATGAAGCTGAATAAGTTGTTCCAATGGTTAATTACTTTCACTGTTAAAAATGTATGCCTTATTTCCAATCTGAATGTATCTAGCTCTAACTTCCAGCCATTGGATAGTGTTATACCTTTCTTTGCTAGACTGCAGAACCATTATTAAATATTCATTCCTGTGTAGGTACTTATAAACTGTAATCAAATCTCCCTTTAATCTTCTGTTTGAATGAAACTCATCTTAGCCAGGCCACCTCCCCCTCACAACAAAGGGCCTGAGTGGTCCATCCTTATTCACTTAACACTAAACACTTAAGCACTGCGCTGCATGTCTGAAGTGAATGATGAAGTGAAGTCAAATAACAGGCTCAATAGGAATTATTTAATCAAGGATTATCAGTCAGAGATTAGTACAGCACTGTACAGAATATAGAAAGAATAGATACGTTACCACCCTGAATGTAAGGTAAAAAGCTGGCCCTGTCTCTCTTCTTCACTGTAACTGGTGGGATGCGCAGTTTCGTTCCTCAACTAAGTTCCAGAACTTTTGTCATTATATAGGGTTTTTAGACAGGGACTCCTCTTTGCCAAAAGTACTCTCCCAGAACCATGTGCTCTGATGACATTTGATATCTTTCAGTGGATCCTCTTTCCTCCATAATCATTCTTCCCTGTTGATTCCCCAATAGGAAACATTATATATATAAAGGGGATGGTTTCCATGAACATCTGGAATTTTATAGACAGGGAGGCGCCAAAGATTATTAGATTCAGCCTAATGCATAGAATTCCTGAATAGGGTTACTTGTCGGTTAAAGGCTAGTATTCTGGGGCTTAGAATTTAAACATTCTCTTTGTTATTATCATAAAGATTCTAAAGAATATAATTGAGTCAAATTATACAGAAAGAAAATGACTAAAAGAGTTAATACTTTCTAACAGGTACTAACAACATGACATAAACCCATTTGAGTCTATGGGACTTAATATATGCTTTGCTAAATATGGATGGTATTAAGTGCATGCTTTGCTCCACTGAGTCCTGCGCCAGCAGAGAGCCCATGTAGCATCCTGTGAAGTTGATGACAAAGTCAGGCTCTGTCAGACCAACTAGGAAAATGAGTAATTATAACAAATGGGGCAGGGAACACCCAATAAAGTGGAACTACTCTGGGGAGATAACCTTAAGCTTCTCAAGCACAGTGCATGGGGACGGATTCATCCCTTGTGTGACTGCACTGAAGTCAGTGTAGTTACGCCAGCGATGAGTTCGTCCCCTGGTTTATGTTCTGGCACATGACCATCTTTTGAGTGAATTTAATGTCTTATCCAATGTCTGTTGAAATCATTGTGAGCCTTTCCACTGACATCAGTGGGCATTGGCTCAAATGCTTAAGAGAGGTGTTGGACTGACAGCCACAGAGAAAGAATATAGCTCAGGTGGAAGCAGTACAGGCTTCCCCTACAACCATCAGTTTCTAGCCTTCATCTGGAAGGAACCATCTCTTGGGTATGAGGGGCAGGAGGAGGAGAATTTGTTTTTGTTTGGCTTTTCAATTGAATCTGCCAACTATTGTCCACTTTAGCAGGGGCCATTATGATCATTTGTCTGACCTCTTATATAACACAAGCCAGGGAACCTCACCTAGTAATTCCTGCATCAAGCCCATTACTTCTGATTGAGCTAGACAGAAACCCAATCTTAATTTACACTCTTCTGAGGTAGTGTGTTTATGATGGTGATGGGCCTTCTTTGGCCTAATCTTTTTATAAATGCCAGTTTAAGGATCTGCTCCTGCATGCTTGAAAGTAACACCACTGCTTGGGCCAGAAACCAGATGTGAATTTTGGACTGTGAATACCACCTTCAATTTTGTCTCACTCTCCTTGCACCATGAAGCTACTAGATGCCTTGGAACGGCTCATGTCAGCTCAGAAGCTAATGATTGTTCCCAGCTGTTTCAGGGAATTATTTGCAGCCTGGTCATATGTCAGCCCTGTAATTACACATACACGCGCTGCCTGGCAGGGACATTGTGACAATTAGGCCTGAAGAGTTGGCAAGCCACCCAGCCTTGTGAACATGCCATTGTTCTCCCAAAAGAATTCCCCCCTCAGGTCGCTTTATCAGAAGGAAAAACAACTTGTTCCTCCTGTTTCATCATCTATTAACCCTTCTCACAGCAACCACCTCAGCCAGCCTGGGCACTGGTCCATGGCAGTTATAGAAGCATTTGTTTAAAAACAACAAAATAAGTGTCAGTGTGTTTTTTACCTCTGTTGTTCTCAAGGCAGTTTGGCCCTAGGCTCCACTAGGGAGTAAAGGGAGCTACGAGCACAAGGAATAGAGAGAACTGAATGATCCTTGACACAACAAGGCCATTAGCTAAAGTTTCACATGGAAGACAAAGAGGATCCTGTTAGAGTCCTTATTACACTGCTCTACAGCCAAAATGCTTCTGAAATAAATGTAGTCAAACTTTACTAATTCTGGGTCACTGAGAATGAAAATGATGCTTAAAATTGTTGATTGGCTCTAGTTTTCAAGATATGCTATTGGGTCAGTATATATGACCCTTGACATGGGAATGGCGGAGGATAAGTGAGTTATAAAGGGAAGGGATCTCAATTTAAACCAGAAATGACTAAAATACATCTTTGACTGGATCTATGAATAAATCTATGACTGGGTTTGGACAGTACTTGCTTTTTAGGCAAAACAATGAATGATGCAATCTGAAGCTGGTGTTGCGTCATACATGATATGAATTGCATCATGTTCTTCCTAGAAGTCATGGATGATGCAATCATAACAAAGCTTACATCACTCTGCTGAACAAATTGCCCCATATCAGCTCTAGAAATCATACAGTGTCGTGCTCTCTTATTTGTCAGTGTTTGATTTTGCGAAGGGACACATTTCTGTTTAGCCAAAGTGAGCAGAGATGCCTCGTACTTGTGTGAACAGTGCAGATAACTTCTGCTATGTTTGTGGTGAAGTGACTTTTGCATCACAAAAGCACAGTATAACCACTATGGTTAAGAAAGCCTATCACCTTTATTTTGGCTGCAAAATTGGAGATCAGGACAAGAGGTGAGCCCCACACATATGCTGCAACACTTGTGCAACAAATCTTCGCCAGTGGTTGAACAGGAAAAGGAAATCTATGCCTTTTGCAGTGCCAATGATTTGGAGAGAGCCAACAGATCATACCAGCAATTGTTACTTCTGCATGGTGCCTCCAGTTGGGAAAGGTGTGTCAAAGAAGAAAAAGTGGACTGTGCATTATCCAAACTATCCAAATTATCAGCTATATGCCCAATACCCCACGGAGAAGAACTGCCGGTTCCTGATGCACCAGAATCATTCTCACTTGAGTCAGACGAGGAAGAGGATGAAACTTCTGGTCCTGAACCATCAGTGTCATAGGACCCACATTTTCTCCCATCCTCCTCCTCTGAACCACACCTCATAACACAAGCTGAACTGAATGACCTTGTCAGGGATTTGGAACTACTCAAGAGTAAGGCAGAGCTGTTGGGCTCCAGACTACAGTAGTGGAATCTCCTGGCAGGTGATGTTAAGGTTTCCATGTTCCGTGACCGTCAAAAGGATCTTGTCCCATTCTTCTTCATGGAAGGTGATCTTGTAGCCTGCAACAACATCGATGATGTTATGACAGCCCTCAACATCGTTCACGATCCAGATGAGTGGAGACACTTCATTGATTCGTCGAAGATGAGTCTTAAAGCTGTTTTGCTGCATAATGGCAATGTTTTGCCATCAATTCCAGTTAGTCATGCAGTCCATATGAAGGAAACCTATGACAACATGAAACAACTTTTGATGTGCATAAACTATGACCAACATCAGTGGCAGCTTTGTGGCGATTTGAAGGTTGTTGCTCTCTTGCTTGGTCTGCAGACTGAATACACAAAGTACTGCTGTTTTGTCTGCGAATGGGATAGTCGTGCAAGAGATTCCCACTACATCAAGAAAGATTGGCCACTCCGACAGTCATTGGAGCCTGGGAGGAAAAGTGTTCAGCATCCACCACTTGTTGAATCAAAGAAGCTTTTGTTACCACCCTTACACATCAAGCTGGGTCTGATGAAGAACTTTGTCAAGGCCATTGACAAAACACAAGCAGCTTTCAAGTACCTCCGTGGAAAATTTCCAAGGTTAAGTGAAGCTAAGATAAAGGAAGGTGTCTTTGTTGGTCCTCAGATTCGTGAACTTCTTCGAGATGATGCATTTGACCATGCACTGCGTGGCAAGGAAAAGACAGCATGGAAAGCCTTCCAGTCAGTGGCAATACATTTTCTCGGAAACAACAAGGCAGACAACTACAGGTTGTTGGTGGAAAACCTCCTCAAGGCATACAAAAGCCTTGGTTGCAACATGTCACTAAAGATACATTTTTTGCACTCTCATCTAGATTTTTTTCCACCGAACTGCGGATCAGTGAGCGACGAGCACGGCGAGCGATTTCACCAGGACATTGCAACAATGGAGAAACGCTATCAGGGCAAATGGAGCCCATCAATGCTTGCAGACTATTGCTGGACAGTGAAAAGAGATGCTCCATTTAATGAATACAAGAGACAAGCCAAGAAGCGCCGAGTAGACACTGAATAGGACTAAACTATGTACATAATAGTTTTTTGTCTTTTGTTTCATAATACATTTTATTTATATAACCCTTTTGCTGATTTTTCAAGTATTACATAAACAGGACAGGTGAACTATTGTCATGTAAAGCAACCATAAACACATGAAAAGACCTAGGTTTACAATTTATGATTAAAACTCTACTATCTACACAATATACATAGACATAAAATGTCAAAACTTAAATATCTTAGAAACAGTAGCCAGTCAGTTGTTTTAATTGTCATATTTGAATTCAGCACATCAAAATACATAATAAATATCACATTTTATCTCTGAAGCAGACGACTTCTAAAAAATTGTAGACCAGTGTTATTAATGTTTACACTGGATAAGACACTCCTCTATTTGTCTGTGCCAATGACATTCTCCTCCCTCCACCCCTTTCTGCTCCCCAAAGGAATGGGCCTTCTTACTAGATGCCGGAATAACTTCTGACTTCTGTTCCAGCTCATGAGTTAAAACAGTTGTTTTCTCTCTGGAGTCTCTATGATCATTTTCTTTTTTTTAGATTGCTTTAGCAGCTTGAGAAAGGCACCACATTGACAACCCTGGAGACTGGCATCTTTGTGAGAAGGGATGGATCCCGCACTGCTCTCCTGTACTTTGATAACTGTCATTAAGACATTGTGGATGGTAGTGCAGTTAATCACAAAGTTCCTAACTGAAGAAGACTCCCAGTTCCCTGACATGTTGTGTGATATGGATAGGAGCAACTTTAGATTGCTTTTGGTATTCACAGAACAGCTGCAGGTGATGGACCTTTGCTTTTGGGCTCAGGAAACAAGCACTGAGTGGTGGGATTGTATCATCATGCATGTCTAGGATGATGAGCAGTGGCTACAGAACTTTCAGATGCGGAAAGCCATCTTCCTGGAACTGTGTGCAGAGCTTTCTCCAGCACTACAGTGCAAGGAAACCAGAATGAGAGTTGCCTCATCAGCAGAGATGCACATGGCAATCACTGTCTGGAAGCTGGTGACTCCAGACTGCTATTGGTCGGTCACAAATCAATTTGGAGTAAGGAAGCCAATTGCTGGGGCTCCGTTAATGAAAGTGTGCAAGGCAATTAATCGCATCCTGTTATGAAAGACTGTGACTGGGTAATGTGCGTGAAATAGTGGACGGCTTTTCAGAAATGGGTTTCCCTAACTGAAGGGGCGATAGATGGCACATATATTCCAATTTGGCACTAGACCACCTTGTGATGGAGTACATCAATAGGAAGAGATACTTCTCCATGGTGTTGCAGGTGCTTGCGGATCACTGTAGTCACTAGTGGGGTGGCTGCCCCACTTCTGGAGAACAGGGATTAGAAGCAGCTCTGGATAGGGCTGCAGCTAGGAAAAGCTTGGCTAACTGGGGAAGCAGCCACAGCTGGGGCCAGCCCAATCAGCGCCCAGCTGGCCCTATAAAAGAGCTGCAGGGGCAGAAGGCAGGGGAGTCTCACTCTAGCCCTGGAGTGGGAAGGGCTAGCTGCCTGGAAGCAAGGTACCTGAAGTGGAGCAGTGCTGGGGAACAGCAAAGGGAGCTCCAGCCTGGTAAACCTCTAGGCTGCAGGCCTTGTTTAAGGCTAAAAGGTACTGGGGCTGCAGAGGGGCAGCCTGGGGATAGGCAAAGACAGCAGGTCCTAACCCCTTGCCAATGATAAGTGGCCCTTACAGACTGCAGTCTGCCTCAGTGAGCGGGGGCTAGATGAGGACTGGCAGTCGCCACTGAGGCAAGGTGGGAATAGAGGGTTGGGGGGTTCCTCTGGGAGGGGAGACCCATCATATGGGGGTACTTCTGCGGGCAGAACCCTGAGGTAAAGAGGCACTGGAGTCCAAGATGGACATGGGACCCGAGGCAGGCAAGACACCAGCCAGCAGAGAGCACTCTGAAGGCTGGGAAGAGCCAATTCCCAGATAACCAGCAGGAGGAGAAACACTGTGGGTGTTTCACTGACATCAACATGGGATGGTCCAGGAAAGAGCATGATGCACCCATCTTCAGGAATGTCAGCCTGTGTAGGAAGCTACAAGCGTAGACTTTCTTTGCAGACCATAAGATTACAGTTGGGGATATTGAAATGCGAATAGTGATCCTGAGAGACCCGGTGTACCCCTTACAACCATGGCTCATGAAACCTTACACGGGAAACCTGGACAGCAGTAAGGAGTCATTTAACAACAGGGTGAGTAGGTGCTAGATGACAGTGGAATGTGCCTTTTGCAGATTAAAGGCGCTCTGGTTATGCCTTTATGGCAGGCTAGATTTCAATGAGGATATTATTGCCATGGTCATAGCCGTGTGCTGTATATTGCATAATCTTTGTGAAGCTAAGGGGAAAAAGTTTGCTCAGTTGAGGAGTGTTGAGACAGACTGCTTGGCTGCTGATTTTGAGCAGCCAGATACCAGGGCTATCAGAGGGACCCAAAGGGGACAATTTGAATCAGGGAGGCTTTGAGGCAGCACTTTGAAAATGAGAACCAGTAAGGTATATCTCTCTGATTAGTGCTGCAATGTTATATTACATGTAGCTTTCCTAGGAAGCAATGGTGAAATCGGGGGCCATACATTCCAGTACACAAAAAATTATCTGCCTATGTATGTATTGATAGTGTCTGCTTTCTCAGTTTGTAGAAAACAAATAAAGATGAGTTACCATTAAAAACTTTGCTTTTATTGCACAATAAACAACACACATGCACACACAAAGAGGCTTGGTGGGAAAGGAGGTACCAGGGAAGGGCAGACTTTCAGAGCTATATATAGGTCCAATTATCAGTTTTGAAAATTGTCCAAGGGGATGGAATGAAGAAGAAACTGAGAAGTCCCTGAATGTGGAAAGGACTGTGTGGGCAGAGTTTGAGGTGGGGAGGGCACGGAAAAGAGTTCTGAATGTGCTGCAGGGGAGGGCAGACATGCATGTGCTCAGTCTACAGTATTATTAAGGACTTCAGCATCTGCATTTGTTCCTCCATGACTTTAATCATCTGCTCATGATTTTCCTTTCTGTCTGCTGTTCGGCTTCCCTCCACTCCTTGCATTCCCTTTTCTCTGCATTGGAGGAGTGCAGTACTTCCTGCAATATGTCTTCTTTCTCCATATTGGGCACTTTCTTATCTGATGGAGACGTTCAGCCGCTGGCTGTGGGGTGTTCTTCAAAGCCACATCTGCCGAAGCACAAGGAACAATGCACAGAAGCATGATTGTTAAATTCAAACACAGCATTGAAACATTTCAGTGAAATACATCTCTGGTAACATAACAATTGCTTTCTCACTCACCCTTGGCAAGCACACATCTCAACAGACACCCAAAGCATGGTGAGTGTTGGCTGTGGGGCTGGGGGAGTGCTCTGCATGGGGAAAAAAGCACTCTGCAAGGGTTGCAGTGCAGCTGACTAAGGAAAACAATTCTAAAATTCTCCCACACTTTTCCACATCTCCAATGTAGCAGATACCTTACTGCTGAGGGTAAGCAGGGAAGCAAGGGTACATCTACTACATGCTTGGGGTTCTACCATGGTCCCTATGCTGCTCACCTGTGTGCTGCTTTGGTCCCTGCACAAATGATTGCCTGATGGCACAGGAAAGTTTCCTATGATGGGGAAAGGAGCAAAGCAGGTCTTCCAAGGAACCTTTGGCAGATGATTGTGAAGTACCCCCAGGAAACTTTCCTAGAGATCTCTCTGGAGGATTCCCATGAGATCTCGGCGTGCATCAACACCCTGTTTTGCTGTACTGATTAGCTGCACAGGGGAACGTCCAGCACACAGAAACACAGCCAGCCTTATACATGTCTATACCCTGAACTCACTTCCGCACTACACAAACCACAGCCACTTACCAGGTGTCTCCTCCTGCTTGTTTGCCAGAATTGCTGAGACTGGCTAGACACCTTTCGAGTGGTGAACGGTTCCTGGCTGCCTGCCGCACTGGGTGACCCTGATGGGAGCTCCTCATTGTCATCTAACTCCACCTCTTCGTCAATGATGTCATCCTCCAAGTTAGGTCCTCTTTCCACCATCTCCAGGTCCACCATAGTATTCACGGAGCTCTTGGTGGTAGAGGTGGGGTCACTACCGAGGGTAGTGTTCAGCTCCGTATAAAACCGGCAGGTCTTAGGTGAAGTACCTGAGCAACAGTTTGCCTCACTGGCCTTATGGCACACCTTCCTTGCTCCTTTATCTTCACTCTGCAGTGCAGCGTGTTCCAGTCATAGCCCTTTTCGCACAAACCTCAAGAAATTTGCCTGTGGCTCAAGCACAACTGGCTCTGCACAGCCTCCTCTTCCCATGTACTGGGCATTTGATTTTTTTCTTCCTATGTGTAGTACTTTGCGCTTGTCTTTATTGACTTGCTTCTTGTTGATTTCAGATCAGTTTTCCAGTTGTCAAGGTCATTTAGAATTCTAATTCTGTCCTTCGAAGTCCTACAACCCCTCCCAACTTGATGTCATCCACAGATTTTCTGAGCATACTCTCCACTCCATGATCCAAGTCATCATGAAAATGTTGAATAGTCCTGGACTCAGAAGAGATCCCTGCAGGACTCCACTAGATACATCCTCCTAGTTTGACAGTGAACCATTGATAACTACTCTTTGAGTAAGTTTTTTTTTTCAACCAGTTGTGCTCCTACCTTATAGTAATTTAATCTAGACTGCATTTCCCTCATTTGCTTGTAGGACAAATGTCAAAAGTCTTACTATAATTGAGATATATCAAGTCTACTGCTTCCCCCCATTCACTAGTCCAGTAACACCGTCAAAGAAGGAGAATAGGTTGGTCTGGTGTGATTTATCTTGAGAAATCCACATTGGCTATTACTTATCATTCTGGTATTGGCTAGGTGCTTACAAATTGATTAATAACTTGTTCCCGTATCTTTCTAGGTATCAAAGTTAGGCTGACTGATCTGTAATTTACTAGGTCTTCCTTTTCCCCCATTTTAAAGATAGGTAGTGTGTTTGCCATTCTCCAGTCCTCTGGGGCCTCATCTGACCCCACTGAGTTCTCTAAGATAATCACTAATGGTTCTGAGATTGCTTCAACTAGTTCCTTAAGGACCATAAGATGAATTTCATACAGCCCTACCGGCTGGGATACATCTGACTTTTCTAAATATTCTTTAACTTGTTCACAGAATAGACAGCTTACTGTATTGGTGCATAGCACTTGCACGTGAGTACTATGTATAGTCTGGATGGGACTTGGCTGGTGCATGGTGATTAATTTGGCATTGTTGGTTCTGAAGCCAAAGCTGGAGTCCATGCTACTGAGCAGGCAATGCATGGAGAGGACAGAGAGCAAGGAGGCTGACAATCCAACGATGAATTAATTATTGGCTTATTGGGCACACAAAAGCATGACCCTGGAAAATGAGATTGTTTATGATGCCCTCCCCACTTTGATTTCACCATATATAGTCATGACTAAGCCCAGTGTGACTCCACTGGGTCAGAGGTGGTGCCCTGCTCTCCTCCCGCCTGCAACTGCTAGAAACAGGAAGAGATGTATTATTATTTGTAGCATCCTGAGGCCCCAATCAGCATCGGGCTCCATTGTACTGAGTGCTGCACAAATATAAAATCAGAAGAAAAACACTTGGCGTGTTGCAGTAAATGAACCCAAATGTCCAAAGACTCAGTTTGGACAAACAAGTGCTTTAGAGTTTAAAAAAATCATGAGCTTAAAATCATTGCATAGCTCAAAAAAATTACCCCCATCTCTCAGCTATGAAAAGACTATTGGTACCCTAGCAGGGCAGAGATCATGCAGTTGTTCGAATATGATAACTGAGAATGAGTTAGTAGCTGAAGTGAGAAGCAAAAAAAGGAGGTGAAAGCATCCATCACAAGTATCATATCTCAGGCCAGGAGATTGGTGGAGTCTGAACAGGGGAACTTCTGAGCCTAGGTAAAGCAAAAAAGGAGGAGAAGCTTGAAGAAATAATGGCTCAGTCATGCCAGGTGTTGAGTTTTGGACCAATTGCTGCTCTTGATTACATCTGTGTGAATCTGGAGTAAATTCTCTGAAGTCAATTACTCTAGATTTATATTGTGTGAACGGAATTTGGCTCCATGCTTACTATTCAAATGATTTCTGCTCCATTTCCTTAGTCTATATCTCTTATTATTGCTACTAAGGGACAAGTAGTGTTATCATCTATGTACACTGTGGGTAACTGGGCAGGGCAGTACTAAATTAACACGTTCACAAAAAACTGGCATAAAAAATCTGGTTTGGATGTGGAAGAAAACAGAGCCTTCATGCTGAGTTTGGATACAACAAGTCAGAGAGAATTTTATTCGAGCAATTGCAAGGGAAGAATACAGCGAACAGAATGCACCTCTGCCACAGTAGTTCTCCAAAGTATAAACAATGTAAAGCAATATTTATAGCTTTAGGCTACATAAAGCTGTGTATTGTTTATACATTTTTCTTTCTGATATCTTACTTGTTTTTAACATTTTTCCTGCTACAATTACATTCCATCTTTTCTCAAGGCAAGGTCAAAAACAGCTTTGCTTGCAGTTTCCCATACGCTTCACCAATCCTGCCTCTACAAATCTCGTGTTATTATAGTTCTGTGTTAGCCTGACTGTTGCTCTGTCTCTAACAAACTAAATTGCTGCACTCAAATCCTCTTTTTCCCTTTTTCTACTTCCACATGGACAATCTTTTAGGTTGACTGAGAACTGTATGTTAGACTCCACTCCCCCAATTTAAGAAGCATGTTTTTCAGGGGACCCTTTGGGAAGTACATATGGAAAATACTGAATGTGAGAATAGGAAGAAACATATCACCTGCAACTGATATTTGAATAAGGAATGTGTTTTGTTTTATTGATCTGCAGCCTCCCCCCAAGGGAAATAATGATCTTGGTTTGGTATGGAAGGTGACATAAAGCCAAGACCTAATGGAAATTTGAGATTTGAACTGCCCATCTCGTGGTATAGATAGGTAGATAAGTAGATAGATAGATAGATAGAATCTCCATCTGAAGTGGAACAGATATACTCCAGGATGTGAGATCAGATTGAGGCCTTGTCTATACTACCAGCTGGATCGATCTGTTGGGGATCGATTTATTTCGTCTCGTCATGGTGGCATGCAACACACCAGGAACATCCTGCTAACTCTTATGGATACCTGTTGTCATGGATGCATTAGCTGTCATGCCAGCCTGAAGCAGACCTGAATATCAACTTTAGATAACCCAAAGCCCTCTCAGTGACCATTCTGATAGACCCTGGGGCCTTGGTAAATCCATGTTGCACCCTAGTATGAAGGTCAAGTACTCAAAAAACATGAGATTGAAAAAATGGTAATTTGGGGGCTCATTTTATTTTTTCTTCTTGTTTCTGTGTTTTTAGACTTGGACAATATTTTCAAGCTTCTCTCTGTAACCACAGGGGTGAAAAGCTTCCTTTTTTCCCCCCAAATTAACACTGTGATTTTCACATAATCATGAGTCCAGATGAGGTTTTGAGAAACCATTGAATATTGCAAGATTTGTGATAAAATCTTGAAAATTGGCAACACAGCTTCCCAGGGACTTTCTGAGGTTTGAGCGGTTCAGATTTCTAAAGCCCTCAGCTAGCTGTACTTCCAACTCTCACAAAACTGACCCTATGTCTCACAATATTTGGTGCTTTTCTTAAAGCCTCAGGTTGTGGATTAATCTTATTACATGAGAAACTCACCTTTGTTTGTTTGTTTGTTTGTTTGTTTGAATGGTTCTAGCTCTCCTGGTTCATGGCAGAAGCTTGAAAAAGTCAACCCAAAGGCACAATAAACCTTCTGAATTTGTGCTGGAGGCTCCATTCTGGATCACCAGTAGAAGGGCTTTCATATGGAAGGCAGTGCTGTGCAGACGGCACCCCATCCATTCAGCATGAAAAGGGAGTCTCTATGCAGGAGACCTCCCACCACACAACCTCTCTCCTCATATGCCCATCCCTCCGGGGCTGGAAATAGCACAGTCCAACAGAAAAAGTCTCATCTGTGGCCATGTCAGCTCAGATGAGGCAGGCAAACGCTCACTCACCAATGTGCACAACTCTTTCAACGTCCTGAAAATTAGGCCCTTAAACTGGCAAAAGTGCTAATACATTTGCAATAAGGAATAATCCTGCACTGCTGGGGAGACGGGCGGAGTGGTCAGATAAGATTCTTCCACCACTAACATCTATGGTGCCATTATTCTCCATGGAGCATATCACAAAACACAGTTGTTCAGGTCCCTGAGGTTTTACACTTATTTATATGACTCAGGTTTTTATATCAGTTACAACTGCTGTAACTTTATCTATCAGATAAGGACCAGACATCCTACCCCCCTCTTCCCCTCTAACTTTTAATTGTCCATGCCAGTCATTATGTGAGGGATGACAGACCATTGGGGCAGTCCTTATTGCTGAAGCAATGCAGATGTAGTAATTTATGAGTTCTTCTCCTGAGGGTTAGACTACATTCTGGTCTCTTCCATTTTAACATTCCTCTGAATTCTCCAGAAGACAATAGCAAAAATAAAGCTTTTTCTGGAGTGTGTTAAAGATCCGGATCCTTAGCCAGTATAAATCCATTAACTGCTTTAAAGCAGTGGTTCTCAAACTTTTGTACTGGTGACCCCTTTCACATAGGAAGCTTCTGAGTGTCACCTCCCCCACTTATAAATTAAACACATTTCCTAATATATTTAACACCATTATAAATGCTGGAGGCAAAGCGGGGTTTGGGGTGGAGACTGACAGCTTGCGACCCCCCATGTAATAACCTCACAACCCCCTGCGGGGTCCTGGCCCCAAGTTTCAGAACCCTTGCTTTAAAGTTAAGCCAACTTATTACCAACTTTGGATCTGTCCCAGTGCTTTTTAAAATTACTGTGGCAATATATTGTTTAGATGCATAATTATCTTTCAGATCAGTTTTAGTGCCTCAAAAATAAAACCAGCAAATTGCCATGAAAAGGGAAATTTAAATAAACTTTTTGTTTGTGTGTCTGTGAGTTTTTCACTGTTGTTTTTACCTCTTTTACAGATCAGCTGTATTGGGCATGACTTTCAGGTAGGCGTAACCCATCTATGCATCTGATGAATGTTTTAAAACTTTTAAAATGAGATTAGAATTGATTTGTAGTCATGCATTGGCCCCTGGATGATGGTGATCGGCACATTACAAACCTGATAGATAGTTTAGATTAGATTAGATTAGATCGTTCCATGTTTAAGGTTTCACAAAACATTTTACAAAGCAGGGATCTATATACTAGAACCACAGTGACTGCTCAGAAGGATGTGGTACCTGGTCTGTCACTGATAACATGATGCTGAGTGTGGTATATACGACAGGGAGACTGTGCTTTGTACTCGATACACGGGACCTTGGATGTTGGAACCCGTTTTGTTGAGAGAGGGAATGCTGGTCAAGGACACTGGGGTTATCCCCTCCTGTTTTGATCAAGTGCTACAGGCCCTTTATCTTCCGCCTGGCCAGTCACTGGAGATTGAGAGGCGGGAAGGGGTGTTTACTGGTTCTTTCTAAGAATCGATTAATTGTGATTGCGATGCTTTTTCAAGGCAGTGTCTGAGTCATATCTGGGATTAGAAACAAACCAAGAGTACTTGTGAGAATAACACCAAAAAGACTAAACTGAACATTACATAACTCTGACTTTGACATGGGGCTCCCAAAAGGAGGATAAAGATGACAATTAACAAGGCACATAGGTCATACATATCAGAGTCCTGTGCTTTGCTTTTAGGGTGAAATCCACCCCTGTGCAGAGGGCCAGTACAAAGTCTGTGGACCATTTAAATCCCACTGCAGCCTACAGGATTGGGATTTAAGTGGTTCGTAGATCTTGTGTTGGCTCTGTATGAGATCAAGTAGAAGGTCAGCTACCACTTGTTGTCTTGCTGTTTTTGGTCATCTTCCCTGTTGCATTCATGATGCTGATTTTCATTAACATCCATGTGTGTGCAGGAGGAGTTTATGGATGTCACATGGGGAATGTGTTTTTCATGCCTGTGTGTTTTCAGGTTACAAAAATGTTAACATCTGTTTTATGCAATCAATCGATTTCACAATCTTTGTTCACTGGGAGCAACTGGCAACAACTGGCAAGGAGTGCTTATTGCTTAACTGGCTGAATCAAACAGCTGACTAAACGTCTCTGACTTCAATAACACTTTACTGGATCTGATTCCCGCCACCCATCCCCCATCCAAAACGCTGCAAAAATAATTGAAATCCCTTTTTTGTTGTTTATGTCCTGTAGATACCTCTCCTTAACTATTTGTCCCCTTGTTCTAAGTTACTGCTTTTCAAACTGGCATAAGGATGCGCCATTAGGAGAATCAGGTCCCACTGATGTGCATTCATTCTGTTAGAGCAATATGCAGGTCTCGTTTGATTGCCCAGGCTTTTTGGGGGAGGATGACGATGGATTGGGGGCATCAAATAGAGGGACAATTTCAGTCTGTGGGAGGATGGGCTGGGAGATGTTGGGCCAGCTTCTATATTCCAGCTGAGATGCATGAATGGGGAGAGGGGATACTCCTTTGCAGTCCCAGTGTTCTGGACCTGGCTGGGAGCCTCCCCAGCTAGTTCACATTTGCTCTAACCTATTTTCAGATGGTCCATGGCCTCCTAAGCTCATAAACAGCCAGAAGAGCTTGAGCACAATAGTGCTCAGGTCACACCCTCTCCATGAGCCTCACCCAAAACATTACCAGCATGCCCCCTGTGCCAGAGTCATAAAGGAGTCTTAGGGCAATGGAGAATCATGCCCCTTGTCCGGGGTCAGGAAGGTATTTCAGGAGGCCTACACTTGCCTTTGGTCAAGAGTGGGCGTGAGCCCTATGTTAATGTATTATGGAGTGTTTTATAGAAATTGATTAATGCACCAGTAGCTTGGGATAGGGAGCTTTGCCATTGCCCTCAGTGAGCCAGAACTTTATCCAGTGAATTCATCTGCAGAAAGAAAATCAATCAATCTTCAATAACCAAGCAGAGAGCTTGATTGGCTCAACCCAGCTGAAAACAATAGTCTGCTTAGAAACCAAGTGTTTCACCAGGGGATTTCAAAATACTTTGTAAACATTGGCAGCTTAGTTCCTCATAACCCTGCTATGAGCAATGTAAGAATAATCATCCCCATTTTGAACAAAGAAAAATTAATGGCTGATTTTCAGAAGAATTCAGCTCTCCCTTAGGCACCTAAATGAACTGGCCCTTTTTTTAGAAGTCCTCAGTCCCGGTAGACCCTTGACTTACCCAAGGTTACACACAAAATCTGTGGCAGAGTCCAGAATTGAATGTGATCTCCTGAGTCCCAGGCCCAGGCTCTAATCACAAAAACAGCCGTCTCCTCAAAAAGCACTGTTTTCTCTGCCCAGTTCAAGATACTAAGACCCTTATAGCAAGGAGAATTAAGGAAACCAGAGTCCATTTTCCTGAACTGGAATTTACTCAAGACACCAGATTAACACTCCATCTCTGTAGAGAACCTTAAAGGCTTTTAAAAAACAAAATCTACCAGAACTCTGCAGTGCATTTCCATGGCCACCTGGCTTCTGAAGGGAAGTACCATCCTGCAGAGAAATAACCACCCTTATGAGTGCAAAGCTCAAGTATACTGGCTGGCATTTGGGACACACAAAATATGAAATATGCACATTGGACAATCTTATTAGCTACTGAGATAAGTAAACCCAGATATAGCTTTGCCTTCCAGCTGTCATTCAATCAATAGCATTGCGCAATATTTGGCATTCCATTGCCTCAGAAACCAAGACCTACGTGAGTGAATTGTTTTCATGTTTTGGCATCTAGCCAGTCAGGGATGTAATTTTTCTCCTTATACTTGCTGCACAACAGCCAAGTCTCGATTTGCATTTTTAGCTCCTATTGGGGTATGGTTCTGCTTTGCCATGTTGCATCCTGGCCTTCTTTGTTTCTTCAGATTTTTAATAGTTTTGTGTTTGGGGGAAGTTTTTTTCTGCTTCCATATTTAGAAAACTTCCCTGCCTCCCTCTAATGTGTGTTAAAAATAGGAGGAAGTCATACACGTTGTTTCTGTTGACTTAGCTTACAACACACACCAGGGGCTCCTTGCTTTCCCTCCATCCCCTAACAAGCTCCCTGTGTGCCACCCTCCCATCCCCCTATATTGCAGGAGCACCCCCACCCACCTTCCCTCATGCTAGAGGCTCTGTGCCCCCCATTCCTCCCTGCCTCTCCCCATCCCTCTCATTCTACCTGTGCCCTCTTCCCCTCATCCCTCTGTTGTCAGTTAGTCCTCTCTGTGTGCTGTGCCAGCTCTGGCCAGGTAGCCGACCTAGCACACCTTGATCAAACTGCCCAAAGAGACCACAAACACGGTTCGGTGGTGAAGGCATTTGGCCAAGTTTATTATTAACAAAGCATGGTCCTAGTGCCCTAGATGTTCTACAGGTACACTAACACATGCATGCCCATTACAATGGACCAGCTCCGTACCCAGTGAGATTTTCCATCTCCCTGTATGCCAGATGAAAGGTTGTGAGGCATTCCAACATTTATTGACTAAGACAAACAATCTGGGATAAACAATTTATCTACCATCTCACGTGTTTCATTACATGTTTGTTACCTCCCCTGGTACCTGTCTCCTGATGCTTCAGATAAAACATGCCTGTTCACCACCTGGCTTTGTATTTTACTCCTGATGTTTCACACAACACATCCCTGTTCATCCCTTCTGTCAAACCAGCATGTGCTAGGTTGGGATGTCCATGTGCTTGCCTGCTGGAATGTTTTTACATAATTGTGTGTCTTTTAGCCACTGAATATGTCAGGTCATGTACCAGACACTGAACTTGCAGGCAAGTGTCTGCATTTTGACTGGGCCTGGCTTTTGCTCATAGCATAACTTTAGTTTAAACCTCAGGTCTTGCAGCAGGTCCATGCTTCAGGCTCTCTCTTTTGACTACACCCCCGCCCCCCATTTTTCCTTGCCACAGTCACCCATTCTCCCCAACATCAGGAGCTCTGTGTGCCCCCTACCACTCTCCCCCATGCTAGCATCCCCTATTCTCTGCCTCCATGCTAGAGGCTCAGTATGAACTCTCTTTACCCCCATTCCTCCATTTCCCCTGGCAGGACCCACTTTCTTCCCCCAACAGGAGATCTGTGTGCCCCCTTCTTCCCATGCCAGGGTCCCCCATTGTCTGCCTCATGCCAGGGGCTCTGTGTACACACTCCCTACCTCCTCATTCCTCTGTCCCGCCCCACCCCTTTCTCCTTCAGTGTGACAGCATTTTAAAACTGTATTGGGAGGAAGGGCAGACCTGAGATAAGGGTGTTATTATGCTGGAAGGTATTAATAGCTGCTATCAACAGGTCCTTTGATCTATAGATAATTATACAGGTGTTTGAAGCTGCTAGTTCTGCTAACAGATGCCTCCATTTCCTGCTTTCAGTTTTTCTGATTTTCACCCAAATCCATAAGACTGCCAATCCTCAGGCCTAGCCTCAAAGCAGTATGCGGCCTCCTTGGGCTTATCTCTTGGGGTAGGAGTGAGGTGAGTAATGTGTGAGAGGGGGCACAAGGAGGAGTTGATGCATCTGGAGAAGGAGGCAGGACTGCTGGGATGGCACTGCAGGAGGTCACTGGGGGACTGGCTACTGCTGGAAGCAGGCCTCTGCTTTGACCTCCCGCCCCAAGTCCTGTAGAATCTGGCTATAACCCAGGTACTTAGCACTTAGCCTAGAGGAGGATCGCCACTAGCTGTTAGCAGTGTGGGGACTTTGGTACACAGTTAAACTGTTCCGATTCTGCATTAACAGCTGCTGTGTTCAGGTGACAGTTGTGGAAGGTGTCCAATCACAATTCAGTCAGGAAACCCATCTGTAATCCTTGGCACATACTAGTGGCCTGATCCTGCGAGGTGCAAACAGCCTACACCTCACACTGACGCTGTGGGAAGGTCAGAGCACTCAGAGCCTCATGGAAGCAGGCCCTGGCCTTTCTGGGGGTATCACTCTGATGTTATAAAGTCTCCTGTAGCGATAAACTGGGGTTAATCTCAGCGTGGTTTTCAGAAGCACTGAGCATTGGACTAACTCAACCCCTCTTGATGTCACCAGCAGGCTTATCATGCTCTTTAGTGGGTTCAGAACTAGGCCAAATGCGGAGTGAGTGCTTTTGAGAATCCCTCCCGGTAGTCCTTCAATGGGGATTTCTCTCCCTCTCCTGTTATTTCTCCCTTGCTCTCAGCAGTGAAGAAGAAACATCAGTGATGCCTCCACCCCAGCCAAGCCGTCTGCTCCTTGCCCAAGATCTCGCTCAAAGGGCTCTTTCTCTTGTTCTTATTTTTCTCTGAAATGCCTTTATGTTAAGCTGACTAATTGTGAGAATCTCCTGATGTCTCACTTTGACCCTGGGCCATGATCCAAGAGTAACTGCAACCGAGCCAGCCAATCATCCCAAGCCTGCCACTCATTAAATGAAGCATGAGGCAGTAGGATCTCCACAAGGCCTTGCCTTGATGAGAACTGGGCAGGGCATGAGAGAGAAAAGCCGCACACTAATGGATTAATGATTTATTCTCCTGCTTGGGTTAACATTAAAGTTATGATCCACTTTCTACTAAATCACAGATGATATTAGCGGCAGATACATCCTATTAGAACATGAAGTTCAGCCTTTGCCTGTGGGGGATTGTCCCATATTATAGCTATTCCAGTGCTAGACACAATTAAAGTTTATAATAATGTTTTGGTAATTGTCTCTGTTTGCATATATATGTAATGCTCATCTGAGGGGCCTGTCTGTATTATGTATTATGTCTGTATTTTGTAGATTATGTTATCTAGAGGCTCCAACTATGATCACAGCCCCATTGGGCAAGCCAGAGTACGGATGGACAGTGAAAGACGGTGCCTGGCTCAACAAAACTTTTAGCTGAATAACTAGGGCAGAATTATTGCCTCCAGTTTACAAAAGGGTGATGGAGGCACAGGGAAGTTAAATGGCATGAGATACGGTCACATAAGGAATTCTCTGGCAGAACTTGGAACTGAACCTCAATCTCCTGCGTATCCGTCCAGTGTCATAGCTACAGGTCACTCCTTCCAACACCTCGACAACAGCTTATAAATGCTAATTATTATGTTAAAATGAACCGTCCCTGAGTTATCAAGGAACCAAGAATTATTTACAGAAGTTATTCAGTGAACAGTTTTGAGAAACAAATTAAAGGAAAGCTGAAACAGCAGGCAGTTTGTGAACACAAAATGAGGAGATGAATTCATTGAATAAGTCAGAAGTTCTCAAACATTTTACATTGTGGACTAAATCTTTAAAGAGTGATTGTCTCTTAGATCCAGTTCTCTCTGATTGGCTGTCATGTAGCCCACTGCTCTACGTGGCCTCATCACATTACTCTGGCAGCTACAGTAATAACTTATGTGTAACTGTAGCAGGCTGCTGGTGCAGAGGCACCTAATCAGCCCCTGCTCAGCCAGCCCCAATCAGGGGAGATAGATTGGGGCTGGGGAAAGCCGGATGCCTGGCCTGTGGATTGGCTACACCTGCTGGCCTGAGAGCTATAAAGGCTGGAAGGAGCCAGAAGGAAGGGGGGGTGGCCAGAGCAAGGTCAGTCTCTAGGCTGAGGGCTGCTGCCTTTGTGAGAAGCCAAACAAGCCTCTAAGTTGTATATAGTTTAACACAGGTGGTGGGCACTGCACTGTAAGCTAATAAAGACACAGGTGTTGCACAGTGAAAGCCTCTCTAAGCTTTATTTGGGCAGCCACTAGGCTGCAGGAAGAGGGGGCCAGCAGGCCCTGTTACAGTAACTGTAACATTGGGACGTTATTTCATGTATCTTTAGCTGCCTTTTAAAGGGATTCAGTAGCTGGAAAAAAGCAGGAGGAGCTAAGACTTTGTGAGCTGCCAGATCTGCACAGATCACAATTTGGGAACCACTGGACTAGTCACTATGAGTTATTAATTCATCTCTGCTAATAAGGCTGGTATGGGTTCCATTCCATAAAATGATAATGACGTGTGTCCCTTCATTACTGATTAGGCAGTATGGGATCTGAGTCTATTCATAACTGCACAGTTGCATTCTGCTGCAGGTGATAATGAAGTCCATGTTCTAGAAGTGGCAACTGTTGGAGTGCTAAGGAATTAAGAGAGAATATTGTTATGAGCTGGGTTAAACTTTGTTATGAGTTGAATTAAAACTGCGCTGAAACTGATGTATGAATGTGCCTTTCACATAAGATTGCTGTAAGGGACAGTTGTGGAGTCACACCTAAAACAGGGTCTAGTCATCATTGTAGTAGATGCAATGTGCCCAGCCATTTAATGGCGTCGTTGTCAGCCAGATGAAGAGCTGGTAGTCAACCATCGAAATAAGTCAGTGGGCACTCAACACTGATATGTGACATCGTCTGAAGTTGACCGCAGCTGCATCGCGGGTCATTAGATAAACCCCATATAAAGAGACTAGCCATACCGTTATCCTGTCCTGTTCGAAATTGGTTCAGAGATGACCACAGGTCCTTTGGAGGATCAAAACGTGGTAGACAGGAGGCCTAATAGGGGATGTCTACACTCCAATAAAAAAACCATGGTACTGAGTCTTGGAGCCCATGTCTGCTAGCTTGGGTTCAGGCTGCAGGCTCTGAGACCCACTCCCAGAGCTTACACTCCAGCCCCGGCCTGAACATCCACACTGTTGTTTTGTAGCCCTGCAGCCTAACCCCGCAAGCCCGAGTCAGCTGATCTGGGCCAGGCGCAGGTGTTGTATTGAGTGTAGACATACCCATAAAGAGCAGAGAAAGCAAACCACGCAGCAGCCTGTTAGCTATGTGTGACCTCGGAAAAAGTGTAGAGTAAGATTCTGGGTAGGGGATGCTGGCTGAAAGATGTTTGAGCCTGTGAGCTAAGAAACTGTTTTGATTTTGATTCCTCCTGCATGGGGTGAAGAAGGATGTAAATTCTTTATAAAGAAACAAGATTGTATCAAAAAAAATGCCAGACTCCATCATCAATTTGTACTTCCAATTGGAATGCTCTCAGGACCCCAAACGTTGATTAGCTGCTTGCTAACAATATTATTATATGTCTTGTGTGATAGTACCATTCAGATCCACCTCTCCACGACAGGATCATCATAGTGTGAGTGGGTCAGCCAGTGTGAGTTCAAACAGGTTAGATAGGGTGATCATAATGGTCCCTCTTTCTGGCTTTAAAACCTATGAATCTAGGAAAGTGCATCCTTCCCACTAATCCCTAACACACAGCCCCTTCTCCATAGCACACCCGCCGAAACGCCTCTTGTGCAAGAACAGCGTGTGGAAGGAGATGAAAGTCTTCAGAACACCCAGGAGACTGAAGAAAGAAAGGGGCAGGGAGGCAATGGTGAGGAGAGAACAAGGAGAGACATGCAAGGAGGGAACAAGGAAACAAGACAAAGGGAAGAATTCATTCCTGCCCTGAGAATGCCCTGCAGTCTCGCCAGCCAATTAACTACCTTTACATTAGCTCATTTATTAACTTCGCAGGCCCTGAGTCCATGCATGTCACCTTGACAATAAGGTTAACCAGTTTCTTCAAGCCTCAGTAATTCTATCTGTAATCCTTTTAAATGCTGCCAAACTCCAGCTGCATCCACTTACTCATCTCATGCTTAATATATGTAGAGTCCTTCTCTGGTTTCTGAATCATTACCTCTCTCTTGGCACAATGTGACTAGGGTTTGGGAAGCTCTTTTGGAAGTTTGCTGACGGTTTTGTGACATTGGAACTGTTTTTCTGCTTGCCAGGTGGGCCAAGATTCACAACAATAATGGAAAGCCTTCCTTGAGGGCAAAGCAATGATCATACCTCAAGCTTGGGCTTGTCTACACTGTCAAGTTGTCAGTAAAACTTTTGTCTTTCATGGGTACTTTAAAAAGCCTCCTACAATTCCCCCCACCCCAAAAGATAAGTGGCAATGTGAACACGGCTTTGCCTGCTGACAAAGCGAACACCGCTTGCGGGGCTGGAAGTATGTTGTCGGCAAAAGTGCTGACAAAATGCCATCAGAGAGCGTTTACACACGCTGATATTTAGTGACAAGGCTGTGTCGACACAGCCTTGTCGCTAAAAGCTGCATAGTGTAGACAAGTTCCAGTATGGGTAAAGTTGGACTGTGTATTCTCTGTTGATGTTGATGGCAGTGTCTCAGCTATAGAGCACATCCAGTCCTCAACCCCTAAACAACGATTGCAAAGAGGTCAGTGAGACCCACATGGAGACAAGAAAATTGTCTACTCACTATTCCATCTCCACCCGGTTCTACTTCCAAATCATCTTTTATGGAAGATCTCACAATGCTTTGCAAACACGATGGAATTAATCATCCCTGCATCCCTTGGAGGGATGGTAAGTGGTGTTAGCCACTTTTACAGATAGGGAAAGCAGAGCAGAGCCTCACAAGTCAATGGAAAAGCCATGAAGAGAGTTCAGATCTCCCAGTTCCATGCCTTAATCATCAGGGCCAGCTCTAGGCACCAGCAGAGGAAGCATGTGCTTGGGGCGGCACATTATAAGGGGCTGCATTCTGGCCAGTCTTGGGGCGGCACATTTCAGCTGTCCTCTTTTTCTTTGCTTCAGCGCTCTTGCTGCTTGGGGCGGCAAAGAAGCTAGAACCAGCCCTGTTAATCATGTACAGTAACATTCACCGACGTGTGGAGGGCCAGCACCAGGTGCATGCACCACATTCAGGATTGGCTATCTGAGGAAACTGAGCAAAATACCTATTGCAGAATAAGCTATTCCACCTTATCTATTTTGAAATAGTGCTCTGTTTGGACACTCTTACTCCACTTTGGAAGTGAATAAAATAAACCAGAAAAAGGCACTTTTATTCCAGATTAAGAGAGTCCATACAGAGAGTTACTCCAGAATAGCTGTTCAACTTTAAATTCACACACTATCTTTTTTCCAGAATAATTTCCCCATCTAGACAAGACCTAAATCACATTAAAACCCTAGTTTGGAATTAAGAGAAAGGCGCATAGACCTGCTATTAGACCCCTGCAGCAGGACGGGGATCCCATGGTTCCCACAGGACCATAATAGTGGAAGCAGGTAAAATGTACTTTGTTGTGGCTGGGTTGAGTGGGCCAAAAAAACAGCCAGCAGTGATTTGTGTGATAACACAAAATGTCTCATCAGTTTCATCAATAGAATTTCAGCAATGTGAAGCAAGATTTTCTTTTTTTTAAAAAAAATAAATGTTTTAATCCTTAAATTTAAGTGAGGGATAGAAAGAGATTTCATGTCTATTGTAATGGGAGTTAGAGTATTTTTATATGGTTTAAACAAGATTTGTTTTATTCTTTTAGTGGTAAAAATTGTGTCTGAATTCTAGCTATCTATTTATCTATCTTAACCAACTTCTTTTGTGGGGAATTAATATTTTTTTATTTTTTTTTAGTAGCATGGGGAAATCTCTTTCTCTTGTGGGATTTGTGGGATCTAAGGTTTTTGCAGGTGGGAGCAGGATAAAAATGAAAGAAACAATGCGGGAGCAAGTGGGAGTGGGTATTGCAGGGCGGGGCAGGAGCAGGATTATAAACAGTCCCGAGCAGGGCTCTATGCACACGAATGAATTTCACTCTTAGGCCTCACTGATAATGTTGTGATTGTTTATTACAGATGCTCCCTGAGTTACATAAACCTGACGTACGCAAACCCGAGCTTACGGAAAAAGTTCCATAAGCTAGAAATAGGAGTTAGTTTGCTTTGTGCGTAATGATCGGAGATACGTTTCCAACTTACATAAAACTTGAGTTACGCAAGGTGTTCCGGCAGGGAACACTTGCATAAATCGGGGAGCATTTGTATTTATATTTCAGTAGCAGTCAGAAACCCTAGGGCCCCGTTGAGCTAGGCATTGTACAAATATGTTACAAAAACACAGTCTCTGCCCCAGCGAGCTCATGGTCTACATGACAGACAGGACACAGCAGACAAATAGGGAGAGGAAGGATGGGAGACTGAGGGGAGCTAAGCAAAAAAGCAGAGTTTCCCCATATCTTCCAGCTCACCACTATCCAAAGCCCTGTCTGCACTACAGGCGAAGCCACTTTAACAAGAACATGAGTCTGAGGTGTGTGACTCTGTCTCAGTCCTGTAACTCCATTCATAGGCACCAACTTTCCCCAGCGCTGGTGGGTGCTCCTGCCCCCCCCCCGCCCCTATTGGACCCCTTCCCTAAATCCCCACCCCGGCCCCGCCTCCTTCCCTGAGCGCGCCATGTTCCCTTCCTCCCCTCTCCCTATAAGCCACGCAAAACACCTGTTTCGTGGCACAAGCACTGGGAGGAAGGAGGAAAAAGCAGGTACGTGGCAGCGCACTAATGGGAGGAGGCAGAGGTGAGCTGGGGCGGGGGGGAGCTGTCCCACCAATTTTTCCCCATGGGTGCTCCAGCCCCAGAGCACCTACAGAGTCGGTGCCTATGACTCCATGTGTGCACAGCATAGCAATGGATTATCAGAGATGCCATAGGGCTAGGGGATCCACTGAGTAACCTTAGTAAGAGCATGGAGCAGCATTGCGGTTGGTTTGCAGCATTTAAGGGGGGAGCCTCTCATACTCTTCCTTTTGAAGACAGAAGTTTGCAAGGTGATTAAACTGATACCCACAACACACTCGGGAAGGGCCCATGGGCATCTCTTATCCTCATGTGGTTTTGTGAAGAGGGTGCAGCTGGGGGACTTGATTTTGGTTTGGTTTTTGTTGCAATGTTCGGCAGAATGACCATTTGACTGAAGACATGCCTGTTCCCTAAACCAGCAGGATCAGGTAAATTTCCCAGGGTGTGCTGAGCTCATTTGCTGCCAACACCCAGGGCATTTCCTGAACATGGACAAAGGCTCTTTGAAACATGCTCCTGTAGCTTTGTCAAACCATCATCCCCCTCCCTCTTTATCTCTCCTTTCCAGTGGTTATCTGGGTTCCTGCCCCTCCCTCACTCCCTTACTCTTTCTTTCTTTCTGTTTCTGTCCACTCCCTTTTTAAATCTGCTTTTATCTTTACTTCTCTATCTCTCCCCCAGTCTGTCCTGCTAAATTGCTTCTCCTCGCTCTCTCTGTCTTTATCTTGCTCTTTCATTCTCGTCCTATCTCTAACAGGAGCTAATCTCCTTGTGGAGGTGGATTACCAGGAGCGCTGGGAGAACGCTCTCCCAGTGCTCGCCCCCGGCCACACTGCACTTCAAAGCACTGCCATGGGAGCATCCCCCCGGCAGTGCTTTGAAGTTTCACATGTAACCAAGCCCTGAATCTCTACAGCAGTGCAGCTGCAGCTGAGCTGCTGTAACATTTTGAGTGTTAGGACTTGGCTACATTTGCAGATGTAGAGCGCTTTGGGTTAAACCAGCCTTTGGAGAGCTCAGTAGGGAAAGCACTGCAGTGTGTCCACACTGACAGCTGCAAGCGCACTGGCATGGCCACATTTGCGGCTCTTGAAGCCACATTGAGTGCGGTACATTATGGGCAGCTATCCCACAGAGCACCTCTTCCCATTTTGGCGTTGCTGTTTGTGGGAAGGGGGCATGGGATGTGGGGCATTCTGGGTCCTGTCCCAACGCGCCGTAATGCATCACTTCATATCCCAGCAATTCCCGTGTTTCCATCCACATTTGGTGCCTTCTTTCAATGGTTTCTGTGCAGCGTGCTCTGTCTTCCCTTTTGCTCTGTGGGAATGGAGCCCAAACTGCTGAGGAACGCATGGGTCTTACCAGCATGTCATTTTTCGCAGTGAAGCTACTCCTTAAGATCCAGCTGACACTAAGGACTCTGACAATGATATCAACTCCTATAACGCATATGATATGGGGTTGCTTGTGGCATTCACAGACATAACTCGCCACTGTGGAATGCCGCTTCTGGGCACGGGAAACAAGCACTGAGTGGTGGGATCACATTGTCAGGCAAGTCTGGGATGACGAGCAGTGGCTGCAGAACTTTCGGATGAGAAAAGGCACTTTCATGGGATTGTGTGCAGAACTTGCCCCAACTCTGCAGTTCAAGGACACGAGATTGAACGCTGCCCTGCCAGTGGAGAAGCAGGTGGCTATTGCAGTCTGGAAGCTGGCAACTCCAGAAAGCTATTGATTGGTCGCTAACCAGTTTCAAGTAGAAAAGTCAACCATTGGAATTGTGTTGATGCAAGTTTGCAGGGCCATTAATCACATCCTGCTCAGAAGAATAGCGACTCTGGATAATGTGCATGACATTGTTGCTCGCTTTGCACAAATGGGTTTCCCTAACTGCAGAGGGGCGATAGATTGGATGCTTATTCCAATTCTGGCACCAGACCACCTAGCCTCCGAGTACGTTAGTGGTAATGGATATTTCTCTATGGTTCTCCAGGCACTTGTGGATCACCGTGAGTGTTTCGTTGACGTTAATGCAGGCTGGCCTGGAAAGGTGCATGACGCATGCATCTTTGAGAACACCAGCCTGTTCAAGAAGCTGCAAGCCTGGACTTTTTTCCCAGATCAGATGATCACCCTAGAGGAAGTCAAAATGCCCATTGTGATCCTTGGAGACCCCACTTACCCTTTAATACCATGGCTCATGAAACCCTACACAGGGAGCCTTGACAGCAGCAAGGAATGGTTCAACGACAGGCTGAGCTGGTGCCAAATGACTGTGGAGTGTGCTTTTGGACATTTAAAGGGCTGCTGGTGCTCTCTGTATGGTAAGCTGGACTTGACTGATGACAGCACCCCCGCGATTATATCCGCGTGCTGTACCCTCCATAATATTTGTGAAGGGAAGCATGAAAGCTTCACTCAGGCATAGAGCTTGGAGGTTCAACATCTGGAGGCTGAATTTGAACAGCCAGAGAGCAGAGATCTTAGAGGGGCCCAGTGTGGCTTGGCAATTCTTCTGTTCTTGTATTTGAGTTCTATTCTCCAAAAGGATTGGAATAGCCTGTTACACAAGTTGTAAGCAGTAGAGCTGGAGCCATATTGGTCCAAGAATATTAGAGAGACAAGGTGGGTGAGATAATATCTTTTATATGGCCAACTTTTGTTGATGAGAGACACAAGCTTTGGTGCTTACACAGAACTCTTCTTCATCTATCATCATCACATTGGGAAATGTGATGCCTGGAAGAGCCAGGCTGTGCACTCATTTATTTTTTCTTCCAGGTATTGAAAACTGCTACATGGGGGAGAGGGGATTTTCAGGTCATTAACAGATTTTCTGTGCTTGCCAAGATAGACATTCTCAAGATATCCAACACCCAGCTCTGTGTTATGTTATCTATCTCACCAACACAAGTTGGCTCAATAAAAGATATTACCTCACCCACCTTATCTCTATGCTATATAAGAGAAATTCTGAATGCTTTGCTATTTTCTTTCATCAGAGAGAGAGACTTTTTCCTTGCCATGGTTCCTGTCAGGGTAGCTCTGTTAAGGCTAGTAATGGTGGGCGAAGCAAAGGATGTTCAGTTGTATTGTCTGGATAAGCTTCTAAAAGTTCAGAAGCTTATTCAGAGTTATGTGAACCTCTGGCCAATCAGGTTTCTTCATGACAGCAGATAAGGCAGTGCCAGTGGAAGAGGAGAAGAACTGATTATCATCATTATAGCACCAAAAAGCCTAGTCATGGACTAGTCCCCCATTGTGCTAGATGCTGTACAAACAGAACAAAAAGATGGCCCCGTCCCAAAGAGCTTACAATCGAAGTACAAGACAAGAGACAACAGATGCATACAGACAGGCAGGAGAGCACAAAGAAACAACGGAAACATTGGTCTCTGCACACCAGCCTCCTAATCCTTGTCAAGTTTTTGGCAGGCACTTTGGCAAAGGAGAGTTTTGAAGAGGATTTTGAAGGTGGATGATGAGGTGACTTTAAGATTCAGGATTTAATTTATAGAGATTTTTTCCAAAAGGGTTTCAGTAAAGCCCAGGGCACAATATTATTAAGCAAAATTGGGAACCAAGGAATGAGGCTCACAGATACTATAGTAATAATAGACAGATCCTGAATTTGAAACTACTTAACTACCAAGAACTTCACTTCATCACCATGTTGGGGAATGTCCCAGAGCCCACGTTTTTGGACCTGAATCCAGAAATGTCATGACTGGGAGAGCCAGGCAGTTCACTCACTTATTTTTACTTCCAGGCATTGATAATTGCCACCTGATAAAGGGGGATTACAAGTCATTAACAGGTTTTCTGTGCTTGCCAAGACAGACATTTTCAATGTAGGGGAATCCAACATCCAGGCATTCCTTTGACTGATGAAAGCAGGAACTGCTGAGCTATTTTCCTCTGCTGGATCTCGCATACTGTACATGCTGAGAAGAGAGATGAATAGAGTTTACAAAGCATGGTTCCATTATAGGGATTATTTGTGTTAGCTAAATGTTCAATTCTGTTATTAATAAGAGATCAGATAACCAGGCTTAATTGGTTTATTAATCAAAGATTATTATTCAAAGATTAAGGAATATGATAAAGAAAGGCAAATACATTACACGCACAGGGAAGCAGTCCTGCAGCCTGATCCATTCCAGCTATCTTTCAGAAAGTACACCATACTTGTTTAAGAAAAAGGGACAAAGAAAATTCCATTCTCATGACCTACTAACCCATGGAGTTCCTTTCAATTTACATAACAGATAAGCTAAAGACATCTAAAAACAAGTAATTATTTCATCAACAGGTCAGAGCAAGAGGTCACATGCATCATTCAACAACACACTAAGATGTACCCTGAGTACAAAGGTTTATCGATACAAAGCATTATGAGACTTTGGTTTATCCACAAATGTTCATGTTAACTTGTTTTGTCTGCTAACACTTGGAGGTGCAATAATATTCATTTGAATTTATCAATCTACTGGCCTTAAGAAAGGTGTTAGATTTACCCAATATTTATCCTTGAGCCAGATCTTTCACCAAAGACAATCTACAGAACAAATTCATTTTCTTTGTGGACTCTAGAACAGACTGACCATGCTCGCCAATAGGCTTCATTATGCTCTACAATAGCTGACACATCTATATTAGGTCACTTCATACCTGCTGAACTAAGAAATGATCTCCAGAGCCACAGAGCTGCCGTAGCAATTGCATTTGCTGTGCTACTTCAGAGTGCCTTAAATATGTCGAATTCTTGTGAGTTCAATTGTGATTGACAGGCCTGGCCCTCCATGGGGCCATGGCATTTCTGGGAGGCTATCTATACTTTATAGGCCAAGTACAACTCCCATTAAAGTCAGTGAGAGTCTTTCTATTTGCTTCAATGGGAATTAGATTGGGCTGAACCTGCTACTACTGGATCTGATCTTACTGCCATTTAAGTCAATGGTAAAGCTCCTATTGACTTAGATGGAAGCTGTCACACTGTCTGAAGTGGCTCACAACTGTGAGTGCCTATCTCAGGACAGACTGTCAGAAAACAAGGGCAGACCCCACAAACTGGTGGTATATTCCATTATTAAATTTCACTGAGCCAGTAACAAATGTGAACATCTGGATCACTATACCAGTCTTACCTTGGAGTCACAGACAGCCCCCTTCAACCTTGTCACCAAGACAAACTGAACTTTGTGATAAAATGTTACTTACATCTAAAATCACACCACATCAGATTTCTCCCAGTCCCAAAAGCCCAGTCATTTACCGCAAATCAATTGATACTCCAGATCTTACACCGTACTCCAGATCTTACACCAAAGACAACTCTGATAACTAGTTCTATAGTAAACTAACTATAGGTTTATATATTAAGAAAACAGAATGAGAATTATTGAGAGGTTAAGGGTATGTCTACACCTGTAGAGTTTTTGCGCTGTAAATTTCACTGGTGAAAGAATAGTGCTGGTTTGGGTACTCACTTAATTCCTCAGGTGTCAGACAGTGTTTACATTAGCAGCACTGCCATCGGGATGAGAGCTGTGCATCAATGCAGCTATCCCACAGGGCAGCTCTCTCCAGTTTGACGGTGGGTCTTGTGGGAAGGGGGTGTAGATCGTGGAGCATCCTGGGTCCCTGCACAGCCTCCTTGCCCCAAACACTGATAAGCTCCAGTAGCTCAGCATTGCTTCAAGCAGGGGATCCTTTGCTCTGTGGAGAAGGCATTCTCACCTGGCCAGATAAGTGAGCACTTGCCAAGAAAACAGGAAGTTTCAAGGTTCCTAGGACTTTACAAGGGGGAGGAGTGGATGTCTGTTTTCCTGGAAAAAGAGCAGCAGAGCTGCTGGCTAGAGTGGTCACCTAGGCACTGTGGGATATCCTCCAGAGGCAGGGCCAGCTCTACCTTTTTTGCCGCTCCAAGTGGCAAACAGGAAAAAAAGCTGCTGCTGGCGTGCTGCTGAAGACAGAAGAGCGGTGGAGCTGCCACCGGTGTGCCTCCAAAAACAGAAGAGCGGCAGAGCTGCCACCAGCGTGCCACCAAAAGCCACCTGAGTGAAGCCCTGACAGCGCTCGGAATGCCGCCCCCTGCCGTTTGCCACCCCAGGCACCTGCTTGCTAGGCTGGTACCTGGAGCCGGCCCTGTCTGGGGGCTAAAAGCTGTGTAAGCAGGATTTGGGTATCTCTACATTTGCCATTTAAAGTGGAAAAAGTCCCTTTTTTGCGCAAAAACCATAGGAGCATCTACACTTGCCAATGGCTTTTTGGAGTGAAACTCAGAAGTTTCACCGCAAAAAGCAAATAAGCTCCATGAGAGGTTACAGCTCTTACCGGTGATGCTTTTGTGGTGACATGCAAGTGAAGACATGTCCTTAAAGCAGGTAAAATATAATAACAGGTAAACCACAATTTGTAACTCCAAACGGTGGCGGTGATGTAATAGACTGCCAGTTTCCCAAAGTCTTTTCCAGCGCTACCCAGAATAATTCTGGGGATCTCTGTCTTCTTATTCAGTTATTCTGCCCTGTTAGAATCCAAACAGTCCAGAGATAAAGGCTCTTCCTTTGAATCAGTACTTATAGCTTCTTTTCATAAGTCTCATAAGTGTTTTTACTCACACAATGGCCAATTGCTTTGAATTTAGTATTCTTCTTCATTTGCATTTGATGAGTTATTTAGTTACAGGGATATACATCATGTAAATGCCTACAATTACATTATAATAGGAATAGATAAGTGAAAACAATACAAGTAACATTCCATTAGTTTTCATGAATTTTTAACAGCTGAACACACTCTCACAGTAACACACATTTTGATTTAGGGTTATTTAATTACCGGGCATGCATAATGTAAATGTAATGTAATAGTAAACACCAGGATATAGATAGGCAAAAACTATAATTAACATCTCCTTTGATCTCTGTTAACACACAAGTGACTTGGCCCGAATATATGCTAATCCATTTCACTCCTTTGATATTCACACACAAGTTAATTGGCCGATGGATCTGGTCTGAGCTGGTCTGTCAGCATCACAGAAGCTGAGTCAGATCAGTTATCACTGGACCAATTCATGAGGCTCCCACTTAGTTTTTACTCTTTCTTTACTGTTGGCAAATCACCCCACTGACTTTAATGGGAGATTTACCTGAGTAAAGATTTCAGGGATTAGTCTATAGACCCCGATCCTGTGAACTCCGATACATGTGAATAGTCAAAGGGCCTAAATCACTTTTTAAAATGGGACTTGGGTGCCGAAGACATGTAGGTGCTTTTGAAAGTTTTAGCCAGAGAGATTTTCATAGATTCATTGATTTTAAGACCAGCAGTGACCATTAGATCCTCTGGTCTGACCTTCTGTATATCACAGGTAATTAAATTTCACCCAGTTACTCCTGTACTGAGTCCAATAACTTGTGTTTGACTAAATCATTTCTTCCACAAAGGAATCCAGTCTTGATCTGAAGACCCTCAAGGGCTGGAGAATCCACCACTTCATTTGGCAGGCTGTTCTAATGCTTAATCATTGGGTGGCAGTGACTTGCCCAAGATCCCACATGGAGTCTGTGGCAGAGCAAGGAACAGAATGCAGATTTCTTGAGTCCTGGTCCATTGCCTTAACTGTAAGACAATACATCCCCTTAATGGACCACTGACCCATTCTATTCACCATTGTGAAAGTATTATCTAGTCTAGTGCTGCCTTTAGGTTTCACTGTTTGTATATAAATGAAATCAACCAGCTTATTGTTTCTGCATAATAGAGTCACTGAGTTTCTCTGTAGTGTGTTAGTGGAGGAATCGTTTTTTTATCCCACTGAGCTCTTTCTCTAGTAATTCACTCACTGACAAGTATAAAAAAAACCCTTGGGTTTTTTTTTTTCTTTTAAAAGTAAAACTCACTTTCTCTAGCTATCATGCCAAGCCCTCACCTGTGCTGATTTTTATCCACTGAGAAGCTGGCCCGTGTACCTCTGACTCACCCCTGCACGGCAGACCCACACGTTACTTAATGCAGTCACAAGATACAGAGCAAGTTGATTACTTTGCTTATTCTGCTATTTTGGCTTGCAGAAAACTATCTTCTGCCTTCTGGGTGGGGTATATTTCAGTATTCCTAGTGCTCCTTGTTGTCTGCCCTGGAGCAATACCAGCTATTTGCTCAGTTTTAGGACTTGTTGAAAGATTTAAGCTCACAGGTTCAGACTTGCCAAGCTGTTTGTTCCTCGTATTTGAAGTATTTTTTTAAAAAACCAAACCAACCAAAACAAAACAAGACAAAAAACCCCACCCCTGTCGTTTATGAAGCCCATGGTTGGGTGTTCAAGCAACCGAGGTCTATGCCATATCTTTATTTCTGGTTACCTGCTCCTTAATTCTATCCAGTGGTTTTCCATTTTAACCTAAGAGAATCATGCCCCACCCAGTTGTCCACACAGAAGCCTCCAGGACTGCAGTCTTCACTCTCTAGTCCATTGGCCAGGATGGTCAGCCTCATTGAGGGACTGCATGCTTCTTTCCCTAATCACCTACAGAAGTGATCATTCCGAAAGAGGTGAGCTGTGGGGCTTAGCAGCAAGTATGGGATATGGATGCAGACTTCCCTAAAGTCCAGGAGCTTCCAAACTTGACATTTGGACTGAGCCCTTCTCTAGTCTTGGGCCTAATTCTCCACTGCCTTGCACTATGTGCAATCATGCACATCAGTCCAAAACAGGTATCAGTCATTGCCATTCTGAATGGTAGCTGTTTGCACTCAGCTGACACTGTAAATAATCTACACAAGGAGCAGGGCAATGGAGAATCTGATCCCTGTGGTTTAAAAGTACTCACCTTTAAGTGTCTTCACGCTGAAAGGGGAGGGCTATGGATTTGAGCAAATGGCTGCCTCAGTAAGGGCCCAATCCTGTGAGCTCCTGTTATCAGTGAGGGTAGGGCACTCAGATTCTTGCAGCATCGATCCATCTGAAATGATTGTCAAGCTGAGATATACAATCAGCTGCCACGGACCACCAAAATCTTGCTTCAGCGAGTGGGAAGCCTCTGGAGGTAACACTCACGTTCCAAGGAGTGTGATGGGAGATGGGAGGGAGCCAAAGGTCACTTAATGGTAATCTTCGCAGCAATTATGGTGTAACACTGATGGGCTCCACTGAGGGTTGTCCGGGCCTCATGCAGAAGAACTTCGAGAGTCAAGGAAGGCGGGGGAAGAGGTGGAAGGAACATAGGGGAGGGTTTGAGCATCGCCAAAGCTAGTGAGGACTGTGTTCTTGGGAGAAGACACATGCAATTCAAAGAATAGAGCAGCAGAACACCCCCATGGAGGAACAGACAGTAGCTCTGCTTCGCTCTGGAAATGCTCCCAGATTGCAGTGTGGGTCTCAGACAGGTTTAAACTGGACCATGCTAAAGAAAATGGAGGTGAAAGGTGAGGCAAGTCTCCAGCCAATCTCTGTGGTTCTTTCACTGGCAGGATCCTCTCATCCAGTGGAGCCCTTGGGAAATCCCACCCACTAACAGTTGCTAGGTGGAATGATTTTCTCCTGGTGAACAATGGCTGGCATTGAGAGAAACAGCTCTGAAGCTTCCCAGCTGGTGTTCCCTTGGGTTATTTACAAGAGGCAGAGATTTTGCTGGCAATCTGGCAGCAGAGTACAAAGGACAGAGGATGCTTGTGGTTAGTGCTCAGCTTAAAGCCTGAAGCCAGCGGGGTTAATTTTCCAGCTCACAGAGTGTAGAGAAAACACTGCTGGATGCCCAGGCTGTTGCCTAATGCTTCCAGCTTCTTCCCAAGACTCAATCAACAGCTTTGCTCTTTATAACTTGTGAGCTGGGACGGGCCTTCTGAGGACTGCTAAGCAAGGTGAGCAATAGCGGCAAGAGCAATAGTGGCAAGAGACATGTTTTATGCAATGAGCTTGGTTTGTTCCAGTAGCACCACCCAGCTCCTAAGGGGGAAACCACCCCATAAGGGCAGGCCACTTAGAAAGTGCAGTTTGACTCCGAAAAGGGACTCACACATCTTTTCTTCCCTGTAAACTGAGCACATTTGATCTGGAATCACTGATAGACAATAAAGATGGAATGTCGGGTGCTGTTTGCAGAGCACAAATACATTCCAGCCAGGTTTCCATAAAAGATTCTCTGGGAGATGAGATTCACCTGGCTGTTCGGGTCCTCTTTCTTCACAATTTTTTGCACCATCCCACCAGAAGAAGACCAAAAGGGCTCTGCTGTCACCAGGATGGAAGAGGGCTAAGCTTGGGTTGCGTTGACTTCCACCAGCAGACCCAGAGAACAAACCAGGCCTCACATGGCCATGCTGTTCATTTCTGGTGGGTTAGGAGGCTGCCCCATATGCTGGTCTCTCACGCAACAGCGGCTACAGCTTCCATTTGAAAATCTGTGTTTCTTTAGATTCGCTTTTGCAAAACACAGAACCAGCTCCTTGGCAGGTATAAATCACTGCAGCTCCACTGAAGTCGAAGGAACGAAACCAATAGGCACTAAGCTGAGGACTGGCCCACAGAAATTCTTTTTAGCTCTGTTTGAAACCTTCGGATATTTTCAAGCAAGACAGAGAGAAACCAAATTTGCACTTAGACATTGGCCTGACTCAGCTGCCTGGGTTGAAAGATTGCTAAAGTGCCTCTGACAAAAGGGGATTATCTGGGGAAATGTTCTTAAAGCCAGATTATGTTTTGATTCATTGTCATCATCCATCACAGGTCATTAACATTTAATGCAGCTCTGTCTGCTGGTGGACTCTCCCAAATCTCCACTGGCACTTTTATATCTTCCTTATCAATGCTTCTATCTTCCACATTCCTTCAAATTCAAACTGCCCCCTTGACACCTTTGCAGATTTAAAGCTCTTTGCAGATTCCTTGCTCCACTTGGTACCAGGAGGGGCAGGGTTTATTTCTGCTGTTAGTTTGCAGGAAGAGAGTAAATCAGTATAAATACATTCCATTCTTAAGGGAAACTGGGTAGTCTGTGGTTATCCTGGAGTCAGTATTAGGTATATGGCGCATCTAAAGAGGACTAGAACCATGCTATGAATGCCAGGGCCACTCACCCTTTGGGGCCTACAGGAGATTGCAACGGGAGCAACGGGAGGAAGAGCAGGTAGTCAAATGGTAGATTCATAGGTTCTGAGGCTAAAAGTGACAACTGTGCTCCTCCAGTCAGTCCTCCTGACTGGAGGAGCACAAGCCAGAGGATGTGTGTAGAATCTGGCAGGAGTCCCCAATAGCAAGATCCTCCCTGGAAAAAAGGCAAAAGATTCTAGGCTGCATTTGGCAGGGTGCCAACTCCCATCTTTGCCAAGAGTGCCAATATTCCAGGAGCCAATTTTCACGTAGTGCAAGGGCCTGGGAATCAGAGCTCCAGGCTCTATTTCAGGGCTTGGCTACACTTACATTTTATAGCTCTCTAACTTGCTGGCTCAGGGAGTGTGAAAGATCACCCCCCCTGTGTGAGCGTTTTAAAGCGCTAGTGTGAACAGGCTCCGAATGCTGGGATCCGCGCTCCGAGTGCTCGGAGCTAATCCCCTCGTGGAGGTGGATTACCAGGAGCACTGGGAGAGCTCTCTCCCAGCACTCTTGTGCAACCACACTCGCACTTCAAAGTGCTACCGCGAGGGTGTTCCCGTGACAGCCACTTTGAAGTTTCCAGTGTAAAGAAGCTCACTGTGCAGACTGAGTTCCCTTCTCCTGGGCCATATCCTGAGTTCCCTTCTCCTGGGCCATATCCTGAAATCTTACTCAGGCCTGATCCTGGAAGATGCTGAGTTCCCATAACTCCCACTGTTGTCTATGGGACTGAGGGATGCTCATCATGGAGCAGGCTGACATCCACTGGTTTTCATGGGAGTTTTGCCTGAGGAAGGATGCCTGAGGAAGGACTTGGCCCCATATGAAGAGCAGCGTGAGGAAGCAGAGGATTAAAGGAATCCCAGGCCTGATCTCTCACCATAGATATGTGGTTAGCTCTAGATGAATAATCCATATGCGATCTGGGTGCAATCTGGACTTCAGTGGGTAATTCATATGGGGCTTTGCAGTACATGGCCTTCGATGCATGCACTTAAGCACAGTTCCGTCCACTCTTTGCCCGTTTCTGAGGGGTACTAAGCAAGCTAAGTAATGTTTTCACAGGGGAGCTGCACCCTGGTTGGAGATTTTCTGCACATTGATTCCCCCACAAAACCCAGTTATATGCTCAAATGTTGGTTTCTCCGTGAGCGAATGGCCCAGGATGTTGTGAAAATCTCACCCTATGTCTCTGCAGCAAGGACACAGCAGGCCTTCTAGAAAAGAAATGCCAAGCCCTCACTTTGTCAGGACATGTCGTACACCTGGCTTTACCTTGCCGCCCTCTGTGCTTTGTTTGAACACCTTATCTTATCTCACCATCATATAATTTGCTACAGTAATTCTGTATGTCTGTGCAGTCAGGCTGACGTGACCTCTCCTGAGGCTACAGGGAGTGGCGGGGCCCACTGGATGTCACTGGAATGATAATTTCCCCTGGTTTTGCAGTGAGCGTTTGGATCTGACCCATATACTCTCTGATTTTACATATGGCACTATGCCTAGCCTACAGTGCCTCTAGAGTCTGCTATGGCTGGCAGCTAGATAGAGGCAGCAAGCTATGGAACCCCTACAACAGCTCAGTTGTACTGTCCAGCATGTCGGGGGGCCAGAGCCAAAGTCTCTCCCTGTTCCCCGTTCTACCTGCTGCAGGGGAACAGCAGGTGCTCGGCCTCCTAGCCTTATTAGAAGTTAAAAGTCAGGCCATATTTCATTAAAATGATTTACATTGAGGTCTCAAATGGGACTTATGATCCTGATAATAAACTCATTTCTATGACGCAGGTGGAAGAGAGGCATTATTGGGTAGACTTATTAACCTGTGCAGTGGGAGAACTCTTGGTATTATCATCTGATTCTATTCATAAGAACAGCCATAATGGGTCAGACCAATGGTCCATCTAACCCAGTACCCTGTCTCCAACAGTGGCCAGTATCAGAGCAGTAAGAGGAATGTCCATAAGAGGGCAGTTGGGCACCCTGTCTTCTCCTCCTGGCTTCTAGCAGTTACAGGTTTAGGGTTGTGCCAAGGATGGGGTTGCATCCCTGACCATCTTGGCTAATAAGACCATTGATGGGCCTGTCCTCCATGAACTGATCCAGTTCTTTTTTGAAAAAGTACTTTCTCTTGTTTGTATTAAACTTGCTGCCTATTAATTTAATCGGGCAACCCCTGGTTTTTGTATTGTGGAAGAAATCATTGACTACAAGCTCAGCTCTTCAGCAGTTCCCTTTGTTCGCAAGGGGTCTGTTCTCCCTAGGCAAGCAAATTGTTCTTTCGGGACAAGTTGTGCATCTGAGTGTGGTCACCTCTGCTTTCTTTAGGTCATCCCCCATGCAGGCCAGCTGTTTGGAAAACAGCCACACCATGCTCCCATACTTGATACTGTACCAATATATTATGGGACTCCCATCATAGTTTCTGGCTCAGCTTTCCAGAGTCAAGGGTCATGGGAAAATCTGTAAAGTAGTGTGGGTCCCAAAGAGAATCCTAGGAGTGATGTGAACAAGAGACATGATTTCAGGGCTCCAGCACAGGGCTGTGTGCTGCTCACATGTGGCTAGATTTCATATGCTGCAAATATGACGTGCAGTCTCCAGATAAATTAAGCTTATTTAAAGGGATGGTGATTCTTAAAGGTAATGTAATACGAAGAAGATTCATAGCTGTGTAAGGCCAGAAGGGACTGTTGTGATAATCTCAACTGACCTGCATAACAAAGGCCAGAGAACTTCACCCAATAATGTCTGCATGAAATCCATGACTTCCCTTGGAGTGTTTGCTCCTGATAGCATTTCAAAGCCCCAAGCTACACTGGAAGAATGAGATGAATTCTGTTCTGCCTATGTCGCTTAATGCCACATTTTTGACTTAAAAGTAACAATCTCACTGGCAAGATGATGGGAAGAAGACCGGCTAGGTGCATAAAGCTCTGAACTGGGACTCAGGAGGTATGGCTCAATCTCTGACTCTGCCACAGACACCCTGTAGGCAAGTCTGTGCTTCAATTCCCCATCTGTAAAATGGGGATAATGCTGCCTTTGTCCGTGTTACATATTGCCTGTCAATGCTTGAGCAGGGTCTGATTTTTACTGAGTGTGTATGCAGCACCCAGCACAATGGGGCCACTATCTTGGTCAGCGCCATAATCTTGTAGTCACATCTGTGTAACAAATGTAAGGACTGGCCTGAGTTCTTTCTCCAGTCATATAATTACCATCTACAAGATTTAAGGACCCAAGGCAAAGACCAAGAATCACAGCTGGTCTATGCCTGCCTTGTGAATAGCCACAAATGGATCGTTAATCCTTTTACAACCTATTATAACTATACACTGTAAAAATATGAAAGGGTTTTTTCTACCTCTGCTCTTCTTGGCATTGTTTGGCACAGAGCGCTGCAGGGAGCGTTTGAACCGTTTGCCAGGAAATGTTCAGGGGAAACATTTCTGCCCTTAATATTGCCCTAGGGATGCCCACTTTTCCATTACTCTTCAAGTTGCATTGCCAATAAAATCATGGTAAAGGTTCAGTTGGTACAATATCTCTCCCCTGCTACTGTGCCATTCTGTTTGAGGTTTGGTTATAGCAGATTCATTTTTTCATTACATATATTTGCAGGTAAACTAGGATCATCCTAAGACAGCTAGCCAATACAATTCGGCCAGATCTCAAATCAGGTAACCACATCTGGTCTTCCTAAAATTCCTCTTTTAATTCCAGTTGGATAGGGTACTCTTCAGTGCTTTGTTCTGCGTCATGTCACTAGCTTTAATTGCTGTATCATGTTGCTCTGTGCCATTAAACAGCTGCCACAGCCAAGAGGTGGCTGCATTTCAGTAGTGAGTGGCTACCGGATCTAGTATGTAACATTTGTGGAATGCCATGTGATCTTTGGGTGAAAAGCATCCTGTTGCAGTAAATGCCAATTTCCCGCATCCTTATCTTGATCCAGTATGAATGTTCTATTCTGGCTGACTCAGCTGTTTCTCCTTTTTGGGGTTTATCTACAGGAAACAAATCACTTCAGGCACTACTGGTTGCTCTTACATCTTTCTGTGCACACACACATACAATTAAAACATGCCAGCTGCTAATGTGGAAGCCCGTCCCTTGGTAACTGATTCTGTTTCACAATGCGTGGGCTGAGGGTTCCTTGGAACAAGTTCCTGTGTGTCAGCCTTCTTGTGTATAAATGGGCAGAACCAAGAAATAGCAGCTGCATTTTTCAGTCTGGTAGCGCTGCCAAAACATAGAGGAGATTTCTTGATCAAACAGGTCCTGCACCTCTGTTCGCTTCCTTGTACACCAAAGCAATCTCCCCCTTTTTCCCCTGCACACTGAATGGGCAGAGCACATTTTTTGTGCAGTGAAGTCTGATCAAAGGGGTAAAAAATATTGGTCAATAAAGGGCTTGAATGCAGAGGGCAATCGGGTTAGCTGAGGAGATGCCGAATGGTGCCTTTATGACGCAGTAATTGCATGAGTCAGAACTCGTTAGCTAAAGAATTGAAATAAACATTTTATGACAGCAACAATGCACCCAGATTTCTGCAACTGGCCTACTGGGAGACCTTGGGCAAGTATAGCGAGGCTTTGCGCCTCGTCCCCCATCAGTAGAATGGGGATAATTATACTGACTTCTGTTGTAGAGCACTTGGAGCTCACTGGCTGAGAAGATTTTCTTGGGAAATTGCACTAGTTGGATATCCATGGTGGGAGATAGCTCACCCATCCTTTTGGGTGTATATTTGGCTATAGTGCATAGTATAAAGAGCTTTAGAAGCTTTAATTGTCAACAGGAGGCCAAGAATGTGGCCAAAAGCTCCATGATCTAAGCAATGAAACCCGCATTCGGAGCTCCAGCAAATGCTGAAAAAGGATGAAGAGTCTTAGGTACGTCTATACTACCCGTCCCTCTGGCGGGTAGTGTTCGGTGTATCGGGGATCGATTTATTGAGTCTCGTCAGGATGCAATAAATCAATCCCCAAATGCACTCCCATCAACTCTGGAACTCCAGCTCCGCAAGAGGAGTAAGTAGAGTCGACAGGGGAGCCGCCGCGGTTGACTCACCGCCGTGGGGATAGCCAGGTATGTTGAAGTAAGATACTTCGACTTCAGCTATGCAAATATCGTAGCTGAATTTGCGTATCTTAGTTCAACCCCCCCCCCCCCCCCCCCCCCCCCGGCTAGTGTAGTCCAGGCCTTAGTGTTAAAGGTTATCACTGTGTCTGGTACTGCAACTGCAGGCAGCTGTTAGGAAACACTAATCCAATGCCTCAGCACAGCGGTGAGCTGTCTTCTGCAGCCCACCAGACCTGGGAGCTTTATCCTTCCATTTCCCTTCTGGGCTCCTTCCGTTCTGTGTCTATTTCATCAGGGCATCATTGCATGGGAAAATAGTGCACCAGTTTCATGCAGGTGTAACCCTACTTCTCCTTTGCACTTCAAATGCATGCAAGGATCCAGAATTTACCAGCATTAATCAACCCTCACATGATCTGCCCTGGGAGGGAGATATTAATATTACCCCCTCTACAAAGGTGGGGAAACTGAGACCAGAGATGATCCCTAAGATCTATTAGTCTGTAAGGTGCTACAAGACTCTTTGTCGCTTTTGAGACCAGAGAGTTGTGACTTGCCCAAGGTCACACAGGGAGTTAATTGATGAACCTGAGGGCAAGGGTTAAGGAGCTGCTCTGGACACAACAGGCCACGCCCCCTCACCTCGGTTGAGCATGCTCCCAGTGGTGGGAGCATTCAAAAGGGAGCAGCGCAGGTCACTCTGAGTTGACCAAGGAGGAGAGCAGTTAGCTGCAGCAGCCTCCTTCCAAGAAGCCCACTGGGACTCCCAAGTTGCTGGGCCCAGGCCTCCTAGCCAAGCCGCTGGAAGCCCATCGACCACAGGAGCTGAGGACCACGACTCAGTGTCAACAGGGGAAAGGGCTCTGGAGACAAACTGAGGAGGAAACTGGAAGAGATCCCCAGACTGAGCTGTGACACTAATGGAGATACAGGGAATGGGTAGGAAATAACCCAGGGAGCATGGTAAGGGTACCAGACTCTAGGCCATGCATATGGCCTACTGCTTTGCAGAGCCTTCGGTCTGAACCTAGTAGAGTCGGGTTCTCCTACCCACCCTCACTTGGACTATAGCTGCTAGGCAGAGTGGCCCATGACTCTTGCCATTGGGAGACACTGATGTGAACTGTAGCTGCTAGGCAAAGCGACCTTGGACACTGGCCACTCAGAGGCACTGTAAGCCTGGGGTGCAGGCACCCCTCTGACAAGCCCAGAATTATTTGTTTGACCCAGTGAGGATCTTGCTATGAGGTGCTTCTGCCAGGTGCTAGGCTGGTCTCTGGCCTGTGCTACTGAGGAGGTCAGACTAGAAGATCACAATGGAGAGATCTTTCTCCTTCCTGTTGCCCACCCCAGAAATCACACTGCACTCCCGGGGGTGCAAGAGACAATCACTGATCAAACTTAGTTGACAAGGATGATGGTCTTGCTACTATTTTGGTGGTTTTCCACTTGCTCCATAGTTTTGTCTTGTAACCTGCATAGCCCTGTGCCCCTGAGGGCACTGAAAGGTGAACTGCGCAGGAAAGAAAACTAGAGGGAGATCTGAGGCTCCAGTTACAGCACTGTGTGACATCCGTTCTCAGCTCCGATTGAGAGATACCACCTCAGGGACCTCTAACCCAGAGAGGAAAGGGGGGACCCGCTATACTATGTGGTATTTTCATATCATGCATCAGTAGGGAGCATAAAGCCTTGCAGTTCATTTTTAAGGGAGGGAGTGGGATCTAGTGGTCAGAGCAGAGGACTGGGAGTTAGTTCTCCTGGGTTCCATTCCTGAATTTGCCACCAACATAAGCTTAAGCTGACACTAGGAAATTGAAAGCCTGCTGAAAGTGGTGTTTGGCAGTGGGCTCCCCTATACTGGCACTGAAAATGGTTTAGGCATTAATGGAGTATGTATGTGGAACATATCAAAGAGAATGGGGGAGTCTCCTTAACAGCTCCATGATTACTGTTCCATTGGCCATACAAGTTATTGTGCCAGCAGGCGGGAGTGATTTCATGAGCGAGGGGACCTCACGAGCAGGGGAGTTGATGGTTTTGCTGGTTATCAGAAAAACATTTGGCTCAGAGTATTGGCTCCCACATTCCCCTCCCTGCAGAATTTCTGGCTGCCTAGCCCTGATCTTTGAAGTTAATGGAATGCTGATTTCAAAGGACCTATCAGTGCAAGAGCTTCTGGGATTGTCTCCAGCTCCATCACTCAGTGCAGCGAGAAGCACATGGCCCAATAGCTTCTGCAGCCTCTGGGAGGGGGAGCTCCCCTGCCACCCTCTAGAACAGGGGTGGCCCAGGGGCCACATCAGGGTTCAAAATTGTGCGGAGGACCGGGTAGGGAAGGTGGTGCCTCCCCAAACAGCCTGGCCCTGCCCCCTATCTGACCCCCTCCCACTCCCTGCCCCCTGACTGCCCCCCAATCCATCCACCCCTGGCTCCTTGTTCTGTGAATACTCCCTCCAGAGATCTCTGCCCCAAGCACCCCCACCAAGATCCCACCCCCTATCTAAGCCCCCCTGCTCCTTGTCCCTTGACTTCTTCGACCCCTAGCTTCCTGTGATTTGGGAAGGACAATGGATCTGGCTGATGTCTTTCACCCTTCTCCCCAGATGAGGCTTCACTAAGCGAGGAGAAGCCACCCAATGCCATCTCAGTCTCCCCAGAGCAAGGGAGAAATGACCTCATGTGAAGTGGAGCCATGTTGGGAGAGAGAGCGCAGGCCACTGGGCAGCCTCCCAGAAGACTAGATTAAATTTGTGTAATGACCCAGCCACTCCCAGGCTCTATTCAAGCCTAAATTAATGGTATCTAATTTGCAAATTAATTCCAGTTCTGTAGCTTCTCATTGGAGTCTGTTTTTGAAGTTTTTCTGTTGTAAAATTGTCTCCTTCAAGTCTGTTATTGAGTGACCAGAGAGGTTGAAGTGTTTTCCTACTGGAATCTATTGCCCCATGTTAAGTATCCTCACACCTTCTTGTCAGCTGTCTGATATGGACCATCTTGATTATCACTACAAAAGTTTTTTTTTCTCCTGCTGATAATAGCTCATCTTAATTAAATAGCTTCTTAGAATTGGTATGACAACTTCTACCTTTTCATGTTCTGTGTGTGTGTATGTATGTAAATATATATATATATATATATATATATATATATATATATATATAGTGATACAGCATGGCCAGAGGGCAGCAGGAGAGTGTTAGAGGGAAGCCTTATTCCCTGAAGAGGTAAGCAAGTTACTAGAAGTTGGTTGGAGCACCTGGAGCCATTTAAGGCACCTGAAGCCAATTAAAGTAACTGAAGCCAGGCACATGATAAAAAACCCCTGCTTCAATCAGTCAGTTGAGAGGAGTTTGGAGCAGTTTGGAGGAGTGGGAGCAGTGAGCAGTTTGGAGGAGTGGGAGCAG
>ML677366.1:32881227-32910725 GCA_007922305.1 Dermatemys mawii | reverse complement strand
AGTTTGGAGGAGTGGGAGCAGTGAGCAGTTTGGAGGAGTGGGAGCAGAGAGAAGTTTGGAGGGAAGCAGAGGAGAGTTTGAAGAAGTCCTGCGGTGAGCTAAGAAGACCCAGACCATAGGTAAACGGACACCTGGCTTGTGCAGAGAGAGGGCAGGAGGCCCCACAAACTGAAGGGTAGGAGAGGGAAGTAGCCCAGGGGAAGGAATAGCTAGTTCAAGTAGTTTACTGCTATCCTCAAGGCCACTGGGCTGGGACCCGGAGTAGAGGGCAGGCCCGGGTCCCTCCCTCTCCACTCCCCTACTCTAGGATACTAGTGGGGCAGTTAACACCCTGTTGAGGGGCAAGAAATGGTGCCCTGACCCCCCCACAAGAAAAAAAAGCGCGGGACCCATCATAATAGTGCAGGCAAATTTGCCACAATATATATCTTCTTACTATAGGTTCCATTCTATGCATCCGATGAAGTGATCTGTAGCCTACAAAAGCTTGTGCTTAAATAAATTGGTTAGTCTCTAAGATGCCACAAGTACTCCTGTTCTTTTTGTTATTAGGATGCAGATCCTAGGCCATATCAAGCAGCAGAGCATCTGAACGTCCCTACTAGTTAGGGTGAATTAGCGGAAGTTCATCCTGCAAAGCGCTGTGTAAATGAGTGCTCTGTGCACTACAGAAACAGGAATTCTGTGCTCCAGAGAAATGGATACTCCAGCCCTGGCTCAGGCCAACACAGAACTGGGGAGGGGAGGAGACCAAAGTGACTTTACGCCATCTTTCTGGAGCTCCTTAATTCCGAGGATGGCCAAGGGCCACAGCCCCCGAGGCCATTCAAGCAGCCAGGAATTTTTGGAGTAGAGGTGCCCCAACCAAACCCACTTTTTCTTAACCATGTCCCCATGCCAAGGGCTGCAGAGATGAGTGGCTCGGAGCTTATAAGGCATCCAGAGATTCCCCCTTAAAACAGGGTGATAGGATTTGATTGTAGACCATTAATGAGATGAAACCTCAAACAACAAAGCTCAGTTAATTTTAGTAAGTAAAAGCCTAGCAGCAAATACAGACAGGCAAAGGTTAATAGTTCCTTACTTAATCTGGGGTCCTCACTGCAGCACAATCCAAACCCAGTAACTGCTAGTCTCTAAGGTGCCGCAAGTACTCCTCATTCTTTTTGCGGATACAGACTAACATGGCTACCACTCTGAAACCTGTCACGTCTGGCTGTATAGATACCTCGGTAGTTTACAATGGATAGGAAAGTCCCTGAATTCCATTGTCTCATTATGCATTCTCTCTGTCTCTCATCTAGTTTGTACCTGCTTCTCAAGGTTCCTGGACATCTGTGCCCAATGATTTCTAGCAAACTGTTCATTATAAGAGTTGCTCATTAATCTAGCAAACCTCCGCAAAACACCCTTTTGTCCTTAATGGTTCTACATGTGCCAACAATGAAAGCGGCACAGTTGAAATAGTATCCAGAGTAGAGCACACTGGGAGTGAGATTCAATTAGCATAAGTACAGGACCTTTAAAAAGGCATAACACTGGTTAAATAAATATCAGCTAAGACGGGGTACTGGCGGGATCTGCCAATTAGTGCAACAGAAAACTGAGCCCAGAGTTTATAGAATCTACTACCCATTCCCACGCAGGGTGCAGTGTAAAGCTGAGAAGCCATTTGAGTAAAACTGCCACTCTACCACATCTTGCACACACACAAGTAAGGCAATCCTGGGGCCTGAAACACACCAGCACATAGGGCCCCAATGGTCCCATCACTGCGCCATGACCACACACCCCATCCCATCATTTCTTGTTGTAGCAGAAGATTTCAGAGCTAAAATGTTGGACTATTGCTTCAGGCTGCCTGCAGACTCAGGCAAATGTCAGTTACACTCAGGCCACATTTTCCAGCTTTTCTCTCCATCCATGTGGGCTAGAAAAATGTATATTTTAAATGAAAGCTGGGATACTGATGGAATCACGTGACTCCAGGAACTAGGACCATAGACACTGGCCCATAGTGCACATGCATGAATCCAACCTTCATAGGATACACAGTATGTCTTGCTGGCAGCAGAATTCGTTTATCTTGTGGATCTGTTGCAGCAAATTCTCCAGTCCTCTCAATCCATTTTGCGACTGTTACATAGATGGACGTGCTCAGATGCATGTGACAAACATGTGAGTCAGGCAGAAGGATTTGCCCAGGATTACTTTTGAAAAACGAGCCCTGCGGGATCCTTTTCAGTTGAGGGTCAGTTCAGAGGTCATGTTAAAAAGGAACTTTCACTTCCCTTCAGTCAAGTGTCTGTGCAGACCTGTCTGGCTGCCAGCTCCCACGTCAGATCCAGCAGTTTCACTGCTATTGTTTTGGAATGACTGGTATTTTCCATGTTTCCCCTCCCTGAGCAAAGCGAGTGTGTTGTCTATGTGGAAAGCAAAGAGCAGGGCGCTCGCATGCCGTTCAGGGCTTGGGCATGGACACGTGTCCTAACATGCCCCTTTCTCCAGCCAAGTTCTCAACAGCAGGCGTTGCTCCATTGTCACCGTTCCCAATGCACTGAATACAGCTGGTGCCACTCTGCAGCGACTGCATGGGCTGCTTCCACCTACTGTGAATCTTTGCTGTTTGCTTCCACCTCTCCAACTAATCCCTCCCTGACCCACCTTGGTCAGCAGCCAGGGTTTACTGGGCCTACGATAACAATATGGAGAAACAGGAATCACCCCTCAGATGGCTAAATCTCTTGCTGTATCATCAGCTGGGATCTTGTCCTTCCTTTCCCTGTGCCAGGCTGCTTCTCCACTCCCCCCTCCCCCTCCCCCATTGTCAGACATAGGCCCGGACACTAGCAAGGCTGAGTGTGCTGCTTCTCCCAACAGCATGGACCAGCCTGGGGCTCTGACAACCACACCCACTATCTTTTCCACCACGCCCTTTAGTGGAGTCTTTTCACCACCCCACCTCTCCACTGCATTACACATCATAACATCAGAAGACTGACAGCACATGATCTGAGACAGGATTTGGGAAGCAAAGGAGCAGGATGTTTGATTATCAGCTATAAGGTCGGCCTTCAGAAAGTGCTTCTGACTAATCCAGACTTTGCTCCCCACCCCAAAAACCCTTGCTCTACACATAGAAATGGTGGGGGGAGGCATAGACCCACCTGCAGCTGCCCCTTCTGTGCCACCGCCCCCTCCCCTCTTCTCCCCAAATTAAACCAGGTTCAAATTTCAGGCACCCTCTAGATTTGGGGGAGTTTGGATCTGGGGGGTTGGTTCTAGCTCATCTCCTAAAAAACTCAGTTAAACCTTTTCAAGCCTCTACAAATTCACTTCTGGGTCAGTTCAGGTTTAAGGGGGGAGCTTAGTTTAGTTCTGCTTTTAAGAGATGAGAGATTGTCCATTCCTGGTTAACATCAGCTCCATGCAACAGTAATGAAGCTTCCAGTCCGCACCTTGAGCTGCTTGCTAGAGTCTACCTCCCCACTCTCTTTTGTTATCACATTCATTTACAGCCTTTTATGGAAGGGAGGTTGCACAACACACTAGCCCCCTCAGAGGCAGGGCTGCTAACTGGCTAGGTTAGCAAGAAATGCAATCCTCAGACGCTGCCGTGAGCGAGTGTGGAAGGAGCCAGCACATTAAGATATAGGTTATTTCTGCCTTTAAATAAATTCAGTGTGTGCAGTCCAGGGGTAAGTGGTGGGGACGGGGAGATGTGAGTTGTTGGGGATTGTCCAGTGCAACCACCAGGCAAATAAGAAGTAAACAAGTTCTGTGCAGATGCTGCAACTTACTCAGGTTGATCTCCTGCAAGCCTGTCCCAGAGTTACATCATGGCCCTCATTAGCAGCCGTCAGCACAATCCCACAGTCTCCGGCTCGTTCCATATTTGTCAGAAGGATATAGTGCTCTCTAAAAGGCTCTCCCCAGGGATGGCTTGGAAGCTGTTTATTATTTTTCTGCAGCCTCTTGTGCTTTCCTCTAACAAGGCCATAGGCTGCATTAATCCCATATACCGGGGCCAGCCCTTACTTAGAGAACCCGCCACTGCATTCTTCGCAAGATCCCCCTGACTGGCAGAAATCAGTTCTCATGCCCAGCAAAGCTCTAGTGGTGACACACATGCATTTGCAGACCCTCAGGACATCACACCTGTCTGAGTATCCACCAACCCCTAAAGTCCTATAGGTGTGTGCACAGCACAGGCTAGCCCAAAGGGTCACCCAGTGCATGTTGTCAAGAAGGTACCACAGGATTGTTTGTTACCAGTGCATGTGTAGCTAAAGCCTGGTCTACACTTAACATTCAGATCAACCTGGCTACACTAGCAATGGGGGTGAAAAAATTCACCTGAGGGCTGTAGTAAGCCATCCTCTCCCACAGGTGTAGATGCTGCTAGGTCAACAGAAGAATTCATCCATGAGAACATAAGAATGACCCTACTGGTCAGACTAAAGGTCCATCTAGCCCAGTATCCTGTCATCCGACAGTGGCCAATGCCAGGTGCCCCAGAAGGAATGAACAGAACACGGAAACTTTGAGTGATCTACCGCTGCTCAGGGAGGTGGGTTACCTACAGTGATGGAATAACCCCCTTTGTCAATGTAGGAAGCGTCTACGCTATGGTGCTACAATGGCAGCGCTGCAGCCGTACCATTGTAGTGCATGTAGTGAAGACTTAGCCTAACTCTCTTGCCCTGCTATGCTGCTGCCGAGCCAGTGCCTCTAAAACTATACTGCTCAGTTAGACTCGGTAAGGCCAGCTGTGGTCTATTTCCAGGTGAATGACACAAGTTGGCAGGTGCAAGCAGGACAAGCAGATATGGGGTCACTGTGACATGAGGCAGTGTAATATCACCGGGGCATGAAGCAGCGTCACTCTGGTATGAGATGGTGCGGGGTCACCCTGGCACGAGGTGGTACAAGGTTACCCTGGCACGAGTTGGTGCAGTGTCACCCTGGCACGAGATGGTGCGGAGTCACCCACCCTGGCACGAGGTGATGCGGGGTCACCCTGGCATAGGCCGCCCTGCAAGCTGATGGAGACCCGCAGCTGTTGAGGGCATGGAGCAGCTTCCACCTGAACACATTGCAGACTACAGTGCAGCCATCTCCTGCTATTCCCTCTCCCTCTCCTCCACCCCACAGTGACACAGTTTTGGCCAGGGCTGAAGCTGCTGTGGCCAAGACCCCACATGCTCCAGCCCTGGGTGAATTTAAGCCCTGCCTGAGGGAGAAACTCCCTCTGGTTGGCTGCCTTTCCCACTAGCCCAACTCTTGGGGAAAAGCAGCCAATCAGAGCTGCCGCAGGATGCACGCGGCTCTCCCCCGCCCAACCCCGGCCGCCCTCAGGAGCTCACAGGAGTTATTGGGGAGTGGAGGGAGGAGGGGGAACAGCCAGCACCATTGTCATAGGGGCGGGGAGGGAGCAGATAGAGCCCAGCAGCTCAGAGCGGCTTTGTCCCATCCCCACTGCCCACCCCACTCCTCTGCATCCCAGAAACACCAACTCTGGAAGAGGGAGAAGAGGTTCCTGCTGTCCCCTCAGGTCTGGGAGAAGGGGGTGTAGAAAAGCCATCTTTGTGCCCCCTCTCCTGGGCCCCACACCCTGGAGGCATTGCCAGAACCTCTCCCCTTCTGGTCTTTTACTGTGTCTTGTGTAACAGTCCAGGCTGGGTGGAGGAGGGGAGTCTCTGGTTATGCTGGTTTACAGGTGAGCCAGGATAGAGCCTTGATCCAATGAGCTGGGGATTTCTGCTTTCAGAGGTCAGCCGAGGGAGAGAACGGATGTGAACGTGTTTCATTAGTCGATAGTGCCTTTATTCCCAAAGAGCTTCCCAAGCTAAATCCTCACCACACTAACATGCAGCAACTTCTGGGGTGGAGGTGGCAGCACAGAGGCATGTGGTGCATGACCTCCTTCACATCAGTGGGCATAAGGAAACTGACCAAGGACAGTGGCGTTTACCCTTTCCCTTGCAACAAGGACCATGGAATCTTTAGAATCTAATTTTCAGACCCTAGAGAGGTGCAATATACACAACTATGGGCCTGGTTTCCACTGGGAAGGCACTTTCTTTGTACACATGTGGATGTGCATGTGAAAAGGCATCCCTGCCTAGGAGCCAGAAGCAGACAGGCCCTCAAATTTCAAGGATACATCAGAAAACCCCACACATGAAACAGTCAAGAGAGCAGCATTCAATGCCACTACCTCTGATGGATGGTCGGTTGAGTGGACGCTGCCAGGATCTGAATATCTAGTTTGACATGAGGATGTCTTGGTGTTTCAGAACTGATGCATAGCAGGCTAAGCCACTCCACCAGCCATTTTCAGTGGGCTATGGCTCAGGCTGGTGAGGTGTAGTGGCTGAGTGGTTAAAGCACTCAGCTACATGAGTCTTGCTTTATCTCACACTGCAAAGCCCCCTCCAGTTCACCAGCTGCAAAATGGATACTGATCCCTTGGGTTAGGGCAGTCAGATGTGATGCTGGCCACATCGCTTCTTCCTGTACTGTTGACTGTGAAACTGACATGCCTGACCTGTGCCAGCCCAATGAAGTAGGTTTGGGGAGCTCTTTGACATTGTAGCCCATAGGATTACTTTGCTAGCTATTATATCCTACTAATCCAGCCAGCCATATCAAATAATATGCTTCTCTTTCTGAATTAATCCATTTCATATATGACTCTTCTATTTTATCAGTATTAATTCCTATGAAATTAGGATGTGTTGAGGCGTATGATATGTGTTTCCTAATCATTATACATAGAATACATTTTGCTGAAATGCAAGAAGCTGACTGGCCTGTATCCAATAAGATCAGGTAAATAGCTAAAAGTATGATCAGTTAAGAGTAAATCAGCATAAAGGCTGGCAACCTTTGGCATAGATAGAAATGGTCCCTGAACTTTAGGGAACCAAAGGGAGGAACTACATACAACACTGAACAGGTTTATCCGGCATCTGCAACCTGTCGGTAACCGCAGGGTACACCACAAACCTGGAAGTCGCCAAGACAGCCTAGGTTTTTGGAGTGAGATAATCCTTATTAATATTAGAAAGTACGTGTCATAATCCACTAGCACATACAATAAGGGTACACATTAATTTCTTAGGGTACGGAAATAATATTTGGGTATAGTAGGTTGGACCCGAATTGCATAGTGTCAGGGTCCTATAAAACACCATGTAAGGATATCATAGAGAGTTTTTTTTTTCTTTTCTTTGCTCTGTTATATTCGATAGACTATCTTTTTATCTACCTATCATTCTATCTTCCATCATGCTATCAGCTCAGCTTGTGTAGTATAGTATAACTACTCAACATTCCTAACTATTGGGGAAGCCAGAACCATCGTGTTATCAGGCATGCCAGGAGTACATCTGGTCCTTCATCTTCTATTACTCGGTTCTCAAGGAAGGGTGTAAGTATGTTAGAATAAGGTATTTATAATAGAAATGTTACCATGAGGAATTTTGGAATTCTTTTATTGTTTTGCAGTCATAAGTTTCATAGCATTTATTATTCTTTTGTTAATCTCAGTAAAATTTTTAATCAATTTGGTATTGTCCTTAGTGTACATGTTTTTGCCACGCACCCTGAGAGTCCTCTCCCGATATAGAACTCTCTGAGTTCTCAGACCCTGGAGTCTGAATTGGACAAGAACCTATAAATCTTCTGGTCGGATGCGAACAGTGGCGAGCCATAGCAACTAACTCATAAAATTCAGGTCAACAACATGCAGCAGGCAATGCATTCCCCTTGATGAAACATAGGAACCAGAGGCGCCAGTATGGGGGGCGATGAGGGTCACATGCCACCCCTGCATCAGCGCACTTCCCCATGGGTCCCTCCCCTTTCTTCCTGGCTCCCCTTTTCTGGCAGTGCCCCCTCTGGCCCTGGGGTATGCAGGGGCGTTTCCCCTGCACCCTTTTTTTCTACTGGCACCTCTGATAGGAGCCTTGTCATATAACAGGCTTAATCAACAGTGATACAACTACACAAGTGAGTTCTTGGAAGAGTGTTGCCATTTTTCTAATGTAATAAAAATACTGTAATGATAAATAATAATTAATAAATAGTGTGTAATAAGTATGTCATACAAACAAATTTTATATTTCCAGGATCACTGCTTTTACAATTTATGCTGAGGAAAGGAAGAAAATCCCTGGAAATATTCATTTGTAGGAGGGGGTTCATGAGACTTGACATTTTAGTGAAAGGGTTGTTAAAGTTTGGGACCCACTGCTGTAGACTCAGCCATACAGCTGCACCTGGAAGGTGTTTCAATCAATGCTAAGTGAGCATGTTACCGTAGTGCACCGGGGCCCGTGACTGCCTGCCCATGCCTGGCACACCTACAGCTCTTGGCTTATTAGGTGTAATGATGTGGTCTCTGTTCCCCAAGGGGTGATGACAGCACCAGTCCAGGGGCTTACAACTGCTGCCTACTGTGAGATTGTTAAAAACCAACAGGAGGGAAACGGGCCACATGCCCATACTATGTTGTGCATATGCATAATCCCACCATGTTTTCTCTCTGAAGGGTAGGAAGCTTGTATCAAATCTGATGTTTAGAGCAAACAAGACTTGCCTGCTCTTTAGGAGCCATGAGAAAATGGGAAGCATCCATACTGTTAGCTGACTCACAGCATACACAGTGCAGACAAATGCTACAGGACCATCATGGGGGGTTCTCTGCCACATGATGTGCTGGGAAAGGAACGCTTGGTGGGGGGATGTGATGTGATGGTCATTAGAACATCTGAAGGAGACGTGGTCAAAGAATTGTCTATATGGTCTTTTTGAAACTGAATGTAGTGCTGATGAAAGGGGCCAGATTGCAAGCCCTGGAGAATGACCATCCTTTATTTAGTCACAGAGCAGGTCCTGCAACTATAGCTCCCTCCCCCACTCCTTCATACAATGGCTCTCAACCCTACTCTGAGAGGCCACCTCTAGGGAAGTTCAACCTCCATAGCCCAGCCAGTCCTTGCCCATTCTCCTGAGTGCCACACAAGGGAGCCAACTCATGCCAACTACAGGGATGAGTTTTGGAAGCAATATTCACTAGGAACTGGCTTGCAATCCACCGTACACATTTCACATAGGCCAGTCAGAAAAGTTAGTATAAGAAGAACTTTTCACCACTAATGACCAGAGCTGGAGCTGGAGCTGGAGCTGAGCTGCAGATTCTCTATGTACCATTACCAGTTCCCTGTTCTGTCTCATTTCCCTTTTCTCTCTCTTTCTGAATCAGAAAGTCAGACCCTGCTGAAACAGGGGATAACCCCTAATATTCGGGGATTGGGAGAGGCTTTGGAGTCCTGTTTCCGTCTGTATTTACAAGATATAGTCTTGATGGCTCTGCTTTGCCAGTATAAGCTGCATTTATACTAGGAGGGTTTGTGGGTATAACTTTTCTAGTGCAGATCTGGTCTAAACCCTTCTGCTTTGGTTGACAGAGAATGAGTTTGTATACCCTCAAATAAGATACAGAGAGTGAGAAAGCAGGGTACGCAAACTCATATTCAAATGGTGTGTGTGCATGCATGCATGGAATATATGCATGTGTATATTCACAAACACACACCATCATGGCAAATCAACAGAAATGAAACAATAGCAAAAATCAGTAACATTACAAGGTGAAGAGTGCAGACCTGGAGCACATGGTGCTTAACACTGCATATGCCATCTGGCATTTCAGACAAAGAGGGGCTTGAGCTGCAGGCTTTGGGTATGGCTTTGACCGTTCCAAGGATTTGTTGAGTTCGGGTCTGAGGTTTTGGATTAGCCCCACAGATGATGAGAGCAGCTGCAGAGTTCAGATCCGGGACTGGGGATCTAGTGGGGTTATGGCATTGCTGTGATATGAACATTTGGGAACGGATTTCTCACCAGATTGTTTAAAAATGTCACTCATGATTTTGGGTGCTCTGGTTGAAACACCTCCCCTCTGAAAATCAAGTCAGTTTAAAATGTCTCACATTGGGCTCGCAAATCACTAGCCAGCTTGGCAAACCTCAGTCTTTGATTCCATGTGAACTTCTGACAAATGCTTGGGAGAAAGATTCGCCATCACTGGTGTCTCCAAGTGGAGCTGAGAAAGCTTCCACTCTAGGTCTTCAGTCCTCCAAGGAGTCCTCCAGCAGAAGACCAGATGTTACATTTCTCATGCGAAAAACAAGCAGAAGAACTGTTCTTGAAAATCACGAAGGCGGGGAAAAGAGTGCTCAGGTCGTCTTTATGCAGACTTTAAATAAGACACACCTGGGGACAGCTCATATGAAGTCTGGGTTCATTTCAGGGTGCAGAGCTGCTAGCTAGCTGGGAAGAATTATAGCCTGGAGACTGGGGAAAGATGGGCTCAGTATCAGGAGTGCTCCAGAGCTGTCACCGTGTGGCAGAGAATTGGGAGCCATGCAGAGCTGATGTTAGAGGCTGCAATGGATCTATGGGCTGGTCTTCACTAGGGGGTTGGATCGGCTGTAGATGCGCAACTTCAGCTACGTTAATAACGGAGCTGAAGTTGGCATCTCTACAGCCGACCTATCTGCCATCCTCACGGTGGCGGCGGGCGGCGGCGCGCTCCCCCGTCAACTCCAGCTTATGCCTTTTGGCGAGCTGGAGTTCTGGAGTCGACGGGGGCAGCGCTGGCGATCGATTTATCGCGTCCTGACGAGACGCGATAAATCGATCGCCAAAAGACCAATTGCTACCGCGCGTAGTGAAGACAAGCCCTAAGACTACCCAGCTGCTAGTGGGGATTGAACTCAGAACTAACCAGCTCAGCACTTTACCACCAGAGCTGTGGGAGAATCTCCTCTGCTTGCATTCAGGCCTCTGACACCTATTTGAGCAGCCTAAAGGGCAGTGGTGCACATAGACGTCATTGTTATGTATTTGCACAGCAGCAGCAGGCATTTTGACAAGGTTCAGTGCACTTAGGAGGGGCAGGGTGTGCCACGATGGACAGTGGTGTGGGCCAGCTGCCTGAGATCATGAGTGGTGTGCGGTTAAGGACGTTTCCCAACATTGGGTACACACTGTACTCAGGGAAAGGGTGTACGGCTTTATCAAGAAGGAGGAGCCACAATCACCAGATCCTGTATTCTCTGCTGCAAAAACATGATAAGCTGTCATTAAAGCTGGACTGAGCTGTAATCCCTGGGCCCTACTGTCCCTGCTACCCTGCTATGCCCCCCTCCCCCCTCCACTGCCTGCTTTTGATTAATGGAAGATTAGAGGGGAGCTCCCAGGTTCTGATTCTCCTCCCACTTACACCAGCGTAATTAGGAGTAACTCTGAGGAGCATCACTAATGTAAAACAGGCATCAAAAGCAGAGCCACATCCCTGTCTATGCTACAAAAATAATCATGATTCAGCATGGCTGTGTCCAGACTGTCTCATGAGGTGCCTGAGCGGGCACAGCAGAAAACCATGTTACAACCCTGGCAGATACCTACAGCCAGGTCCTCCAGGAAATCCATTGGTGCTACTCTGATTTACACCAGCTGAGAATCTGGGCCCTAGGTTGAAGCATGGTTTTTTTACAGGGTTCCAGTATTGTTTCTTTTCGCTCATTAGCCACAATGAATGATGTTCTTCTAGCATGCTTTGGCCAACTGTTAATCTATGGGGTTTTCTAGGGTTCAGGGGACCTAGGGGAGAAGGAGGGGGCACCAAAGGGGAAGGAGAAAAATGAATTGTGGGAAATTAACTAGCAAATATAATGTCCTTTAAGGATCCCCTCTATCAACCTGACCAGGATTCTAGAACAAGAGTAGAAGCAGCTGCTGAAAAATCCATGCCAAGCTGCATGTGCTTGGACTGGCCATTCTTGTGCCAGTGCTTGGCCACTTCTCATTTACAATCATATCCATAGAAAACTGTTAGCTCTTCTTTTATGTGTAACTCCTTTAGGGTTTAGAGAGCATGACCCCTTTAAATCTTTTTCCTATGGGAGGAGGGGGAGAGTGAGTGAAAGGAGGGAAACTCCCAGGTGTGTCTCTGGAGCTCCAGAGAGGGAAGGGCTGTAGTCTGCAGGCCTTCACAAAGTGAAGCAGCCGAGAACATGCCTGAAGCCTGGGAAGGACAGGGCAGCTAATCAGGGACACCTCAAGACAGGAGCCAGGAGGAGCATTGTGCCAGGGAGGAATCACATGAGAAGGACAGGCTGGAGTTGGACCCAGTATCACTGCTGCCCAGAGCTGCATGGGCCTGTGAGTACTGGGGCTTGTGACTCTGCACTGGGAATAAGGAGGGAGGCTGCTAGCTAGTTAAGTGGGGAGGTGGTCGCTCTGTGTGGCAGAAGAGGGCACCGGAGGGGTTTGCTGGGGAAAGTTCAGTGGTGATGAAGATGACCAGAAGCACCCAAGACTCACCACTGGACTGGAGCTTTGCTCAGGGCTCCTGAACTCTGTGTGCAGACACATTGCTCGGTGGCTGCCCTTTCAGACTGTGCTACCACTGGGCCTGTGGGGCCCTGGTTTGGATGCAACCCTATCTAACTGCTCTCCTGTATTTCCCCTTGTTGTTTTTCTCCTCTCATCCCTTTGTAAATAAATATTTCCCATTCTTCTATCCACTGCACTTTTCCTGTGGGTGGGTGTGTTCACTCTGGAGTGTTTAGAACAGGTACCCCTGGGGTGGAAGGGATTTTTCCTGCTGTATTCCAGTATGTGCTCTCTCTTGGCAAGAACTGCCTGCAGAACAGACTCCATCTTGGCTACAAGGGTGCTAAAGTTACATATTCAAGAACTTTCTTTCTCTTCTGGTTCATGTATTGTACCCATCACAGAGGTGCAGAGACCTCCCAGTGCTAGCATCTATCATCCGTGATTCATTCTTTCTTTCTTGGGAAAAATTGTGTGGACTTTTTTAAAAAAATCCATTTATATTTATGTCTCTGTTTATTATTTCTGTGTTTCATTAGCAGAATCAGGCCCAAGAAAGCATACAGGGTGAGAGGTGCTGAGATTTCAGGTGGTTCCTGCGAGAGTTATCTTCTCCACAGTTGAGGTTTATCCTTGGAGTGGACCATTTCCCCTGTGCTCAAGGAGAAGGGATATAGACCAATGGTCTTTGTCCCAGAGCTTTAAGCAATCTTAGGTATCTTGAGCCCAAATCACTGAGCACTTGAAGGCAAGAATCAAGACCTTGACATGATATGTTATAGAAAATGGTAGGTTGTGATGGCCCCACCCCCACCCAAGGTCCCTGTGGAGGAAGGAAACTAAAAGAGGTGGCTGTGGAGAGGGAGGCTCATAAAGAGGTGAGGGAGCAGCACATTCCTAACAGGTTCCATCCCTTCCCTACTGGAGCCCCTCTGCCCCAAGTCTGCAGAGTTCGGGCTTCAAGGTTGCAGAGGGGAGATACTGGGGGGTCAGGAAGAGAAGGAAAGTCCAGGAGTTGGAAGATAACTTCCTTGTGCCTCTGTGGAGTTTTTCTGGACTGTTATTAAGGGCTGTGGGCTAGATCCTTATCAGGGGGAGCTATGATCATTTGCACCAGCTGAAAATATGGCCTGCTAGTTTGAGGAGCCTTTAGGATACACATGTGGCATATTCTCAGGTTTTTCTCTGCAATCACCAGGGCTAGGAACACTCTACTTTCAGTATGAAATGAGAGCTGAGATTCTCCTGCAATTTTCTTGAGAGCAGCCAAGTACCACTAGCTCGCTCTGCTCTGGCCCCTCAGTCCCTCTGCGTCTAAACATCTGGGAGAAGGTCATGTGAGGTTGCGGTGCTATATCAAGCCAGACACGACTGCATGTGGAGCTGGCCGATAAGAGCGTAATTCCTCTTCTAGACCCACTCTGGCCTGTTCTGTCTAGGCAGCGAGCCAGATCGGGCACACCTGGAACCACTGCACAGCCGGTCCGTTGGTCCCTCTCCCTGGCTGCAAGGCCCAAACTTCAGTGTGCACATCTGCTCCAAACGGCTGAGTCATGCCAGCTGGCGGGGTGGGGAACAGGCAAGGAGGGTGTGTGAGCAATGGAAACCCTGCTCAGAGCTTGTGGGTATGTGTCTTCGGGGAGTCTTGGCTCAGAGGAACAGGACGAGAGGTTTCCTTTGAGCATGCCCTGGCCAGCACAGAGATAAGGGAACTGATATCCTGATGCAGTGGCTAACTGCACTACACTGGAGTGTGCACATCAAACCTCACCCATCCCCTCCACAGCACACCGGGAATTGCCTATCTAGACCAGATCTGTCAGTGTGGCTGCTATGGTCTCATATAGTTTGCTGTGGCTGGCAGCAGCTGTGTTTTCAAGCCTATCCACCCTCATGATCAGGAAGGAGGAGGCTGGACTGTGGCAAGTGAAAGGCTGCCCAGCAGATGGGAGAGGTGTTGGGTTTCACAGGTGCTCTGAGATATAGGAAGGGGCTGTGATGAAGCAAAGAGGGTTAAGCTAGCAGCAGCTGCCTTGCACGTCAAGGGTGATGCGTCATTTCCGCTAAGGGGCATGAGGGAGGCAGCATTCTCAGAAGCAGAAAGATCTGCCTCAGCTCAGCTGTCTTTGTCTGTGAGGCTCAGCAGGGACTGGGATGCTGTAGGGAAGGTTGTAATAGGCCTGAACTGAAATCCTGGATCTGAGCTCAGGACACTGGGATCTGGATTTGTGTCCACTCTCATCTCTACTTCATCTCCATGCAGTGCCCTCTGGGAAGAGTGGAAAAGCAGGAGCAGGCATGACATAGGGGTCAGACTCTTGGGTCCATGCTGTGCCCGATGGCCGACAAGTCAGATGCCAGCTGCTTCAGGTGGGATGGGCTGCAAGACAGCAGGGCTCTTCCAGGAGGGCTGCAGGGAAGCATCAGGCCCGTCTGTCCCACGTGGCACCACTTGATGACACACATGTGGTTTCACTGTTGCGACACAGTGATGCAATGTCACGATGTCATCCAGATGCAAAGGAGGTGCCGACTCTGTTGTTGGGAGCCAGCCTTGCTGTGCTGGAGTTCAGTCTGGGATCACATCCATAGCGGAGATGCTGGGTCAGCTCCAGCATTAATTCCCTGAACACCCTTACTTGGCTCCTCTCTGCCTATGGTTATTCTTCTGCAATTATTTCCTCTCCCTCCACTCAGCTGGTTTCCTGACCTTATGGTAATGGAGCCTCCAGTGGATGGTAAATAAAGCAGCATTTGATACCTTCCTTGCTATGTATAATTTAGCTCTGTGAAGAGTGTGGTGATGAGCTGCATATGCAGGCACTCGACACTGTACCATATCGCTTCTGGATGGGCTCAGGATCAGAGAGGCTGTCTGCTTTAGATAGCCCTCCCCTCCCTGACTGACTCCACAGCCTTGACCTCCCACTGGGGCCATGCACAGGTAGGCAATAGGAAACAAGGGAATTATGTCTCCAGCTCTCCCAGCCCACCCTCTCCTTCTCCCTAGATGGTTTCCCTTCCTGTCCCATGACACTTGGATGAACTGATCTTCAAAGGGTGGAAGCTACAAGACTCCTCATAATCATGGTTCATAATTGCATGTGGAAGATTTGTGAGTGCATTCGCACACTTTGTGGAAGCAAAGGATTTGCAGTTGCTGCCAGTGCACGGCAGTAAGTATGCATGCAGATCAGGTAGGTAAATGAGCTTGCATTTGTGCACCTTCACTTCTGGAAATAACATCTCATTTCTCAAGCCAACTTGTTTATTGTGGTTTGCATTACGGTGACACCTGGAGGCCCCGACTGAGATCAGGTCCCCATAGTGCTAGGTGCTGTACAGACACAAACACAGGTTACTGGATTCTGTTCATGGGTAATACTGTAAAATTCTTTGGCCTGTGTTATGTAGGGAGTTAGACACAATGATCTAAGGGTCCCTGCTGAAATCTGTGAAAAAGTCACATCTGTTCTCTGGGCTTCTTTTTTCCCCACTCTAAAATGGGGATAATAAAACTGACTTGGCTGTCATGTAGAGCAAATGCACTGTAAGATCCTGGGGTATCAGCATTAACAATGATCTACTAATTATTATTATCATAATTATTAGAGGAGCAGGGCGAGAGAGAGTGACTATGTCAGACAAAGCTCACTCAGATCTTGCATTGTGTCTGCAGGATTATCGGAAGAGCTACTTCCTTGGCAGCTGGTGGGACACTTTTAGGCCAAGAGCTATGTCTGCCCTTATTTGACCACTTGTGCGTTCAGTTGCCCAATTTGTGTGCACAACTGGAGTGATTAACTGCACTAATGCAGTCACAAAATTGTGCATCTAAGGCATTTAAAAATATGGTCCTTAACTGTGATTGATTTTTAGGCTCCAGAGTCAACACTCATTTAGATGGATACAGTAGTTTGCACTTATTCATGCGAAGGCCTTGACTGTGATAGCAAACTTGCATCAGTGTAATTGAGTGATTCTAAAATCGGTTTAAATTTCATTTAAACACACATTAAACTAAATGGGTATAAACTTGATTCAATCTGGTGTTTGCACTGGTGTAGGTAGATTAATTAGTTATAAGTTATCTAATATAGACAAGGCCTAAAACTATTCTACATTAGACTTATGCTTGGAAGTTTTTCTTACCTATTGTAGGAGCCAGGAAGAAAGAAAGAAAGAAAGAGAGGTTTTTTCTTAAAAAAAAAAAAAAAAAAAAAAAAAAAAGGCGGGAGGGGAACGCTTAGATTCTGTAGCAGACTCAGTCCTGCGGTTGGACAAACAAATCCCAGATACAGGATCTTCCACATGTCACACGCTTTTCCAAGTGAACCACTTGGCCACCACTCCTCAGCTTGTCTGAGCTGGTCCCTGCCAGCGATGTTCCAGGAAGTAGCTCAGCTTTCCTTCTAGTTAAAGTGCAAAGGGCTGTCAAAGTCCTGATTCATGATCCTTCCCAACGGCCAGATTGTGGCTTTGGCTTCACTGCTAAAAAACGGTGTGTTTTTACCATCTGGTAACTCACACACTTTAGCTCTAGCTCATTGTAAAACCCTAGTGGAGAGAAAGTGCTGGAGTTTTACCATGAAGTAAACTAGGTAAGATCACACCTGGACAGATGGTACAGTGTTTGCTGTGCCTCATTGCCTCCCACCTACAGGTGCCTTGTCTCCTCTAGGATTTTACAGGGCAATAACTATCATGCTTTAGTTATCTTGCTGTAAGTCCCGCCACACCCTGTATTGGCAGTGAAGACACTGTGTGTGACTGTGACAGCAATAGCTTAGTTCTAGAGCTTTCAGACTTCCTGTTTGTTTGCAAGTGAATTTTGCTTCACTGATTGTTTTCATAATGGAGAGCATATTGCACAATCCCTTTGTTTTCAGGGGTTTCGTAATGATGATTTTTGGAAGAATTTCTTCGGACAAACCCTCTGAGCCTATCCTAGGTGCAGCTAGGCCAGGTCATTTTATAGCAGTGGGCCATATTTTTATGCAGATTGGGTAGGAGGAATTGGCAGAGAAACAGATTGATAGGAATCAGAGGGGTAGCCGTGTTAGTCTGGAATTGCAGAAGTGACAAAGAGTCCTGTGGCACCTTAAAGACTAACTAAAGTATTAGAGCATAAGCTTTCGTGGGCTAATACCCACTTCGTCGGATGCGTTGACTGATAGGAAGATAGAAATAGTAAATCAGATCAATCTTCATCCAGAGCAGTATCCTGTCTCTGACAGTCCAGGACCAGATGTGTCAGAGAAAAGTACAAGGAACTCCATGATGCACAATTATGGAATAACTTTTCCATAAGGAAGTTTCTTCCTGACTTCAAACAGGCAACAGTCGGCTGAAGCATGATGGTTTATAGCCCTTATGAATTTTATATCCTGTCTAATGTCATGGGGGGTGTTCTCATCACTTATATAAACACCTCATCCTTTTCAGAACACTGCCCTGGTCTCCTCCTTAACACTTTATTGCGGCAGTGAGCTCCACAAATTCAATACGAGTTGTATGAGTACTGATGTGTTTACCAGTAAGCGGCGGAGGGAATCGGAGGAGGCTATGAATGTAGCCTAAGTGAGAGATACAAGATGGACAACCAAAATCAACCCTTGAGGGAGAACAGGCAAAGCAACAGCAGCTCAGCCTTCCCCCACAGCTTCCAACGACGTGCCTCAGGCCTGTACTGGATGACCATCTCCAAAGGAGAAACAATAGTTCAGTCTTCAGGCTCATTCAGTCCTTGTTTTGTAGTTTCTGTGATGGAGACAAAGACAAAAAGTCATTTCATACAGGCCAACGAATGGCTCTTCGATGCTCAAGGCTCTTGATCACAGCTGCGGTGAGAAGGGACCACTGTGGTCATCTAGTCTGACCTTCCACATGACATGGGCCAGAGAACATCCCTGAATTAACTCCTGTTTGAGCTGGGGCAGGCTTTAAAAAAAAAAAAAAAAATCCAATCTTGATTGTAAAATTTCCAGTGATGGAGAATCTTTTGGTAAATTTTCCCAGTGGTTAATTACTCTCACTTTTTTCAAAACTTGTGCCTTGTTTTAAGTCTGAATGTGTCTGTCTTCAACTTCCAGCCACTGGGTCTTGATAACCCTTTCCCTGCTAGACTGCAGAGCCCTCTATCTTCACATTTCTGATCTCCTCTGTTACAATGGGGATGTTGGGCCAGTCAGCCCTATTCAATTAGCCCCACCGGGCTGAGACCAAGGAGTTCAGAGGGACCAAGGGGTTCAGAGGGCAGGAAGGGGATCAGGACTGTGGCAAGGGGTTGAGGTGTGGGAGGGAGTCAAGTGCAGGTGCGAGGTGGCGCTTACCTCGAGCAGCTCCCAGAGGTAGCGGCATGTCATCCTCGCCGGCTCCTACACGCAGGCACAGCCAGCCAGGCAGTTCTGTGTGCTGCCCCGTCCACAGGTGCCGCCCCTGCAGCTCCCATTGGCCATGGTTCCTGGCCAAAGGGAGTTGCGGGGGTGGCGCTTGGGGCAGGGGCAGCATGTGGAGCCCCTTGGCTGCCCCTACATGTAGGAGCTGGAGGGGGACATGCCACTGTTTCCAGGAGCTGTGCAGAGCCACAGTACATGCGGCACAGGGAAAGCCCCCGACCTGCTTTGAGCAGGAGCTCAAAGGCCAGAGTAAAATGTCTGAAGGGCTGGATGCAGCCCCCGGGCCATAGTTTGCCCACCCTTGTGTTAGGATCTGGGCTGGGACATGGGACTACTAGCGCAGCCTGGATGGATGCATAACTCAGACAGGCCCCCAGTGGAGTTATGCCAAAGGTTTCGGAGTAGCCCATGATCAGGAAGGCACAAAGGTAGCTTGCAGCTACCATAGCCTGCCTTTTTCTTGTGTTGCAAGTTCTGTGCTACCTCTGGGAGGCAGCAGCAGAGATCACCCCTGGGATCTATTCCTGGCTTTGCCACTAGCCTGTGGCATGAGGTTGGGCAAGTCATATCACATTGTATGCCTCAGTTTCCCCTAACAGTCTTTCAGGACGAGTTGCCTGAAAATCCTAGATGGCTGGGAGAGAGAAGTCATCAGGAACAGAGAAAATGTATTAGTTCTCTTATCTGTGCAGTAAAAAGAATAGAAGGCTAGTTGTAAATTGGACAGGTGTCAGCGAACTTTCAGGGGATTCCCAGAATCTGAGACATTTGAGGAAGCCGTTTGACTATAAAAATGACAATGTTTGCTGTTTCACCTCCTGTTTGTTCTAAACTTCTTCCGAGACACTTCTCAATGACACGGGTTCTCATAGAGTTTATTGACACTTTGAAAGACAAGCTGCATGAGGTAATGTCTTTTATTGTCACTCACAGGTGACCGTGCGGGAAAATGGTGCTTTCTCTTGCTGCTTTTTGATGATTAAACAAGTCTCACAGGGTGCTTTGCTCTTTTTACGTTAGTAATGCACTCTTGCTGACCTGTTTTTCTTAGAAGACTCTATAGACAATAGGAAAACTAGTAAGAATATCACAGATACCAACCAAATGAAACATGATTGAGTGAAGTACTTTGAAATCAGACTTCAAGTTTTGTTGTTTTTTAAAATGCTTATTAAACTCAAAAACTTAAGAACAGCTGTGAGACAAGCTGTCTGTTAAGGATTCAATATCAATGCCTCTTCCATCAGGAACATAAGAATGGCCACACTGGATCAGACCAAAGGTCCATCTAGCCCAGTATCCTGTCTACCGACAGTGGCCAATACCAGGTGCCCCTGAGGGAATGAACAGAACAAGTAATCACCAAGTGATCCATCCCCTGTCACCCATTCCCAGCTTCTGGCAAACAGAGATTAGGGACACCATCCCTGTCCATCCTGGCTAATAACCATTGATGGACCGATCCTTCATGAACTTATCTAGTTCTTTTTTTGACCCCTGTTATAGTCTTTTCCTTCATAACATCCTCTGGCAAAGAGTTCCACGGATTGACTCTGTGTTATGTGAAGAAATACTTCCTTTTGCTTGTTTTAAACTGCTGCCTATTAATTTCATTTAGTGACTTCTCAAGGGTTGAGAAGTCAGTCTTCTTCCCTGAATCTCCAAAGAGGCCTCTAGCAAACCCCTTTAAAAAAAAATTAGGCTTTTTGAATACATCACGAAGAACTAAAAAGGAGGCACTCTTTGTTTCTCTGCGGAGGTCACTTTTGAAGTTCAAAATGACACTTGGCTCTAGGGTGACCAGACAGCAAGTGTGAAAAAATCAGGACAGGGGATGGGGGGGTTATAGAAGCCCATATAAGAAAAAGACCCAAAATTGGGACTGTCCTTATGAAATCAGGACATCTGGTCACCCTACTTAGCTCTAATTTTTATTCATGGTTCAGGAGCTAGATGCCCCACCCCATGGACTGCTGGGACAGAGTTGATCATCAAGCCATACAGTGAGAAATGCAGAGTTCTGCCTCTGCAGCCCTTTACCAGCTGTCTGCACTGTGCCATCCGCTCTCTGTGCAGGAGGTTGTGGGAATGGCTGCTCTTTACTTGATTTAACAAGCTAGAATAGCGTTTTCCTCTAGGGGGCTAGCATTTCAGCATGATTGCCTCATCCCTGGGAGCTTGTTAGCTCACGGGGACAGGGACCTGGCTTTCTTCTCATTACAGTTTGCCCTGCCAGCACGTATATAAGGGCTTGGAAACTCTGTCTTGGTACCTCTGTGTTCTGAAACCTCTCCATGCCTCTCTAATGTCTATGGATCCCGCTCCCTGACTCTCCGCAGCCCAGCTGCAGCTCCCCACATCCCAGCCCCTCATCACTGCTGCTTCAGTCAGAAACCACTGCATTCTGGTGCCTAGTCTCAGAAACCTTCCTCCTGGGGTCCCTTCTCCCCCAGAGCCAAGGCAGTATTTCCTTGCACCCTGCTGGTGCCATGGGCTGAGGTTACATGGCAATGGGTAAATGGGGAATAGTGGAAGATATGACCAGTGAAAGGAAAGCTGCATGAGTTAACAATCAAGCTGCTTTTCTGGGGATCTGATCCAGAACCCAATGAAATCAACAGGAATGTCTCCACAGAGTTCAGGGGGCTTTGGATCAGAACCTGTGTGCTAATGGCACCGATAGCACGTCATACACAGGATGCCAAATGCTGCATGTAGCTGCAGTGGTGGAAATCCATTGAAGTTGGTGGGTTTACTTTGGATTTATGTGAACAACTGAGATCAAAGGTTCAAACTTCAGACCCTCAGCTGGGGCTAATTTACATCACCTTAGGCTCTGCTGCCAGAAGTGAATTAGGATAATAGAGGGCGGGTGTAAGATGCTGATCTCAGCAAAAGACTGATAATGAGGAAGACCCCTGTTCAAATGCGTGGCTGAGCTACTCCCTTACCATGTGACCTAGGGTGGACTGACACTTGGTCTCCTCCACCATGCAGGGAGAAAGCTGGGGACTAGAAGCTGTCAGTCACTGACATTCCCAATCAGTGTCTGCACTGAGCTTTCCTGGGTGCATAAATTACAAACAATAACCAGCCAAACAAAGCGTGCTTGGCTTCTGAGAGGTGCAGGAAGGATGAGCCTGTGAAGCAAATAGAAAGGGGGTGACATGACTTGGCCTCCCCGAGGAGGCATCGAGTAACAGTGTCAGGTCTCTGGGGTTGTAAGTGCAGACAGGAGCATGTAGCTCTGTGGTTGTTTGTAACACAGCTGCTGATCAGATTCAGGAGGTTTCATGCCTGGATGCTGTCAGGGGGCATGTTTGGTCCTTGTCAGTTCTTTGAATGACAGATTCTTGGAGCAGTGACTCTTCTCCACAGGTAGATGCTCCCCCTGCCTAGATGTGTCTCTGCTGCACTTTAGTGCCATTAATATGCCAAGGAAAGGTCACCAATTGTGACCAATGAGAGGTCAGTAAGCGGTCTCTCCAGGACCAATAGGTGTTCAGAAAGGGCCTGATCCAAAGCCTCTCAAATTCAATCAGTCTTTCCACTGACTCTGATGGGCTTTCGATCAGGCTGTCAGGGCCCATGTTAGTAGTGTGTAACACTGGCTCCTGGGATCTCCTATCTAGGTAATAGTACTGGTGTTGAACTCCAAGACTTCTCCCTGACACCAGGATAATGGTGCCACTGGGAGTTCGTTAAGCACCCTCACCCACCACAGGGGCTCCAATGAGGGGAGACTGTGGAGAACATTACCAGATCTTGCTCCCCTTCACAGCAGTGGGCTGATGGGGCACATATGTTGTAGCTTTGATCTTCCCTTTTTTCTTCTTTCCCTGGTTCTCTCTTTCTTTCTTTCTCCATTCTGTTCCCTACATCTTGCGGCTACATTCTCCTCCCTAGCTCTCCCTCCCCTTGCTGATGTGTTTTCACCAGCACTCAAGAATGATGCAAGAGAGGGGGGACAGGCTGAGCTTGGGGAGTGTGCACTCTGTAAATTAAGACCATCTGTATATCTCTTATTCCAATTAACTCAATAATTAGCACCTCATCAAGGACATTGTCTGCCTGAAAGCATCTCCCCAAGGCCCTGCTCTCAGAGGAATCCAGCTTGGAGTCACTAACTAGCCTGGAAAATGATCTGCTAGCATCAGTTTGGCTAGGAACTGGATGGTCACCCCATTGGGCTGGGAATGCCTGGGTAGGGCAAGTGTTATTCCATGAGTGAGCACGCCCTGACTTGGTGATATGCTCAAAGTTATTAGGCCAAAATTCTTTAATGTAACTCCATTTAAGTTAGTGGGTTTACATCTGTGAGGAATTTGACCCATAACATTTACACTGGTGTTTTAAAGGCACAATTGTTTAATCACATAAGAAACAGTTTCAGGTAGTCTATAATATTAACAAAAATGCATGTCATTCACAAGCTGCTGTCCACAGGCCGGGAGTGTACGTGATCATGCGGCTGCCCAAATTGCTGCATCATTGGAATTATTCGTAAATTGCCTCAGATCCCTGCTCAGGGGTCAAAACTTCATTTTTATTTGTATTTTTTTAAAAATCCAATTCCCCTGGCTTTATATCAGTAGAGCTTCTCTAGCCTTCAGAGTTGTGAAGAGAACCTTCAAAATGTGAAATCAGTGCAAACTATGCCTGAATCTGCAGACAGCTTGAAACAATAGCAGGCAGAGGTGTGAACTGACCCGCATTGACCTCAGAGGGGTGTAAATGCTGAAACCCATTTAAATGTATATGTTACCATATCACAGCTGATCAGTTTAGCAGAAATATTCAGCTGGCTGATTAAAGGACTGCAGTAAAATGCTTCAGAGATGCAGTAACCTACTTCTTCCTGTCCCATCTTGGAGTGAGAACTTGTGGCTCTGACTTACACCACCAGAGGTGGCTGAAAAATTAGGAGAAATTTTCACAAACATTTTTTGTTGTTGATGAAACTTAAAAGAAAAAATCTGGCAAAAATCCAGCCTGAGAATTCCATCTAGTTGTACTCAATGCCTTGTGGGAGCCTGGCTAGGCCAGCTCAGCCCGCCCATGCCCGTCCCCTTATACAGGGCTAAAGCCACAGCCTAGCTCTTTCCATCTTTGGGATCTGCAAACGCTGAATACCTGCTGCTGCTCTGAATACTCGCTGTAATATAGCCCTGGCTGCTGAGCGAAGGCTATGCACCTATTTGCAAACATAATCAAGTACTTTTTGTTTTTTCATGATTGAAACAGCTCTATTTCACCTGAGTCTTCCTGTTGTACTGTACCCCCACCCCAATATCAGCCACGGCCTCTGAAAAGGGGGCCAGATCTTCAGATGATGTAAACCCAAATCCATCTCTTCCGGCCTGCAAATCGAGAGTGGGTGTTTCTATGGCAGAACTCCTTAGTGCTTGGCTACGTTTACATTTTATAGTGCTCTAAACTTGATGGCTGGGGGGGCGGTGAAAAATCACCCCCCCTTGAGCGCAGCAAGTCAGAGTGCTTTAAAGCACTAGTGGGGACAGGCTCCCAGCGCTCAGAGCTAATCCCCTTCTGGAGGTGAAATGGTCCTGCTGGACCACACACACTTCAAAGCGCTGCCGCGGGAACGTTCCTGCAACAGCACTTTGAAGTTTCAAGTGTAGCCGTGCCCTTAGTCAAACCCTAGTTGCTGGGCTGAAAACAGGAGTCACTGGATGGTATTCTCTGGCCTGTGTTATACAGAAGGTAGGATTAGATGATCTAATGAACCCTTTAAAATCCATGAATAAATTAGCATGTGGCCCAAGGAAATGATTAAGGCTTTGTCTTCTCTGCCACAAAGGTGATTTAGTTTTTGTTTAGGGTTGGATAACTAATAGCCATAGTTATCTCATTGTAAAATGCTAAGCCTGTAGCATTTACCAGGAGTTAGCTAGATTAGGTTAACACTTTGGTCAAATAACCAACTCAGCAGAAGTTTTGTTTTAATACAGCACTATCTAGAATATAGAAAGAAAAATATACATTAATAACAACCCTTTGTAAGTGATGCACTGGTGGCAGCTTGTCCGCTTCCAACTAATGCCTCAAAATTCATCCCTTCAGATACTGGTTTAGAACACAGAAAATTCTTTGTCATTCTTTGATTCTATTTTAATCTATAAATCAATATAAATCAAATTGTAACTAATTTATCATTACAGAGACCACAGTTAGCTCTTAATGTTTAGACATTAATCAATACATTACTACTTAATGGTTTGCTGTTATGTTGATTATAGAGCACATCAATGTTCCCTCTAATTTGTTAGGGCATGGTTACACTTACAGGATTATAGTGCTTTTGGTTATAGCGGTCCCCTTATACAGCAATATGTATAGCGCTATTGCGTGTCCACACTGAGATGCGCCAGCAGTATAGCATGGCCACATTTGCGGCACTTCAGGCGGCATTAAGAGCAGCGCATTAGGGCAGGAATCCCACAGAGCACCTCTTCCCGATCTGATGCAATGCCTTGTGGTAGGGGGGTGTCACTTGCGAGGCATTCTGCATCCTGTTCCAACTACCCACGATGCTTTGTCTCATATCCCAGCAATCCCTGTGTTTCCGTCCACCTCAGGCGCCATCTTTCAACGGTTTCAGCAAGGCGCGCTCCGTCTTCCATTTTCGTGTGCCGCAATGAATCCACAACTGCTGAGAGACATGCTGACAACTGTCGCCAGCACATCTCTGTGTGCAGTGGAGTTAATCCTTGACATGCAAGGTGACAGTGATGGGTCTGAAGATGAGATTGAAGCGGTGAACGTGTCTGACAAGAAGCTTCTTTTCTCATTAACGGACATGCTCACGGCCGTGGGATGCCGCTTCTGGGCATGGGAAATGAGCACTGACTGGTGGGATCGCATCGTCATGCAAGTCTGGGACGACAAGCAGTGGCTGCAAAACTTTCGCATGAGAAAAGCCACTTTCATGGGACTGTGTGCTGAACTTGCCCCTGCCCTGCAGCACAAGGACACCAGATTGAGAGCTGCCCTCTCGGTGGAGAAGCGGGTGGCTATCGCGATCTGGAAGCTGGCCACCCCAGACAGCTACTGATTGGTGGCCAACCACTTTGGGGTGGGAAAGTCGACTGTTGGAGAGTTGTGCTGATGCAAGTGTGCAGGGCCATTAATCACATCCTGCTACGAAAAATAGTGACTCTGGGTAACGTGCATGACATCATTGTTGGCTTTGAAGAAATGGGTTTCCCTAACTGTGAAGGGGCAATAGATGGGACCCATATACCTATTCTGGCGCCCACCCACCTAGCTGAGGAGTATGTTAACCGAAAGGGGTACTTCTCCATGGTTCTCCAGGCACTTGTGGATCACCGTGGGCGTTTTACTGACATTAACGCAGGCTGGTCTGGAAAGGTGCATGACGCATGCATCTTCCGCAACACCGGCCTGTTCAAGAAGCTGCAAGCCGGGACTTTTTTCCCAGACCAGAGGATCCCTGTGGGGGAAGTTGAAATGCCCATCGTTATTCTTGGCGACCCCGCTTACCCTTTAATGCCCTGGCTCATGAAACCCTACACAGGGAGCCTGGACAGCAGCCACAAAAGGTTCAACTACAGGCTTAGCCGGTGTTGAACGACTGTGGAGTGTGCTTTTGGGCATCTCAAAGCGCACTGGTGCTGTCTTTATGGGAAGCTAGACTTGGCTGAGGGAATTATCTCCGCGGTTATTTCCGCATGCTGTGCCCTACATAATCTTTGTGAGCGGAAGGGCAAAGGCTTCACTCAGGCATGGTCCTTGGAGGTTCAATGCCTGGAGGCCACATACGCCCAGCCAGAGAGCAGGGTTCTTAGAGGGGCCCAGCACGAGGCTGTTAGGATCAGGGATGCCTTGAGGGAGCATTTTGAGGCTGAAAGCCAGTTGTAATGGGAAGTGCAGAGGGAGGGAGGGTGCATTCTTTTAAAAGGAACAGGCATTTGCTTTTCTGTAGCCACTAATAATCTATGTACACTGAATAAAGAAACCCATTTATTAAAAAGACAATTCATTTATTCAACAGCTACTTCGGTTGCTGAAAGAAAAGATTTTGATGCATGTGTGGAGGAAGCGGGGGGAGGTGCAATTGGGGTGGGATGGGGTCAGTCAGAGATTGGAATATGTCCGGATCTCTGAATCTCCAGTGCCCTCAGAGTTGCCGTGTCCCCCGAACCCCATTTGCGGAGGACAATAAGGCATGTTATTAGGGGTTGAGTGCAGTGGATAAGGGTCCTGGATTTGGGGGTTGTTCGGTGAAGACAGAGAGGTTGGAGGCAGCTGTGGGTGGTGATAACCAGATAGCTGATGATAGTGGCCTGGAGGGTACAGAGGGCCAGAAGGGGAAGGGTTTGGGGGCAAATGATAAAGGGGGCGGAGAGCGCGGTGCTTCTCCTCCTGAATGGTGGCAATCCGCTGCATAGTCTCTAATTGAAGCTGCAGTAGTGAGAACAGCTTATCGGTGGTTTCCCGCCGGTGAATCGCGTTGTCCTGCCGCGCCTTCTCCCTCAACTTGCTCTCATTCTCCCTCCACCTCTGTGCAATTCAATTCTCCATTACAGCCTGTTGCATTACTTGCTGTACTAGATCCTCTTTGCTCTTTCGTGGCCTCTTCCTCAGCCTGTCAACTGTTGATAACAGCGATGGCACAGGGCTCAAGGTCGATCCTACACAGAGAAAAAGAAAGATGTAACAGGGCTCCCTTTTAAGCAGCAGACATGCCGATGATTCCCCCGCATTCCCCATTTGCCTGTCCCGCAGAGAGCACACAGACAACAACGGAGCCCGTGCCATGGTGAGTCCTCTCCAGATGCAGGGGGAATGATTGTTTCCCTGCCGTGCTGTGCTGTGGCTGGCGGGGAGTGCCGGGAAGTGACAGGAGCCCTACTCTGAATACTGTCCCAACATTCTCCGTAGGTGTTTGTCCTGGAAGATATCTCGCTGCTGCGGGTGACCGAGGAAGAAAGGGAGGGCATTCTAATGAGATACGGCTTCCGCCCAGAGCCATATGCAGCTTGCCTCTGTGCAGCAATGCTCCCCTCACCCATCGTAGCACAGTGGTGGGGACTAGTGACCATGACCGGGACGGGGGCCATGCTGGCTCTCCCGAGAAACCTGCACAGGTGCATTGCAAGCGCTCTTATTGATACCTTTGAAGAGATTACTGATGACGATTACCGCGATGTGATAGACTACATCAATGCACTATTCCACATGTAGGCAAGCATGCAAGCATCCCTTTCCACCCCAAGCTGCCTGCCTTCCCCATAGAAAAGCAGCTTTAACTCCGCAATCCGCTGCTGTGCTGCCCCCTGCAACCGCCGAACGCTGCGGCTGGCTGCCCTCCTCCTGGCTTGAGAAGAGCTCCTGGCTGCATGCATCCTGGGACGACTCTGTGCCCTGGGTCACTGCTGCCTCCTCCTCCTCATCCTCTTCTTCATCCTCCTCCTCTTCGTCGTCCTCCTCACCTCCCCCCTTCACTGGTGGGCTAGGAAGTGTCCGTGGTGGTCGATGGAGTGCACGTAGGATCACCACCAAGTATCGCGTGCAGCTCCTTATAAAATCTGCAAGTCACCGGGGCTGCCCCGGAGCGGCCGTTTGCCTCACGGGCTTTGCGATACGCATTCCTAAGCTCCTTTACCTTAACACGGCACTGCAGAGTGTCCCGCTCATGGCCTCTTTCCGCCAAGGCCCGTGATATCTGCCCATAGGTATCAAAATTCCTGCGGCTAGACCGCAGCTGAGACCACACTGACAGCTGTCCGCACAATAGCGTGTTCACACTTGCGGCATTTCCAGCACTATATGCCTATGGGCAGCAATGGTCCCTCCCTCCCTCATGACGGCACAGTGGCGCGGGAAAGTTACCGTTAATGGGGCAAGAAACAAAGCAGCTCTGCTGAGGAACCTGCGGCAGCGAATTGCCCAGTATCTCCAGGAGAGTTTCCTGGGAAGTGCGGGAGTCAATCAACAGCCTGTTCTGCTGCTCAGCCTAGGCATGTGGTGGGACACAAGCCTGCTTTCTGCAGCCCTCCTGCCCCCAACAACTCACTTCGGTGATTCTCAAAATCAGATCCACTTACCAGGGGCCTTCTCTCCTGACTGCGCTTCACCAAGAGCCGACAGCTGGGACTGGCTAGCCTCCTCTGGGGTAAAAAAGAGCTCCTGACTGCATGTATCCCTGGCTTCCAAGTCATCCTCTGCCTCTGGGTCCCCCTCCCCGTCTTCATCCAAGATTTCCCCTTCCTGGCTCAGTCCACTTTCGACTGGCACATGAGCCAATGAAGTATCCACAGGGGCCTTCGTGGTAAAGGTGGGGTCACCACTGAGTATCACGTCCAGCTCTTTGTAGAACTGGCAGCTCATGGACGCAGCATCAGAGTGGTTTTTTGCCTCTCGTGCCTTGTGGTAGGCTCCTTCACTTTTCCCCTATAGTACAGTGGATCCCAGTCATGGCCCCTTTTTGTCATGCATCGGGAAATCTGTCCGTAGATGTCATAATTCCTGGGGCTAGAGTGCAGCTGGGAGTGGACAGCCTCCTCTCCCCAAATGTTGTCAAGAATCAGAGGGGTAGCCATGTTAGTCTGGAATTGCAGAAGTGACAGAGTCCTGCGGCACCTTAAAGACTAACTAAAAGTATTAAAGCATAAGCTTTCGTGGGCTAATACCCACTTCATCAGATGC
>ML677366.1:32771499-32880827 GCA_007922305.1 Dermatemys mawii | reverse complement strand
GCATCTGATGAAGTGGGTATTAGCCCACGAAAGCTTATGCTTTAATACTTTTAGTTAGTCTTTAAGGTGCCGCAGGACTCTTTGTCACCTCTCCCCAAATGCCGATGAGGTCCAGCAGCTCAGCATTGTTCCAAGAGGGGGATGTCCTGGTGCATGGAGCAGGTTTGGCCACCTGGAAAGATGTGCTGAGACCACTGTGCGCATCACCAAGCAAACAGGAAGGGGACTTTCAAATTTGCAAAGGAATGTACAGGGTGGGGAGGATGATTGGTCACCTGAGGACAGAGCAATAGAGTTCAAACTGATGGCCAGAGGGGTAAGAACAAGCATTGTGGGACACCTCCCAGAGGCCAATTGCAGCGCTGTAATCAACCGCTGTATCTACACTGGCACTGCAGCGCTGTAGCCCCGGCACACAAAGCTGTACACCTCTCATCGGGTTAGTTTTGTTAGAGCGCTGCCTCTGTGCACCAAGTGGATTGGCAGTGTGTACGCCTCGGGAGTTACAGCGCAGAAAGCCACTTTACTGCACAGAAACTTGCCAGTGTAGACAAGGCCTTAGTTTATGATAAGACAGAAAGGTCAGCTAAAGTTCAGGTTAGGTTCGATTTAAGTACAAAGAATTATAAACACCAAGGCAGAGTGACTTTGTCTCACCTAAAAAGAATCAACGTTTGGTTCATTTACTAAAAACGCTTTGTGAACAACGCATAGTCTACAAAAAATCAAGATCACATCAGGAATGATTTGTAAAGAGGGGAAAAAAGTCTGGCTGTGAACTCTTTCATTTGGACACCTTACTCCTTGTAGGCAGTTTTGTTTGTAGTTGTGTGGGTCCCAGGATGTTGGAGACAAGATGAGGGAGGTAATATCTTTTACTGGATCAACTTCTGTCGGTGAGAGACAAGCTTTCAAGCCACAGGCACACGCAGCTCTTCTTCGTACCGAGTATTTTAGTTACGTGACAGATCGCTCTTAAGCCATGTAGCATTGTGCTTGCTTCCTCATGGGGTGAGGTTTTAAACAGGAGAATAACATAATGAGGAGCATAATTTCCTTGTTCCCATGCAAATAATTGATTGTTTAAAGAACAGCCATTCCCTCCAAACAAACATTCAGGCAAACAAAAGCCCAACGATCACACATTGCTGTAGGCCACATTCATGCCCTTATTGTTAGCAAAGAACTGTTCTGAATTCAACTTGAATATTTGTCAACCTGGGCTTTGTAGCATTCAAGGGGCTCTCAGTAACAGCTATTTCAGTGGGACATAGTGAGGCATAATTCATGGAGATCTGTAAGGAGTGTTGCAATCCTCTGATGGGAGGTGCTAAAGAAAAATGACCCACTAAAAAGCTTGAGGAGCAGATCCTCACCTGGTGCAAAAGCCCCTTGCTACATTGATTTATACCAGCTGAGGATCTGGACCCAAGCCCAAGTGCTATGCCTTTCCTGCTGCAGGCAGATCTGCAATTCTTCTTTACTGTCCTCTGACTCCTCCGTCTTCTGGTAATCTTCAAGTGATCTCTCTCCTGCCACCCATCACCCCCCTCTGACAAAGAGGCTAGGGACACCATTCCTTACCCATCCTGGCTAATAGACATTAATGGACTTAACTCCATGAATTGATCCAGTTCTCTTTTAAACCTTGTTATAGTCCTAGCCATCACATCCTCCTCAAGCAAGGCGTTCCACCAGTTGACTGTGCACTGTGTGAAGAACTTCCTTTTATTTGTTTTAAACCTGCTGCCCATTAATTTTATTTGGTGGCCTCTAGTTCTTATATGATGGGAACAAGTAAATAACATCATCTCTTTGTTCTGTAGACTTCCAGCCCCAGCACATTGATTTTCATTTCCTTCTCCTTCTCCTCTGCCCTCTCCCTCACACCTTCCTCTGGTATCTATGCCTGTGGCATTTACATCATTATCAGAGGCACAGGGGCCAATTAGTCTGGCCCCCTTGGGGAATCAGTGTGAGGTAACTCTCCCTTCCCACCAGACTCTCCAACACGCACCCTCCAGGTGCCTCATCACAGCACGGTTTTAATTACCAGTTACCGATGCTCGTGAAATGCCATCCCAGCAACTGCAGGTCCAGGTTTCATACCTGTTGTGTGTCCATGGGTCAAAGTCATCTGTGGTGTAACTCTGCTAAAGTTAATGGAGTTACAGCAGGGGTGAAATTGACCCCAAGTGCCTGGAACATACGTCCCATTCGTCTTGTTTCTAGCATGATGTCTGGGAGGGCGGCAGGGTCCTCGCTCAATGTCTGAGCCTGTTCAAGAGTTTGCTGTGCTTGACTGGGGACTTGTGGGCATTTGGCAAGGAAGAAGGTGATAAAGGGCTGCTCTCCTGCCCGAATGAATCACGTTCAGCAGCAAGCTGTGCGGTACCTGCTGTAATGGCCCCTCCAGGGGACCTGGTTCCATGCACAGCCACCCAGTTCTGAGAGCTGCTCCCCTTGGAAGAGTTGCCACCAGGAATTTTTACCCAAGCCTTAAACAGTGAGAGGAGGCTTGCGCTTCCCACGGGCAGGTTCAGTTACCAGACCTGACAACCTCCCCAGTCGCAGCCTGAGCCCTCCCTGCCTTGGGCCTCCACGCTCCGAGCGCTTGCTGGTAGCGTTACTTGGACACTCAAGGAAAGCAAAAGGTGGCTGCCAAGACCCTGCTCCCTTTACTGATGCGATAGGAAAGTCTTGGCACAACCCTGGGTCGTGCGAATCACTCTTCACCGCCACGTTGCTGTGAGCTGTCCATCGACCAGCAGAAGACACACTCACTTCCAGCTTGCCCTTCCATCCCCCACCCCTCCCCAAACTTCCCTTCCCGCCTTTCACAAACAACAACAGGGACACAGAATGAAAAGGGAAGGAAACCAGAGGGAGATGCAGAGGATGATGCAAGATACCTCCAGGTTTCTAATGAACTGGCAGGCTGATTGGAAGGCTTTCTATAAGGGCTTGGGGTGTGGGGGGTGAGGGGGGAGTGGTGCCACAGTGGGGGAGGGTGCAGGGACGAGCTTGTTGTGTTTATTAATGTCCACTGGCCTTGGGGAAACTTGAAAGTAATGCAGGAAGAAATCTGTTTAATATTATTAAACCCTTGTGAGTTCAGGACGATCAAGGTGCAGTGATAACCATCGGTAACCTCTCCTCCACACTGTAATCTGGGCATGTGCTGACATTAGGATGACCTAGAGTGACCAGATGTCCCAATTTTATAGGGATAGTCCTGATTTTTTGGACTTTTTTCTTATAGGCTCCTATTACCCCCCACCCGTGTCCCGATTTTTCACATTTGCTGTCTGGTCACCCTAGGGTGACCATATTTCCCAAAGGGAAAACAGGACAGCTTGCAGGGCTGGCTTGAGCCTCCCACCCCCTGCTGATCGGCCAGGATGTCTGCCCCCCTGTGAGACTGTTGCTGGTTGCTCAAGGGCCCCCCACCCCTGCGAGGCTGTCACTGGTCGCTCAAAGCCTGCTGGGCCCCTCGCTCAAGGCTGTTGCTGGTCACCTGAGCATCGCCTGCCACTGCATGCTGGAATCCTTCCTGCCACCCTTCTCCCCCAGCCCTGCCTCCCCCCTGCATGGAGCTGACATCTCTGCTCACCCCCTGCCCGTTCCTATGTACCACACCCCACTTTTTTGGCAAATGGGACAAAAGCCCAAAAAAAGGACAGAGCTTAAGAAAGGGACTGTCCCAGCCAAAGCAGAATGTGTGGTCACCTCTCTGCATGGATCTGGCAGAAAGGTCCCCAGTGTGATCATGGGGACGGCGGGAGGCTGTACAGTACACTGGCCTTTTGACAGCTGGCTCCTGCCTTTCTTCCTTTTGTGCGACCGCAGTGAGTTCTTTGTAGCTCTAAGGAGAACTCCCCTTCTCGCTTTCTCCTTGCAGCTCTCCTTGCTGGTAGCGGTGTCTCACTAAAGGTCGTGAACAAGTACAATCCCTCCAGGAGATGTCTAGGGAGGAGGATCACAGCCTCTCTCCCTCTCTCCGCTCAAGGTGGCTGACGGGATGTCATTAAGGCAGCTGGCAAAGTGCCAGTATTTGGCCTCCTGCTCTACTGCAGACTGGGTGGCTCCTTGCCCACTCTTCAAACCAACAGACTCCAAGGGCACCAGGAATCAGCCTGGGCAGGATTTCTGGGCATTCTGTGCAGAGTGAGGCAGCTTACAAAAAATCTGCAGTTTTCTGAATAATTTATGATCTAAATGAAGTGGGGCGGGGGAGCCCTTCTGCGTAAAGACCTTCCAGTATAAAATGGTGCTGTGCTGACTTGCGGTGTGAGGCCAGGGTCTGGTATGAACTAGTGTAAATGGTGGATTCTTTGTAATCTGAAGTCTATGAATCAAGATTTGAGGGTGTCAGTAACTCAGCCAAGGGTTGGGGGTCTAGTACAGGAGAGGGTGGGTGAAGTTCTGTGGCCTGCAATGTGCAGGAGCTCAGACTAGATGATCCTGGTGGTCCCCTTCTGGCCTTAAAGTCCATGATTTAGAGCCTGATCCAGAACCCATTAAAATCCATTGGCTCCAATGGTCTTTGGATCAGGCCCTTCCTGAATCTTTAAAGGCTGAAGCCGGGATTTCCAAAAAAGGGGCCTGGGGGTGTTAGGTACTCCGAGTCCATTGAGCAGGGGTCTCAAACTCAATTTACCTTAGGGCCAGTGTCAATCCTCAAACCCTCCCAGTGGGCCAATAATGTCACTCATGCTGCACAGAACCCGCCCCACACCTGCCTAAGGCTCTGGGAGGGAGTTTGGGTTGGGGAGGAGGTCTGGGATAGGAGACTGGGGTGTAGGCTCTGGGAGGGACTTTGGGTGCTGGGTGCAGGCTCTGGTCTGGGGCAGGGGTGCAGGAAGAGGGGGTGAGGTTGCAGGCTTTGGGAGGGAGTCTGAGAGCAGGAGGGGTGTGTCGGAAGGGAGTGCAGGCTCTGGGAGGGAGTTTGGGGCAGGAAGGGGGTCAGGGTGCAGGCTCTGGAAAGGGGTTAGGGTGTGTGGTGCTTACCTGGGACTCCAAGGCAGGGTGGGCTGGGGGGCTTCTGCGTGCTGCTGCCCCCAGGCACCACCTCTACAGCTTCCCATTGGCTGCAGGGGTGCTCGGGGCGCGGGCAGCTTGTGGAGGCACAGACCGAGGGCCACATCAGGGTTCAAAATTGTGTGGAGGGCCGGGTAGGGAAGGCTGTGCTTCCCCTAACAGTTTGGCCCTTCCCCCATCTGACCCCCACACAATTCCCACCCCCTGACTGCCACCTTCAGAGCCCCTGAACCATCCAACCTCCCCCCCGCTCCTTATCCCCTGATTGCCCCCTGTGAAGACCCCCCTACCCTAACTTCCCCCCAGGTACTCACCCCCATCTAAGCCCGCCCTGCTCTTTGGCCCCTGATTGCCCCCTCCCGAGACCTCTCACCCTAACTTCCTCCCCCCAGGAACTCACTCCCTATCTAAGCACCCACACTCCCAGTATAGAGGCTAGGGGAGAAGGGGAGAGTGCAGGGGGTAGGGGCAAAGGAGAAATGGGAGGCCTATGTGGGCCAGGAGCAATGGAGGGCACCCAAGCGGGCTGGGGTAATGGGGGTTGGGTGGTGCTGTGCCCATGGAGGCCATGGATGCCAAAGTATAAGTTCGCCCAGGGTGCCATTTTCTCTAAGGCTGGTCCTGTCCAAGTGTCTCATCACACCACAGCTTTAATACTAGTTACTGATGCTCATGAAATACCAGCTCAGCCACTGCAGCAAAGGGGGATCATCAGAACCACATGTGGTGGGTTTGTGATGGGGACACATGACCGTTAGGGCCATGACTGCAACTGAAATGCACATCTTAAAACAGGTAGATGAGCCCGAGACATGGTGTTTGGCTCTAGGTCCAGCTCTCTGAATGTGTTTGGATCAAGGGATTTTGGACTGCGGCACCTTTTGCGGGAGATGGAGCGGGATGGGGCGGGGGCAGCACAACTTAGTAACCAAAGGTGACACAGGTCAAATTTGTATTAGTTTTATCAGTCATAATGTCATCTTGTTACTATGCGTAGCCGGGCAGGCACCCTGCTCCGGCCCTAAAGGGGTCAAAATCAGCCCTGGAGAGGGTTGCGGCCTGGGGAGCCCATCAGGTAGGCTGACTGGGGAAGCAGCCACAGGTGGGCCACACCTCAATCAGGCCACAACTGGCTTTTATAAAAGGGCTGGGAACCAGGCACTCAGGCTCTCTCTGGATGTGATGAGAGAAGGACCTAGCTGCTGGGGAGAAAAGGGTACCTGGGGTGGAGCAGGGCTGGGCAAAGGCCAGAGGAGCTGGGGAGCTCCAGCCTGGCAACTCCTTAGATTGCAAGGCCTTGTGCAAGGCCTACAGAGGTTCTTGGGCTGCAAAGGTGCAGCCTCGGGCTAGGGAGAGGCAGCAGGACCTACCCCTTGCCAGTGATGAGTGGCCATTACAGACTGCAGTCTGCCCCAGTGAGTAGGGGCTAGATGACTGGCAGTAGCCACTGAGGCCAGGTGGGATTACAGGGTTGGAGGTTCCCTGGGAGGGGAGACCCAGAGCGTGGGGGTACTGTGGTGGGCAGAACCCTAGGGCAAAAGGCACTGGAGTCCGGGAGGGACTCGGGCCAGCGACAAGCAAGTCACTAGCCTGCAGAGGGTGCTTCAAGGCTGGGAAAAGAGCTAATTCCCGGATGACCAGCAGGAGGCGCCGCAATGGTGAGTAATCACATTGCTACACTATGGCAATGGATGACAGACATGAGCTGTCAAACCCCCACTGTTCTCGCATCCACTGCTCCTCCAGCATTCCAGGAGCATCATTAGAAAAGAATCTGTATTGTAATTTAATTATTATTACAGTTCTGCATAAAGTTACCAAACACAATTGCAGCCCCATTGTGCAAGGCAATGTAGACTATCCCAGAAAGAGGCGATCCCTGCCCCAAAGAGCTTACAATCTAAACAGACAAGACAAGCACACAGTGAGTGAAAGGAAATATAGTGAGAGAAAGGCATAAAGAGATGAAGTGACTTGCCCAAGGTCACACAGGCACTCTGTGGCAGTCCACGAATGGAACCCAGATCTCCTAAGTCCTGCCTCCCTGTGTGTGGGTTTGTTTGAGTAAACATCCTAGATATTCATTCCGTGGGCTTCTCAGTGCATCCTGTCTACAGAGTGTGTCTTGCTTGGAATATAGACATCTGGGGGTTGGAACTGCTCATGCTGTGTGTGCTCTGCAGTGCTGAATATTTTAGTGTTGAATAAATAATTTAGTAATAATAACCTCTACTGGCTTTTTTGTACTCTTCATTTGTTTGTTATACACGTAGTGTGAATCTTTATGATGGAGTTTTTAAAGTCTCCGTGCAGTTTGCAGGCGTTTCACTGTTGTGATTGTTTCCTTTAATTTCTGTTTAATTAGCTTCTTCATTTGTGTATAATTCCCCTTTTTGAAAGTAAATGCTACAGCAATGGGTTTCTTTGGCATTGTTCCCCCATAAGGATGTTAAATGTAATTACATTAAGGTCACTATTATTGAATGGTTCAGCAGTGTTCATCTCTTGGATTTGATTGTGTGTTCCGCTTAGGACTAAATCAAGAATTACCTCTCCATTTGTGGGTCCTATGACAAGCTGCTTCAAAAAATAGTCATTTATGGTGTCAAGAAATGTTCTCTGCCTCCTGTCCTGAGGTGACGTACCCAGTCAGTATGAGGATAGTTGACATCCCACTGTTGCATTTTCTGTCTTTGAATCCCCTCTAATCTTCCTGTGCATTTCACAGTTGTTGTCACCAGCCTGGTCAAGAAGGTGGTAGCATAGTCCTACTACTACACTCTTAATGTACAAATATGGAATTTCTATCCCCACAAAATCTGTGGTACCGTTTGAGTCTTCTAAGGTTTGTACTTTCTGTCTCTATACTTTCTTTCACATATAATGCCAGTCTCCCAGCAGCACAACCTACTCTATCATTCCTATATGTTTGGTTCTCTGGTACTATCGTGTCCCATAGATTACCATAAAATTCCATCAAGTTTCTGCAATGCCTATTATATCAATATCCTCATTTAATGCCAGGCACTCTAGTTCACCCATTTCTAGACTTCTAGCATTTGTATATAAGCATTTGTACATTTAATCAATATTCAGTTGCTTGCCTTCATGTGTTATATTAAATGGGACTCTTACATTTAACTATTTCTGACTAGCTCCTACCTGTTCTTTTTCCGACTTCTTTCCTATCCTTAGAGTCTGGTTCCATTGTGATTTAGATGGAGTCATCCTTCCTGGAGAGGTCACTTCTTTCCCAAAATGTTCCCCCATTCCTGATGACCAGTATTATAGACTCATCCATACATTAAGACCCTGCAGTTCTGACCCTGTACATGGAAATGGAAGTATTTCAGAAATCTGTATAAGTTTGTAGTAAAACCAAGGAGTTTATTTAACAAAGAAGAGAGGTTTGCAAACAAGCAAGTAGAATAATAGAAACAAATGGTTACATATAAAAATAAAACCATACCATGCTTTTTGGAACCTAACCTTAACTAACAAGGCACTAGTGTGTCATATAGTGCAAAAGCTCTCTGTGACAGTCTATGCCCCTATAGTCATCCCTTGCACACTATTGTAATAATCTTTGTACAAAGTATGCCTTGTGAGGTATCATTTGAATACTCATAATTTGCTGATCATTATTGTCCTGGTAAAGTGTGTGTCAACATTGTACATAAAATTATGAGATTCCACTGTATGGCATTACTGTCACACTTTTCCTGATTTGGATCACAGCTGAGAATGCCAAATTCAGGACAGACTATATGAAATAGGGCAGACACATTCCAAAACTTGTGGTATATTCTATTCTAAGATCTTACCAACCCAATAATAAAAGTTCACACAGAGTCACACAACAGTCCACTAAACACGTCAGCCCCTGGATACCACCCAAACAACTGAACATAGTGATAAAAAGTTATTAAAACCAAACTCTATCATACATTCCAATCCCAAAGAATCATACACTCACCCCTAGGTCAACATGTACTTTCAGGATATTGCCAAATATCACACTGCAGCCAAGCTTTAGTAAACTAACAAAAGATTATTATTATTTTTTTTTTAAAAAAAGCATTATTAAATGGTTAAAGGAATCATACACATTACAATGGATTTCTGAGTCAGTAGGTCAGTATAATAGCAGTGACGGTAATTCTGCTAACTTGCAATATGTATCTCTGGATCACCCAAAAAGATCAGTCCTTTGTTTAAATCTTCCTTCTTGTTTGAAAATCACAGTCCAGAGAAATGGAGAAGGGTTGCAGACTATGATGAGAATGATGTCATAGTCTGCAATTTATACAATTTAGTCCTGGTTCATGGAATGTTACTGGTACAAACATGGAGTCCTGGGTCACCAGTGCCTTGCTGAGTTATGAGGCATTCATTGCCTAGTGCTGCCTGAAGAGACCTCAGGAGGGGTCCCTGGAAAAGCTGATTGTCCTTAATGGGCCATCAAGTAGGCTGGCTAACCTTGATGTAAATCTGTGTCCGGGGAGTTATCCAGAAACACAACAGGTTTGAGATATAAACACCTAGCAACGTTTCATGACATACAATGACAATACATGTATAGACACAGGATAATCATACTTAGCAGATTATAACTTTTCCAATGAGACTTACATGGCATACTTTGTACAAGATTTACCACAACGGTGCACAGTGTGATACATCAATGTAAACATGGTCACCTTTCTTTTATACAACCACAGTTTTAAAATTTTATTAAAATTAATGTTAAAAAATGAAAACATACACAAGTTAAAAAGTAAGGTGCTGAACATCTGGAGTCAGGCTGGGGTTATGGGCAATTGTATGTAACAGGTACAGGGTTTTCAAAGTACATACATATTTCATATCCAGCACAGATCCAGACTGGGGTGTGGGAGTTTTTTAAAGCGTTAGTGTATAGGTGTATTCGGGTACGCCACCCATGGGGCGTAGCGAGAGTCCAAGTCCGTGGTGGTGCAGGCGATAAGTATATGGGTGGGGTGCGTCCCTCTGTTTGTCAGGAAAGGGAGGGTGGGTTGTTTCCCTGGTCGGTGGTCTCGGCTACTCGACCTGGTACTGAGGATGTCCTAAAACACATTCCAATCCAGGGAGTGGTCAAACCAGTTCCTCAGAGACAAAGGATAAAATGATGCCTCAGCCAGGTGTGAACAAGGTCAAATGGGCCATCACGTTCTAAGTGGCTATTCATTGGCAGGGAAAGGGACTTGGGCAAAAAATCTTACATCTAAGCATAGAAATAGCATGGAGTTTCCAGCCACACGGTCTGTCCATCTCCATGTTCCCAGCTGGAGATGCTTCTCAAAGAAGGGGGAGGACTATAAAAAGGAGGGGCAGACACCCCAAATGATCCCTCCCTTCTCTCTGCCCAGGGCAGTCACAACACCTGAGGAACATAAGAAGCAGCATTGGACTGGAAGGGCGGAATCCTGGCTGAACGCCTTTCCCCCAATAGAATTGCTGAAATGGGGTGAGACAGACTTTGCTTTCAATTTTCCCCAGTTTGTTAAGTTAGGCACTAATTGTGTTTTACTTTTATTTTACACGTAACCAATTCTGACATTTAGGCCTCATTACTTGTGTTCACTTAAAATCTCTTTGTAGTTAATAAGCCTGTTTCATTGTTTTACCTAACCCAGTGTGTTTGAATTGAAGTGTCTGGGGAATCTCCACGGGGGATAACAGAAATGATATGCACAACTCTTGTTAATAAAATGATGAACATGATATGAGCTTCTATTGCCTATGATCAGACTGGGCAGTGCACGACACACATTTCTGGGGGGTAAATGAGGGAATGTGCTGATGTCATTCTGTGGTGTATTTCAAGCTGGTAAAAGCCTGAGTGTGATTGGCAGTTTGCAAGTGCACTGACATAGCTGGGGGTGACTTACATGCTAGCAGCTGTTTGTAAGCAATCCAGGAGTGGAAGCAACAATAGCAAAGCAGTGTAAAGGGCACCTCAGGTGAGAGGGCAGGGGACACATCTACTCACTAGTCTAGATTGTATCCTGTATATGTCATACTCACCCAAAATCCTTCCAGTGTATTACCGCCAGGTTTGGCTGTTATCTTCCATTCATGAGACATCGCATTATCCTCCTGCCTTTTCAGGAGAAAGATCCCGTGTGCCTATTTGCAATCCTAGATAGATCACAACAGTCCTTTGACCTTTATTCATAAAGAGGACACAGCCTGTTGATTAATCTTCCCTGTGGCCTCCCACTCTCTTAATTAGCATCTGGCTCCACATGCAGATAGGCTTAAGTTATGAGATGCACAATACACACCTGACTAGACACAGAGAGAGAAGTGTCGCCTACCCCTTGCCTGAACAGAATCCATCCAGGGCTGCTCACCTCCTGGTGACTTGCTTTTAACATCAAGACTTTAAGAACATAATTTCCGGGGTAGATAGATACAGACATTTCACAATGACTAGGATGAGTGATGCAGTACTGGCTCTTTGTAGAGACTTCACACACCACCCTTTGACACACTATTCTGTAGACAGGCCCAGGGGATTCCTTTAAACCCTTATGTAGCTCCCACTCCTGTGCCATTTGGTATCAGGAGGTTCCTGTTGCACACACAACTTATAAATATCTTACTCCAAGTATCAGGGAGTTGTCTCTAAAGGACAGCTGGTTGATCAGGACTGAAAAAATAAGCAGAGTTACCGGTATGATGGAGACTAAGACAGGGCAGCAGGTCAGAAGGAACAGAAATCTGATGTGACAGAAATCTGAAGCCAGCATGGTTCCTGAATGCTAAAGACAGCAAATCACAGATAAAGTCACTCGAGCTGAAGATAGGAGTGATGGCTGCAGTCACCGAAAAGTCTCAGAAAGTAACATGGAAACCATACCTCGGGAATTTGATGACCCACACCTCTTCTGCTGCTTTTAGGCCAGTCACACACCAGATACTATAAGTGACTTGGCCTGCCTACCCTACGGATTCTTGGATGTAGCTCTCCCAGTGCTATCCCCAATGTAGATGCATTGCATTGGTTTAAAGTGGGGTTCACACTGGTTTTACCAAACCTGGTGTCATTTTGGGGGAAGCCCCTACAGGAATCTATGCAGAGCATCTATGTTGGGGGTGTGCATTGATACAGCTACGGTCCCACACAAAAATCACCAAGGCAGACAAACTCTTAGGCTTTGTCTTTTCTGCTAAAAAAGAGATGTGTTTTCACCAGGGGCTAGATAACAGTCACACATTAACTATCCTGCTGTAAATTCATGGTAGAGACAAGGCTCTGAAGTTGTACCAGGAGGTAAACTAGGTTGAGGTCAACCCAGTATCTTTGCCTAGTTACTGCACTATAAACTGTACTATAAATACAGGTGCCTTGTCTTCACTAAGACTTTACAGTGAGATAACCATGGAGTGTCAGTGATCTCTCTGTAAATTCCTTCCTCTGTAGCCAACCCTCTGTGGTGGTGATGATATAGCTTTAGAGAAGGAGGGGCAGTTTCTCAGGCAGTGTCGATTTAGTGGGTCTGGTGAAGAAAAGCTAAGTTGATGGGAGAGGTCAACAGAAGAATTCATCCACGAGAACATAAGAACGGCCCTACTGGGTCAGACCAACTGTCCATCTAGCCCAGTATCCTGTCATCCGACAGTGGCCAATGTCAGGTGCCCAGAGGGAATGAACAGAACAGGTAATCATCAAAAGATCCATCAAAAGAAGCGCATTCCCAGCTGCTAGCAAACAGAGGCTAGGGACACCATCCCTGCCTATTCTGGCTAATATCCATTGATGGACCTATCCTTCATGAACTTATCTAGTTCTATTTGAACTCTGTTATAGTCTTGGCCTTCACAACATCCTCTGTCAGAGTTCCACAGGTTGACTGTGCGTTGTATGAAAAAATATTTCCTTTTGTATTATCTAGACCATTCCTGACAGGTGTTTGTCCAACCTCCCTAGGCAATTTATTACAGTGCTTAACCGCCATGACAGTTTGGAAGTTTTTCCTAATGTCCAACCTAAACCTCCCTTGCTGCATTTTAAGCCCATTGCTTCTTGTCCTATCCTCAGAGGTTAAGAAAAACAGTTCTTCTCCCTCCTCCTTGTAACAACCTGTTATGTACTTGAAAACTCTTTTCATGTCCTCTCTCAGCCTTCTCTTTTCCAGACTAAACAAACCGAAAAGAAAGATCTCTTTCTTGAGTGTTAAAAACTAATTTAAACCTCATCATTTTATGTGTAGTGTTGGGATTATGTTTTCCAATGTGCATTACTTTGCATTTATCAACATTGAATTTCATCTGCCATTTTGTTGCCCAGTCACTCAGTTTTGAGAGATCCTTTTGCAATCTGCCTGGAACTTAACTACCTTAAGTAGTTTTGTATCATCTGCAAATTTTGCCACCTCACTGTTTACCCCTTTTCCAGATCATTTATGATTAGGTTGAATAGGACTGAGCCCAATACAGACCCATGGGGGACACCACTATTTACCTCTCTTTCAGAAGAGGCTTTTGAGTGTGTGGAGTGGATCTACAATTCATGGCGGATGTTTTAAAGAGATTTGGTTTGTGAGTACATTTTCTAACTGGCTGAAGAACATTTTATGCTTTCATCTTGTCTAGTGGAGTGCCTTCATAGTGTATTCATGGTTGCAAATAAGCTTAACTGATGTATTATTATACATCTCAAATATGGATGGATTCTCATTTGTCATATTAAATACAAGTGAAATTTTGTGCCATAATTAAATTACAGTAAATTCTGATGATATCAGTATGTGCAAATCAGAAACGTTATCATCTTCCTACTTGTTGGTTTTAATGGGTGTGAATCCAAATATACATAGATGTGTATTAAAAATCAACAAAGGCATCCATGTAAAATTATGTAGTTAACCAATTGCAAGAAGACGGAACCGGGTGGTAAAAATTACCGCTGGCAGATCTAGGAAAAGCTGAGATTCTGTGCAGACCCTTCCAAAGTATTTCTCTTTCATTATCAGAATCAGACATTACCGTCAAACATATTAACCAAATTTGTTGAAAAAAATAAAAGTTTAGACAAAGCCCCTGAGTCTGCAGATAGAAGGACTCAACAGTTTTTAGGCCCATTCAAGAAAGTACTTAAGCACATATGTAACTTTAAGCACATTCTTAAGTCATTTGCTGAAAAGAGGTTTGAACTGCTTCAATCATCTCAACAAGGTGTTAATTCTGAAATGGAGATAGGAGAATTTAAATATCAATTTTGTTAACTATTCCACTGATTATATCTTTAGCAGAAACACTCAGCTACTCTGTGATTGTGAGAAGAGTTTGGATTTGAGGGTGGCATTTAGGTACAATATTTCCACCTCTTAATCCCTTCCACATCTGACTCCTGATACACAAGAGGAATAAATACAAAACCACAAAAGCAGTGGGAATACAGATCAAATACATTAAACTGTCTTCATGAGCAAATTTAAACTTAGATTTGTATTAAGTAACAGCTAGCACTTTACTTGACACCTTTATGTACACACAGTTTTCCTCACCTTCCTCATTATTGATCTATAACAACAGTAATCTCCTCAATAAAACTTGATGGGCCACAATTCAACTGGTCAAAAAAGGTACATATATTCTGTGAAAAAGTTTGAATGATATAAAAATTCATTTTATCTGAAGTTTTTCATGGAATTTTTGTATAAAACAAAATATGACATTTAATTTCTAATCACATTTTTTGTTTCATTGAAGTTTTGGGTTTTTAAAAAAAATTCTCCCACTGGAAAGTAAGGAAAAATAATTTTAAGAAATATACACAATGAAAACTTTCTATATTTATCAAAACATTTTGATTGGTTGAAAAAATTCCAAAAGAAAAGGAATTCCCCACCCCAAGCTCTCGAATTCCTTCAAAAAGCTAGTTTTCATAATTTTATTTTTTTAAAAATGCAATAATTTCTAGCCACAATAATGCTATATTGACTCAGTAGCCTATATATAATATATAAACCTTGAAAACAACATATTTCATATAATCTCCATTTAGACGTTTTTAATTTAGCTAGTGTCAGTCACTTTTCTTCTTTCCCTCGCTTCTCTCGGACCCCATAGGAAGTGGAGAGAGAATGGGGGAGCTAGAGAAATGAGTCACTACTGAGTTTCTCTTCCTAGAACATATATAAGGATAGGTCTGAAAGAAGTGTGGACTGATCTCATTCATCATAACTGAGTGTTAACTCAGAAGCCTGGTACTGGAAGGGTGAATGCCAACATGGCTAATTTCTTCACTGCTGGTTGTTTTAGGTTGCTGTACACATAGAAATTGTAGATTCTACTAAATCAATGTAATTAAATCCCTTAATTTAAGGCCCTTAAATTAAGTAAATTGCATCAATTTTAGCTACACCTAAACTGATTTAACAGTGTTTCCACATGGAGGTGACACCAGTTTAACACTAGTCTGCATAACCAATCAATTGCAATACACCTGTATGGTTGTACTTAGCCTATCCCCGATTGAGCAGGTGTTGGACATGCAACAAACCATGGCTCCTGCCCCCCTCTTCCAATTTAAGGAAGAGCTACTGCTGCTGCTTAACTGCTAATGGCCTACTTTCCTTTGTCATTCTACAGGAGTAGAGCTCAACTCCTGCAGTATATAGGAGAGGATGAGCCAGGAGGCAGCATATAAAGAGAAGGAGCTGACTGATAGACAGCTCTCCCTCAGTGCTGTTCTAGACCTGACCTAGTGGTAGCTGTTGGAGCTTAAACAGAAGGTAGGTGAAATGAAGTAAGACCCTGGGGGAGTGTGGCAGTATTACCATCTAGCAATGAAATATTCTCCTGTGACAATTCACCATCCACTCTTTAATGTTCTATATAATGAGAAAGACACAGCATGGCTGAGTGGCAGCTGTGACTTCTAATACTGCCTTTCCACTGGCTTACTGTGTGGTATTGGGCAAGTCACTTAACCTCTTACTGTTTCCAGCTGTAACACTGACAATACTTCATGGAGTATAGTGATGGCTAACTGATGGTTCACTAATGTTTGCACAGCCCTTTCAAGAGGTAAGGACTAAATATCAATGGCAAGAAATGCACTTAAGGCCTGATACTCCACAGCCTTGCACTTTGTGTAGTCAACTTTTCTTGTGCATGTAAATAGCTGCCATATCAGGTTAGGAGTTTTGTGTGTCCTCTGCATGGAGGTGAATGAAGCAAGGCAATGAAAAATCAGACCTTTAATGTCTGTTTGAAAACTGATGTTCCCCTGACTTCACCTCTGGTTTAACTGCAGAGTTTAAAGGCCTGATTTGCAGGGGCACCGAGAGCCCCATTAACTTCAATATGAGCTGTGGGCACTTAGCATTTCTGAAAAACAGGCCCTTGTCCTAATATATAATAATCTGCACAGCTGTAAAAATGTTTGTGGGGGAGTCAGAGTTCATTCTGCGCTCCCTCTTAAGAAATATTGCAGGCTGCTTAGATCTTCAAAAGAAAAGTCCTAGATTTCATGGGTCTGCCCACTTAGGTCAGCTACAAGTCCTGTTTATTTAGGGCTCCCCTGCAGTGCCAGCACATGACCTCTTGGCTCCTAATAGGATATTGCATCATTAGGCGAGGACAAGACCTTATCATGGACTGATGCAATGTCAGGAAGTAGCGTCACAGTGATGCAAGTCTTTCCTCCCACTGGCTAAAGACAAAACAAGTAGTCTCATGTCTGGGAGTGTTTTAAAAATGCAAATATTTCCTTGAGGGTGAGGGAGAGATGGGAGAATAATCTTTGGCCTCTATTTGGTTATCTTTCCATTTATAGCTCCACTTGTGGAATGGAAAGGATTGTTTTCCTGTGTGTGACTACGTTGCTGAACTTATCAGAAATAAACTGCATTAGTTCCTGCTGTAGTGTAAACTCATGCCCAGAAATCAATTTGGTGGGTTGGACAGAATGAAAGTGTGTTTGTTCTAAGTGAGCGCTTTCCAAAATCAACAAACTCTATATGCAGTCCCAGAGTAGCTGGATGTTTCTCATAATATACGACATGAAATAGTTACACAAAAAGTAGGCTCCAGAGTCAACACATGACTGAGATGAACAGAAAATAGATCTAAGAAATAAATGAATTGTAATTTGAGTCAGTCTGCTGACTCAGGAAGACACACTGTATGGTTCATGTTCAGAAGGGGTTTCTTGAGTGAAAGTTTAAATTCTCAGAAACTGATGCCCCTGCTCAGCCTACATCCTGCTGATGTTCTAGGGCCAATCTTGCATATCGCCTATCAGAAAAGTTAGTTAGCTCTACGATGAGATCACTTTTCAAAAGAAAAACAATCCTAACCAATCCCAAACTCCACCAACTCGGAAGGGACATTTCCTCACTTCAGAGTATTTCTACAACTTGTCTTCACTACAGTGTCTTGGTCCAGGTACAACTCAAGTGTTGTCCTTCATCTGACTCCTGTCCACAACCACAAATCTCCAGCTGAAATTAAATGGTGCTTTATACCTGAACTATATATCCAGTCATTGGTGGGTTAAAGCTCTAGTACTATTTGTAGTACTTGGGCAGGTGGGTCTAGCCCTACCCCTTAAAGCCAGACCACAAATGATTTCTGGGGACGACAAGAAAAACCACCTCATGGGAGTGAGGTCAAAGGTAAAAAATCAGGGATCCAGAGGATGACACTAAGCAGAGATCCCACAACAATACCCACGGCTCCTCAAAGGTGTCTAAGGCGTACGTGGACGCTGCCCACAGAAATTCTGCTCGGAGACCTGACCTAACAAGGGAATGGAAATAAGCCCTACAGTCACCAAGTACTCCCCTGTTCAGCTTCCTTTTCCGGGTAGGATGGATGGTATCTTGGCCAGCTCCAGGAGCTTGATGAGGAGGTCCCATGCCTTTGTGGGGTCACGGATGAAGTGTGTGTAGATCAGGAGATGTGGGGAGAAGCAGCAAGGATCTCCATAAAAGGTTTTGGAGGAACTGGAAGAGGGGCTGTAACCTAACACATTCTACATAGACGTGCACCAGGATCTGCCTCTTGTCACAAAAAGGTCAGAAGTCAGAGGACTTCGTGGACTGCATTGGGTTACATGCCCAGGCTCATAGCCCTGTGGAGGAGCCACCAACGAATATCCCCAGTGGGCTATGGAATCGCAGTGGAATACAGGCTCGTCCACTGGGTTCCTCATTATCCATAGGGGCAGAACATGCTGTCAGAGCAGGACAAAAGGGCAAGGAAATGGTTGGTGTGAACCATGAGCCTGCACAGATGTTCTCTGGGCATGGTTTGGAGGTAGATTGGCTGGATATTGTGCAGCCAGCTCAGATGGTGGGCTGGGAGCCTAATAGGGCACAAGCCTGATGGCATGTTCTGGAGCGTGAGGGGTGGGCGGGAACCAGGACATGTGTGAGGAAAGCGAGAGAAGCATGAGTCAAGTCTGCCCTTGCCTCCTGGATCACATGATGGGATGCATGGGGTGGAGAACCCCATGCACTGGCCAACTGCTGCGGCGTCCACCCAGCCCCTCTGAGCATAGTTCAGAGTGTCTCATGTGGGGGTGCCAGTCAGGCACATCAAGGGGGACTCCATCACTTGCACACACAGATGGCGGTTGTGTAGCAGATGTTTGGCACAGAGCATCCCAAAGGGGAAGATCTACCTGCACTGTAGAGAAGTCTCTGCAGGTCCTGAAGGTGGAAGGTGTAGACGTGGCTGTGGATACAGAGCAGGCCCTGTCTGCTTTCCCCACGGGGAAGGCTTAGGACACCTGCAGAGACCCAGTGTAGCCCTGTCCAGAAAAATTCCTTCTGGAGGTGGGCCAAGGTGCGTGGGGTGGACTCAGCTGCTGAACTGTTGCCCGAGCATGGGCAGGACCAGCTTGTTGAGCACCAGCACCCTCCTCCGAAGGAGAAGACACCAAATCAGCCGCATCCACCGCTGCAACCAGACAGATACCCTGGCCTCTAGATTGATTCAGTTCTCCAGAGGCAGAAGGATACACCCCGGATAGAGCAGTGGGCCCAGGCCCCACCCGAGGGCCCCAGGCAGCCGTGGGAGGTAGGACGTTTCAGTGCCACTCCACTGATGCTCCAGATAGTCCCATGCCAACTGGAGTTGGCCAGGCTCAGGGCTGCTAATGCCATGGCTCTGCCTCGCTCATCAACTCCTGCTGCGCCCCTTTGCCTTGAGCCTGGCCGGCTCCTTCAGCGTAGCGAGCGGAGGCGAAGTCTCCATGTGGCTGTGAAACGCTTTGCGAGTCTCCTCAATCCCCACGGCAGCCCATGCAGGCTGCCCTCAAACTGAGTCCCGGCCCAGCTCCTGCCGGCTCTCCTCTCCCTTTCAACTCCTCCCTCTTCCCCACCCTCTCCCTAGGGCCCCCCTTATCCTCCTACCCCCCCTTCCCCTTCCTCCCACTGACTAACTTCCTCTTCACATGCACAATGCAGCGGGTTCCCAGCTCTGGCCGGTAGCGTCTCCAAACCCGTCCCTGCGGCGGAGTGTTTTGCTTCCCCTCTTGATCCGGAGCAGCCCGGGAGGAAAAGCCTGTCAGGGCTGAATTTACAGCCCTGGATGCCTGCCTGCCCCGATCGCTCTCGCGGGCACGGAGTGGGGCTGGGACCAGCGCTCCCTCGCTCGGAGGTGGATGCGGCGTGGCTGGGAGCGCACGGCGGGCTTTGGGAAGAGAGCTACCCAGACGTGGCTTCCCCGCCCTGCCCAGCGCAGAGAGCACCTTCCTCCGCCGGAGCCCCCCCGCTGGCTCTGGACCATGCGCCCGGGGAGGGCCAGTTTACCTGCGGAGAGCGGCCGGTCCCGGCACCAGCAGCCACAGGTAAGCCCAGCCGCCCCCCACTCCGCAGCCAGCCGGTTACATCAGGACAACGTGCTGGGGGCGAGGCGAGACATTTCAGTCTCTTGTTTGGCCATCGCTGGCTGTCCCCGTGCTCAGAGTGGGGCACTTCCAGCCCCGCAGCCTGCGACTACTCCTGGCCCCGGGCACTCTGCAAGTCACTCTGCAGAACTGCTTCGTCTCTCCATTCCCCAGCGCCCCCCCTTAAAAAGCACCGCGGAGTTTGTCGTGTGAGGCAGGGAGCGGAGAGGAACTGAAAGATCTGTTATTGCATCAGATTACTGGAGGCTGGGGGAATAGAAACTAGAGAGGTAAATGTGGTTCCTCCCTCTGTGTGTAGGAGACTCATCAGCATCGACGGTGCAGAGGCCTGGGTGGGGATCTGAGAGGGAGAATTCCTTGACCATCCCCCCTTTCTTGGGTATTACCAAGGCTTTTAGCTAGTTGTTTAGTCTACTTGGTGGATTTGGGCTAATGCCAAAAATGTGCTTCACAGAATGATTCTAGGATGTCTCTTGGCAAGTTCCTTCTTTTTCCTAGTCTAGAACCATTTGGTTTTAAGAAAACTCTCCATTTTAAAACAGAATCCGAATCTTTTATTCTAAAAATGCCTTTTCTGTCGTTCTGAGTTGCCTCAACCTGTGTGCAAGCACAACTTCTGGAGAGGAAGAGTTCTCAGTTTAAAATGTTCTGCGTATAGATTCTTATACGGTCTGTTAAACCTGATTCACTAGTGGTATTTATTGTTTCTCATTTCCCTTCAGTTTTATCACTCCTTAACAGTGATAAAATGACTGGACTGGAGCCTGGCTCATGGCCATAAGAATAACTTTCAGCAACTGGCAATATAATCCTTTGTAAAGGGGGCTGGTTGTAATCCACCCCTCTGACACAATGGTTCTACATTTTTATATAGTATAGTGAGTTTTCCCTAAGTCCCGTCCCCCCCCCCCCCCCACCTCCACTCCCGACTGTACTGGGTTTTTATTAATTCCCACAGATCATCTGTTTCTTGTTGGATGGCTGGGATAATAATGGACTTCAGGCGTCAGTTACAGCTTCTTACCCATTTATGGAGAGTTTAGGTTCCTGTGGTTTATGTACAATGTGTATGTTGGGCCAAATGCTGCTTTCAGCGACGTATTCAACTCTCAAATCAACAGGCATAGATGAACAGATCTAAGTAAGTAAGGTTTATTTTTATAGTAACTATAGTATTTGTATCAACAAAGGGGTTAAGTGGGCAGAACTTAGGAAATACCATTTGTGTGAATGTGTGTATTGAATAAAAGGCATTTGACAATGGTAGATGTGCACATGCATGAGCTTTTGGTTATGTTTCAGTTTCAGCTTTTCTTAATTCTTTAATAGATCATTACAACATGTATAGTTAGACTTAAATATTTTAGTGCTTTGTTGTTTTGTGACTGCCTGTATGTGGCCACCAGCTCTAAAATGCATAGGTCTCGGCTTGTTAGATCTTAAATTAAACTGGTATGTTTGAACCAGATCTGTGCATTTGCAGGTGCTGTCCTATCTGAAAGTTTATTTGCTACAAGCAATCTCTTTTTGGATACAAATCATGCTTAATTGTTCTCCTGCCTTATTGGGCCAACTCTACACCCAGGCGTAGAGCATTCTTCCTTACTTATGGTACTCTTCAAGTGCTCTTAGAAACAATTCTCCTATTTGCAGTAAAAATGATGCTCGCCTGCAGGTAGGGGAGTGAGTGAATGAGTACACAACTTAAACATCAACTCAAAACAAGTGAATTTGGTTAAAGGGAAAGCATGGCTTTGCTCAGCCTCACCATTTGAAGGATCCAATAGTGAATTGCTTCTTCAGAAGAATAAGCTGTGCAAAGTGCTTGAACTGTGACATCTTCCATACCTGATCCTGCCACTGACCTCAGTGCAGGCTCAAACCCTAAGTCAAAGGCTGCTGGAGTGGCTACTGGAATGCGAGCTCCTTTGCAGGGGCGCAGGCTCTCTGAGATCATGAAACCAGCATTGCAGCTGGGCAGAAACTCTCATAATTGTAGCGCAAATTCCAGTAGCTTTTCAGCTTTCCAGTAGGTTTTGGGTTTTTTTGCAGGCTGTTTGTTTCATGTGGTGTCAGTTTTGTTTTACATGATAGCTGCCACCAGTGTCCTCCAAGACAGTGGGCACTGTCTTATAAAAAGCATATTTGCAGTTTATAAATGGACCCAGGAACTGGCAGTAGGATCAAGTGCCTCCTACCTCTTTAAGCTGCTAGTTCAAATCCGGCCTGCGGTGCTGGCTAAAGCTGTTACCATCTAGTCACCAATGTGGGCTGTAGAGAGTTGTCCGAGCTGGCAGGAGGACCTGGCTGGGAGGGACTGAATACATCTCTTTTAATGGATGGTGTGAGACAAGGAATGAGAACATAATTATGATTCACCTAATCCTCTGGTCAACTACTGATATCCTCATGGGAGATGTACGCTGTAGAGTGGGAGCAGCTGCTTCATGGGGCTGCTAGGGAAGCGTAAGTGTGGTATGACTATAGGACTCCTGCGCTTAGATCTAGACAACTGGCGCATGGATGGGAGTTTAAAAAAATGGCTAGAGATCTCTTGGCTTGTTGCTACCTGTCTCTTTTGGATTGGCTGGGAGTTGGTGATTACCTCCTCATACTACCTGGGGGTAGGAGGAGAGATGCTGAACTGAGAGACTTACATTTGTTGTGTTATATTTTTCCTGAGTTGTTGGGCATCTAATCATGTGGAGGAAAGGCAGGGTGGCTGTATTGTGTGGTGTGGCGGCCGCGTGACCGCTTGGCCCCTGAAGGCTGAAACGATAGACACAGTTGTACTTGTTCTGAGTTGTCAAAACAAAAACAAATTTATGAAACCTCCTGTGCAGGCTCTGTGGCTGGGGATGGCAGCCCCAACAGACATGTGCTGGGTGGTTTCATTTAATGCCTTTCATTTTGGGGGAAGGCAGTGGGGTGGGAACCTCACTGGTGCCCTTTTGAAAACCTCAGAACTGTGCCGGATAAAGCAGATTGTGACCAATCAGTTCTGCTAATGAATATGTTTTTGTTCACATTTCCCCACTTGAGGAGAAAAGAAATGCTTTTTTCTTTTTTTTTTTTTTTCTTTCAACACCCCACCCCCCACCCCCACACACCGCTTCTGGGAAAACCTATCTGAAAACAGGACTAAATCTATTTAATCCGCCCACCTTTTTCCCTCAGTCATTATTTGTGAGAAGTTTCAAAATCGTTCACAAAGGACTCTGCACGTGCTGAAATTCATTCAGGCATTTCCCTTGCCTCTGCTTCCTACAGGCAAAGGATGGTATGATGAGACAATAATCTTTGTTTTTGTAGCTTTATCTGTGCCAGGTGCTTATCAGTCTTGTAACTCTTAAGACCACAAGCTTATAAACGTTTCTCATTTAAGTAGTTCCATTGGTTTTGTTGGCACTACTTGTATGAGTGAGGCTGGATCTGGGCCTAAAGGTATAGCCTTGGTGGAGGCCACTGAACTATATACAAGGAAAAGAAAAAAGGTTTCTCCCCAGCTCCCTACCTCAAATAGCTATGTGTTCAAATATTACTTATTGTGCACGCAAACTGCTTTTAACAACACTTAATGCTTATTCAGCTTTTTTCATCCTGGAGTGTTTATAAATAAATGGAAATTGACAAGTAGCCTTAGCAATAGATTACAAAATTCAAACACAGGTTAAATATCAAATGGGCTGTTTATTTGGGATTTGTTCTTAAATGAAAAATATTTACCCACAATGCTATTCAGGAATCTGGTCCAGAGTGTCAATACACTGAGTGATGTGGAATGGCAGGAATAATGAGAATGGAAAACCTAGTCTTTTCCCTTTAGTCCTCTTAACCCTCCTCCGGATGGTGAGGTGGGAGGAACGTCTCTCGGTTCAAGCTTCAAGAATGTCGTTTCAAAGTTAGACCCTAGTTAGACCCTCATGAGTTAGACCCTAGTAGTTCAGTGACTTTTAAGAACTGCCAAGTTTGCAACAGCCTTAAAGTAAATGTAATCAAATGGAAATACTGTCATAATTCAGTCTACCAAAAAACAAACAAACCCCTGTATGCTGGAACACAAATTCATTGGGAATTGGGGAGAGGAAAAGGTCCTTTGTGCATTTAAATGAATAAATTTACTGTTGCAGCAATGTAGTATTTTGCACTTAATTTATTGCGGGGTTGGGGTTCGTGGGTTTTTTTTTGGTCAGTGAAAGAAATTTGTTGTGCTTTGTTTGATCACTTTAAAAATAGTATTTAGCATTAGAATAGCTTAGGTTTTGACATTCATACGTCCATCAAGGAGAACAGGAGGCAGAAAAGGGTATGTTTTCCCCTTCTGTTAGTTTTCTGCAAAGCTTGGTTAATCACAGCAGTCAGTCCCTCCTCATTGTGAGGATTACATATGTGAGTTGGGCCCTGCCTGCTAAGATTACAGCAGTGTTGTCAGGATCGTATTGTGCTTCTGGGCTTCTGTGTGGTTTGGAGACAGAGCGATGGTCTTGTGCTCGCTACAAAGTTGAATTGTGTTTGCTGCCTGGTTGCATAATTTTTCTTTTTAATTTAAAAAAAAGTTTGAAGTTTCCAGAAAACAAAGTTGTAGGAAAAACCCATAGGAAGGCCATAAAATCTTAGGATCCATACTCTCTGTTCACCTCAATTTTCCAGACCGTGCATCATGACCATGTGAAAACTGGGAAGGAAAGATAAATAGAATCTCTCTACAATCTCAACTACAGAATTTGCTCCTAAGTGGTCACTATAGATGGATTTCAACATAAACTTCTCTCAAAACACATGCTGAAACACTCTCTGTTCAGAACTTAGACACTTTGAGTACATTCAGATCGGGGTCTGCATTTTGAAATCTGAGTCTCTTAACCACCACTTGGACAACACAATGGCATCCAATACTCACAAAGTCAGAAAAGCTGGTGTCTCCTGTCAGACCTGTTTATGGTTCATTTTGCTAATCCGTGAAGTAGTGGTTAGGGGGCTTCACTCGATTCTAATCCCAGCTCTGCCTAGTAACTCCATTGTGACTTTAGGCCACTCACTTCCTATTTCTCAATGACTCAGTTTCTCCATCAGTGCACAAGGTCTGATAACAAGGGTGTTGTGAAGCTGAATTGGTGTTTGTAAAGACCTTGCAGACCCTCTGATAAGTGCTGCAACATGTTTATCTAACTGACATCTGACTTTATTAGCGTCTCCTCTCTCAGGGGCAGTAGAAGACTTCCAGAGAGTGGGGGTGTGGAAGGTATCACAGGTCATCTGGCAATCGGGTATTCTTTCGTTGAGGACTTTAGCACTGTAAACAGCCAGCATCATTAAGGTGTTTGGTTGTTTTTTTTTTTTTTTTTTTTAAATGAAAGGAGGTTAAAGGTAAATTGCCAAGGAGCCTCTTGATCACAATATCTCACCCAATCCCCAAGTACTGGATCCTAGTGAGAGCACGCCTGTAACAGAGGGGAAAGGTGAGGTAAACAAACCTGTCAGAAACAGGAAGGGTGAGGAGACTGCCACGTGACTGTGCTGTCAAGTAACTCCATGTTACTGTACTCATGAGCTACATAAGGGCAGGTGCATGAGTCGTCTTGCTGCAGTGCCATGTAAATGCCAGCCTAGCCTCTAGGGGACTGAGATGACTGTAACCAGGGTGTCCCAGGCTGACCTGGTACTTCCCTGGATGGTCACCAGTCAGTTGTGAGTGGACTCAATCGCTGGATCTCCAGTGCTCTAAGCCAGGTGGGTCTGGGCAGAATCCTGTCACTGCTTATATCATCAATATTGTCAATCTATCCAGCTACACACTCAGCCCTGCAGAAGAGTCCGTCCTATCTCGAGGACTCTCATTCTGCCCGACCCCCCCCTCCCCCCAAACATGATACAATTCTGCAGTGATCTGGAAGCCTACTTTCACCGTCTCCGACTCAAGAATACTTTCAAGACAACAGAACAGCGCACTGATACACAGACACCATCCCACCAGCAGCACAAGAACAACTCCTCCACATGGACTCCTCCTGAGGGTTGAAGTGACAGTCTGGACCTATACATAGAATGCTTTCGCCAACGTGCACAGGCAGAAATTGTGGAAAAACAACATCGCCTGCCTCACAACCTAAGTCGTGCAGAACGCAATGCTATCCACAGCCTCAGAAACAACCCTGACATCATAATCAAAGAGGCTGATAAAGGAGGTGCTGTTGTCATCATGGACAGGTCTGACTACCAAAAGGAGGCTATCAGACAACTCTCCAACACCAATTTCTACAGGCCACTTCCCTCAGATCCCACTGAGGAATATACTAAGAAACTGCATCATCTACTCAGGACACTCCCTACACTAACACAGGAACAAATTAGCATACCCTTAGAGCCCCGACCAGGGTTATTCTATCTATTACCCAAGATCCACAAACCTGGAAATCCTGGATGCCCCATCATCTCGGGCATTGGCACTCTCACTGAAGGACTGTCTGGATATGTGGATCTTACTCAGATCCTACGCCACCAGCACTCCCAGCTATCTCCGTGAGACCACCAACTTCCTGAGAAAACTACAGTGCATTGGTAATCTTCCAGAAAACACCATCCTAGCTACCATGGATGTAGAGGCTCTCTACACAAACATCCCACACAGAGATGGAATACAAGCTGTCAGGAATAGTATCCCTGATGATGCCACAGCACAAGTGGTTGCTGAGCTCTGTGACTTTATCCTCACACACAATTATTTCAAATTTGGTGACCATATATACCTCCAGACCAGTGGCACCGCTATGGGCACCCGCATGGCCCCATAGTATGCCAACATCTTTATGGCTGACCTGGAACAATGCTTCCTCAACTCTCGTTCACTCAAGCCCCTTCTCTATCTACGCTACATTGATGACATCTTCATCATCTGGACCCATGGGAAAGAAACTCTGGAAGAATTCCACCATGATTTCAACAGCTTCCACCCCACCATCCACCTCAGCCTGGACCAGTCTACACGGGAGGTCCACTTCCGAGACACCATGGTGCAAATTAATGACGGCCACATCAACACCACCCTATACCAAAAACCTACCGACAGCTATGCCTACCTTCATGCCACCAGCTTCCATCCCAGACACACCACACGATCCATTGTCTACAGCCAACACTGAGGTACAATCGTATTTGCTCCAACCCCTCAGAGAGAGACCAACACCTACAAGATCTTCACCAACCTTTCTCAAAACTACAATACCCGCGCAAGGAAATAAGGACACAGATCAACAGAGCCAGACGTGTACCCAGAAACCTGCTGCTGCAAGACAAGCCCAAGAAAGAAAACAGAACGCCACTGGCCATCACCTACAGTCCTCAGTTAAAGCCTCTCCAACGCATCATCAGTGATCTACAACCCATCCTGGACAACAATCCCTCACTTTCACAGGCCTTGGGAGGCAGGCCAGTCCTGGCCTACAGATAACCTGCCAACCTCAAGCATATTCTCACCAGCAACAGCACACCACACCATAATAACTCTAACTCAGGAACCAATCCATGCAACAAACCTCGATGCCAACTCTGCCCACACATCTACACCAGCAACACCATCACAGGACCAAACCAGATCAGCCACACCATCGCTGGTTCATTCACCTGCACATCTACCAATGTAATATACGCCATTATGTGCCAGCAATGTCCCTCTGCTATGTACATCGGCCAAACTGGACAGTCCCTACGAAAAAGGATTAATGGACATAAATCAGATATCAGGAATGGCAATATACAAAAACCTGTAGGAGAACACTTCACTTCAATCTCCCTGCACATACAATTACAGATTTAAAAGTCACTGTATTGCAGCAAAAAACCTTTAAGACCAGACTGCAAAGAGAAATTGCAGAGCTGCAATTCATTTGCAAATTTGATACAGTCAGCTCAGGACTAAATAGGGATTATGAATGGCTAACTAACTACAAGAACAGTTTCTCTTCTCTTGCTGTTCACACCTCCAGTTCAGCTGCTAGAGGAACACCTCACCTTCCCTGATTAGAGATAACAAGCTGGTTCAGCCTCATACCCTGTTATCTCCAACCTGGTTCTTGCCTACCTATTTATACCTGCCCCTGAATACTTCCACTGCATGCATCCGACGAAGTGGGTATTAGCCCACGAAAGCTTATTCTCTAATACTTTAGTTAGTCTGTAAGGTGCCACAGGATTCTTTGTTACTATCACTGCTTGTAATTCTGGGCCTATAAAGGGCACTCCTGGGTTCAGCCCTCCTGTCTGCCTCCTTGGGAGGTAAGATGAGTGACCCCAAAACCAGTGTCTGAGACTTCCTGAGTGTCCCACAGAGTTTCAGCTAGACTGTGGGCTCTCCGGGCTTCTCATCCGACCCTTCAGGGATAACGTGGCAGGGACTGTAGGTGTAGCAATGGAATTTCTTAGCCACAATCTTCTTGCCTGTGAAAGCACTCGAAAGCTACAAAGCTCCTGAGCTGCCCCCTCCCCATGTCTGATCTTCCCCCTTCTGTGACTCAGGTTTGTCAATGTTTCAGGCTGGGCAGAGTCTAAGGTTGCCAAATTTCTACTTGCTGAAAACAGGCCCCACCCTGCTCCGCCCCTTCCCTCTCGCTCAAGGCTCATTGCTCTACCCCACATCCTCCCAACTGGGCTTCCTCTGCTCCAGGACTGGGACAGGAGCTGCAACCTGATGTGGAGCGTGCTGCCTGCCTGCCCATGAGATGCAGGTAGGAGGCAGCCCTGGCTGAACAGGAGCTAGCACAAGTTGATGACCCGGCGCCTCCCTCCCAACCGGACTCTTGGTGTCTGATCAGTACATCTGGCAGGTCCCCTATTTGACAGACTTTCTGGTTAAAAACCAGACCCCTGCCTGTCCTCCTTCGATGTGGCTCCCTGTGCTCAGAGCAGAGACTTGCTCCCAAATACAGTCTCTGTCCCCTCGCCATGTGCTCAGCTGGATAACTCTAGCTGCCTCTCTCTCCACTTTCTCACCACTTGTGGGCCTCTGTGCAGAAAATCCATTGTTCCCTTGGGGGTGGGCCAGCCATGCAGCCAATCAAAGTCAGTGGCTCCAAATTGCTCTGTGATGGCTTCTCAGTGATGGCCTTTCATGAGGTGACAAGCACCTTTCCTAGGCAGTGCCACTAGAACTCCCTACAACTGGCTGCCTGGGGCAAGCTTTAGGCATGTCTCTAGCACAGAACACACAAAAGGAGATCATAATCTGATACAGACATGGCCCACAGACTGGCCTCAGACTAACAATCGCCTATTATTCTCCTGAGGAAGCGGGTGCCGCACACAGCTTCCTAGCGAAAGGAAGAAACCAAACCGTAAAACCCATGCTCCTGCTGCGGCAGTTCCTGCTGCCGTTGCTATGAGAGAGGTTTTCTCACCCTCTTTCTTCCTCTTTTCTCTCCCCATCCCACCTCAAACTCTTTTAGCTTTTGAATCCTGTTGACTTGTGTCCTGCTCCAGGGTATTTGTGGGGGAGGAAATGTGCAGCAGAGGCACGCTTGACCAACTGCTTCAGAGTGAGGCAATGGGTCAAATGAATTCCTGACCTCAGTGGAGTTACCCAGGGATGAAGCTGCCCCACTGAAATCCCACCACATGGTTTGCTTCAAGGAGTGGGGGGGAGGGAGAATCTGCTCAGTTTAAAGATCCATGTCTCTGACAGGGTAGTATTCCAGTTCTACATGGCCCTAAATAAACCAATTGTTGTACAGGAAGGCGTTTCATAGACTGTAAGGCCAGAAGAGACCATTAGATCATGTTATCTGACCTCTTGTATAATACAGGCCTGAGGATTTCGGCCCGTTGCCCTGTGATTGAGCCCAATAAATTGTTTGGCAAAAGCACATCTTCCTGGAAAGGCATCTAGTCTTCATCTGAAGACCTCAAGAAGTGGAGAATCCACTGTTTCGCCTGATAGCTTGTTCCAGTTGATGTAAAGGGGGAACCTTGATTCTCAGACATAAGATCTGTGTAGGGAAACCACCAGTCATTTCTAAATCTCCACAGTCAAAGTGACTCTAGTGGGGATATTGCAGAGAAACAGCCTTGTCTCTCTTAGATGGAGGAATCCTGTGTGATATTGAAAACTGAATATTACTCTGGGAGAAGAGGGAAATGCAGTGGAGGGGAAAAATCAGGCTCAAAGCTTTTAAATGAAGATTGGATGTCTTATGAAAAGATTGGCTCTAGTTTGACTATGAACTGTTGGGCTAGATTCAGGAATCACAGGGTGAAATTTCTCTGGCCTGGGTTATACAAGAGTTCAGATCATAACGACTTCTTAAAATGTTCGCTTTTTAAAATTATGTATATAAAGAGCTTGAAAAGTGGGATTGGTTTTTTTAATCTTTTAGGTCTCTTATTAAGTCATAAAAAAAAAATAGACCTTCCATGTGGGTTTTGTTTAATCCTTTGCAGGTCATCCTTTTCAATGTTCCATGGACTTGTCTCCACAGGAAAATTGACCAGAATAACTATTCTGCAATAGCTCCCTGTGTGGATGCTCTAGTCTGAAGTAAAAGTGACTTTATTTTGGAATAAGTATTGCATTCACAAAGCAGACTATTTCTAATAAAATCACTTTTATTCTGGAATATCGTGCCCAAAAGGGGGAGTTATGCCAGAATATCTATGCTGGACAGTTTCTCTTGTGTAGACAAGACCTTTATTTCATCCCTGCTTTCTATTTCTTTCGTTTCCTCCCACTCACGTTCTGTGGGCATTAGATCTTGCTAAGAAAATAAATCAGCCCCAGATAATAAACGGAAAGAAATTCATCAGTATGGTCTTGACATTAAGTGGCATTTCCAGATGTCCTGCAGCTGTTGCTATGATGGTCCTATAGCTCCCTCTGCTGGAATGATAACCCATTGTAACAACTGAATACATCGAGCCATATGAAAGGCATTAACTGACGTTGCTGAACTCTAACACAAGAAGTCCACAGATGTGTGTGTATGTTGGGGGGAGGGGAGCAGAGAGAGTGAGAGAGAGTGTCACTATGCTTTGGTTGCTTCTGGCGGCTGTCAAGTTAATCTGAAACAGAAGCTGTTGCACAGACAGCAGATGTCGTCTCCACCCCATCTCAGCAGAGACTGGTATACGAGTGGGTGGAAGGAGACACCCCAACATCAGACTCTGCCTCACTCCTTGGCTTTGCATAGCAGGAGTTTCTTCCCACCCCCTCAGCAGCAGCCTGTCCTGCCTGCCTGCCGCTGTGGTCCTAGGACCAGAGGGAGGAGGATTCTGTGTTAATTTGATTTCCTCCAAGTTCTCCCACAGCCTTCTCTCCCCACAGACCCAGGAGATCTATCTCCTCCCCTGTAGTCCAGGCAGGAGTCTGTTAGCTGCTGCCCAGCTGAGCATACCAGCAGCAATGTCAGCTCTCCATGTGGAGCAGTTTCAAAACTTCCTGGGGCTTTGAAGGGGGAGGAGCACATGCCTGTGTAGCAGTATTCAAGGCAGTGCAGTTCAAAACAGTGAGCAGAGCAGTCACAGTGGGCATTGTGGGATACCTCCTGGAGGCCAGTTATGGTGACATAAAGAACGCAGCATCTACACTGATGCTTTCTTGATAGAATTTGGCTGCAAAAAGCTCTACGCCACTTGTCCAGGTGTGTGTGTTTTGTTTTTTGTTGGCAGAAGGAGCATTGTAGTGTACACACCTCCACTGTTTTGTCGTCAGCAAAAGGCAGTTTTTGTCAGAATTGTCTAGTGTAGACAGGGCCTTAGTTGAGTATAAGGTCTTGGTTTGATCTCAGCCAGTAAACCGTGATAGCACAATAACAACATTGTCAGTATCTCAGACACTAGCTCAAAATAAGAAATTGCAAGTGGTCAAGCTAAAGAATATCTGGTCATTTCTAACATTTGGTTTAAAATGAGTATAGTAAATTTTAAGGTTAATTAACCCAATTACCTGTGGTTAGACTTAACTGAATTGTAGGAGCAATAGAGGTAAATGTACAAACACAATACAGTTGCATAATATAAATTCCCCCAAATGTTTGGAGGGTTAAAAAAGATTGGCCTGGAAATACTTTTGAGAAAACATTTTAAATTGTTAAAGAAATGGCTCAACTGTTCCCCTCTCTCCTCCCGCCCCCAACATTAGATTGAATCATGGCTGAACCATCACATGCTGCTATTGCGTGTTTGGATTTAATAAGGGGTGATAGCAAATAACTAACTCAGTTGATATTTTATTTAAGACAATTGATCGGTACTGAATACAGCACTATGCAAACTACAGATGTATGTTTTTCCATTACCAATGTGAGAGTGAAGAATTTTGTAGCTCACTTTGCTTCCAACTAACATCCCCAAATTCTTTCCTTATATATTGGTTTAGGACAAAGAAAATTCCTTTGAGGAGGGAAAAGCTATTTTCTCATAACGTACCCTAGTGTTTCTTCTCTCTTTAGTATCTCAATTTACCTCAGTTCTTGATGGAATTTCTTTTATGGTATCTCAATTTATATGATTGGTAAGCAAAAGGAATTTCTAATCCAGTTTTTATTAATAGCTGTGGTAGCAGGCAATTTCTAATGAGTTAAAAACATCTTTCAGTGGGTTGTGTGTTCATAAATCACAGAAAACATCTGCAATAACAAATACATTTTTTTAGTCACAGAACTTAATTATGTTATAAGTCAGTCCCTACTTAATTTGTGATATTGCGGCTCTTGCAATATTAGGCTTCTGCAATTTTGGTTTTAATTAGCTTACTTTGCACAGTCCACAATTTTGCACACACTTTGAAGTTTGCAACCAACCCTCCTCTCTCCTCCCCTCCTCAGGTACAGTAGAACCCATTTATCCAAGCTGATAGTGTCTGGGGCTCAGGCTGTCAGTTGCAGCAAAATGTCTGGTTATCCAACCCCCCTCCTCTACCCCCACTACCATCCATTTAGGTATAACATAAAACTTGTGTTTATATTGTTCCAGCAAATTTTTCTCAAACAAATAGGTCTACTCTAGCTTTTCCAAACCACTGCAGTTAATAAAGGTCCATTCTTACTTTTCTGTGATTTTTTTTTTCCCCCCCATGTCTGTTCTGCAACTCAGCTGCAATTATTTAACAATTATCCCACAATTCAAGTAGGGCCTTAACAGAGTAATTGTTGATGGATGCTTAGCATTATGTTCATTATAGCACACTTCTGAAATATGAGGCATCCTTTGTTAGTGCCAGGAGTCCTTTCCTGGACATCTAGACCAGATCAAGGGAGTTAAAAGATCCATACACATTTCCTTATGAGTACATGACTTTTTCCTTCATTTTATCAATGAGGTTCAAGTTAAGTACAGAGAACTTTCCAGTTGAATAGATACAACATAAAAAGGATTGTGGTTAACATATAAAAGAACTATAGTGGATATTAAAACCCCCTAACACTGCAAAGCCTCACAAGTTTATCAAAGGTTTTATGATATTTGGTGTTTGCTCATAAACCCCAATTTTTGGAATCATGGGATTACATGAAAATCATAGCCTTCATTTAAACAGGTTGCAGAGAAAAGCTTGAAAAAAGTGACCCTTAAAGGTTTACGAGGTAGAAGGCAAATAAACCTAAAATGTAATCTCTCTACAAATCTCAGTATTTTGTGGAGCCTGTCTGGACCATGATTTTTGAATGATTGGGATTGGCAATACGGTGTGGGCATGAAAAATTTGATTGATATTTAACAGAGGTCTGTATTGCAGGCTCTTTGGTTTTCATACTGATAGCAAAATCATCTTTCCAAATAAAGATTCTATAAGGTTACTACTTGTGAAGATTTGATTTATTGTGTATCATCTGTATTGGACTGCCATAAAAATTTTGACCATTGTATGTGAATTTAATAACCAAGCTATTGCCTACCAAAAAAAATGTAGAAAGAGGTATAGCAGTTCCTCCAGCCAATGAGCAAAAACTGACCAATCAAAAGCAATGTCCATTGAATTTGAAATACTGGGATTATGCTGCACTGCTCTCGCGGTACTGATAGTTATAAACACAAAGGATTTCAGTTTAATTATCACCAGAATAATGCCACAAGCCGCACAAGTCTCCCCAACCCCAATTTCATGCTAGAACATCTCCATTTGGGAAGACTCTTCAGTGCATCTTTCCTTGGTATCGTGCCATGGTGTTGGCAGATGCATTGTGTATTTCTTATGAAACAAGTCTGCTGTCTTCATTTTACGCCCCTGGTTCTCCCCAGTTGTTATCAATGAAAAATCACATGGCAAGACATTTTGTGTGGCAAGTTTCTGTGTGACTTGGTTTTGGCCCCTTTTGCTTAAATCACTGTTTTTTTTCCTTTTTCTTCTCTTTCAGGCAAGTGGAAGTGAATCTCGTATTTTGCATCCAGGACACAAGGTGGAGAGTGACTTATAATGGCTGGGAAACGACACTTAGAGGACCTGGATCCTGTGACCTACAACAAGTTACCTCGGCTGGAGACAGAGCCAAATTGTGTCCTCCCCATGGGCTTGTGTAAATCGAGCCCCTTATCTAGTCATGGCTCTGAAAACCATTTCAGCTACAAGGGAACCTACTTTGCTTACCCACTGCAAAGCCCCGGTGGGACTGAGTCTCTGACCCACTGGAGTCCATCCACATCTTACATGCAATATCCAGGCAATGCTGTCAGCCAGCACCTGAGGACAGATGGGGCGCTGATGAACTGCCTGCTGTACGGACGAGAAGCTGAGAGCCTGGGGGTAAGACTACGGAGCTCTGGTGCTGACAAAGGAAAGGACAGCATGGTCCGAGACCACCTGGTTGTTCAGGAGAAGTGGGCAAATCATATGCAGCAGGCTCAGGGCCATGCTTTCCCAGTGCAAAAACCTGTGCTCATAAACAAAACAGTTACTCAGACACCTACAGGCTATGCCACCTTGGCAGTGCCCAAGCCAGTTTATGGAAGTCCTGTTTGCTATGTGGACCCCAGGGCTTCTATGTCCTTACAAACTCAGATGGAGAGCATGCAGAAGAGGCCGTTGGAAGTGGAATGGACTGTACCAACTCCGGTATCCTCAGGGCACCATATCCATGCAAAAGATCAGCCTTGTGGGACTGCTTTACCCAAGAGAGCCCATCACCCTGATCCCAGCTTCCTGCAGTTACACCAAGGCACAGAGGTTCCTGCTAAAGAGACGGTAGCAGCCTCTGTAGGCTTTCCACCTTACCATGCAGCATTTGAAAAATACAGAGCATATCAAAGCACCTCCTTTCTTGAAGCAAACTATCCTGCCATGTACAACCAGAAAAGGGTCAAAGATGTACATGGCAGCAGCTTATCCCAACATATGTGGTCCAAGCTACAGCCTTCTGCTACCAGCCCACTGGCCCATTCCCAATCAGCAGCCTATCGGGTTAGATCTCCAGCTTGCTACTCAGTGTCTCACTACCCACTGACCACACACAAGCCGATGTTGCTTTATCAGGAGACCCCTCATGCTGAGGAACAGAATGGCACTCTATCGACCTTGCCAACTGCAGGTGGCTACAAAGGAACCAACTTTCCAGGAAGTGGGGAACCTCAGCCCTTTTCTAGCACTTACCTGAGGCATCATTCCCCGAGAGGCTATTACGCTAGCTCTCTGGAGAACTATGTGTATAGCCCATCTGGTCCAATTTCAGTGGCCTCTCCAGCTTTGAAGCCTGGAGTTTCTTCTAGAGAACCTGACATCCAGAGGAATTCCAGCTGCAAAGTGAACTATCTGCAGCAGAACCACAGTTTTGTTTTTGCCCCTTCTGACCTGGCTCTGTACAATGCCTCCTTAGCCAATACGGATGCTGGTCATGATCGGCACATTGATAGCAGAGTAGCTAATTCTCATGGGACTCAACCGGTGAGGGAGAACTCCAGAAGCAAAGAGGTTGCTAGCCAGCACAGTGCTTTCCATCCGATTGCTGCTCTAGATAGGCTACCCAACAGCTCCAAAAGGCTCACTGAAGCGCTAACTAATGGAGAGCCAGGCTATGGGTTGGGCCTGTGTCAAACAGAACAACCCAGCCTCCATAGAAAGGAACAATCCCACTCGGAGAGAAGGTCCAGTTTATCCATGAAAGAGCCTAAGCACAGAACCACAGGGATTCATGAAGCTGAGTCAGGAACTCCCATTATCATCACTGATAGTCCAGTTCCATACCACCACCACAAAAAAGGAGAAGCCCCCCAGGTCAAAAGCAGCCTTGTTTCCTCACCCCAGATCATTTCTTCTGAGGAGAGATTGAAAAGCCTGAAAGATGCAGAGGATTCTACTCCCTCCTCCCCACCTATGCCAGTTATCAACAATGTCTTTAGCCTGGCTCCATACCGGGACTACATAGAAGGGTCCAAAGGATCGGCAGAGATTCCCCTCTCAAAAGATCACCAAGAGGGAGAGTCCCCCTTCCGAAACAGCCTGGCAAGTGGAGACTGTAAGACTGTCTCAGAGCCACCTTCTGCCAAGGATTCATCAGAAAAGCCTATTGGGAAAGAAGCATCCCAGGCCCTAAAAGCAGAGGTGGGTGAAAACCTCAATGCAATACGGCAGGAGGGAAGCTGTAACACCAGGACCTGTGAGAGCTACAAGCCAAAGATTCTGTCATGCAGCACGCCAGTGAGAAGCGAGCCACGGGACGGCAGCATCAGTGCTCCAGCTGCCACTGGGAACAGGGAACTTGCTCAAGATGAGCTAATACTAGACCTCAGCTTGAAAAAAGAGCTAGTGAAGGCTAATGATCCTCTGAGCCCAGCTGGACAGCCTGAAGTGACTCCTAAAGGAGAAGGTGGAGAGAAGGAGTTGAAAGAGGGACCAATCAAAAAGCAGAGGGTGTTTGAGAATTCCAAGACCCAGGCCTTGCCTTTGTCAGTGGAAAATAGCTCTGGGGATAAGAGCAACTTTCAGAGCTCAGCAGCCTTCATGTTCAAAAAATACAAAATCCCAAAATCTATCCCGGCACGTGTAGTGCCACCAGTACAGGCCAACAGCCCCCCAGCAGCCACCCAGGCCAATAGTCCGCCAGCAACCATGCAGGGTCCCCAAGCAGCCGACAAGGTCAACAGTCCCCTGGCACCCACGCAGGGTCCCCTGGCAGATGCCCAAGCCAACAATCCCCTGACAGTGACCCAGGGCTCCCCGGAGGACACCCGAGCCAACAGCCCCCCGAAAGTGACACAGGGTCCCCCGACAGCCAACGAGGCCAACAGTTCCTCAGGACCCACTCAGGACCCTCCAGCAGCAACACAGGGCCCCCCAGCACCCATTCAGGCCAACAGCTCCCCAGTAGCCACCCAGGCCAACATCCAACCCTTGCAGATGACGTGTCTTTATCTGAAACTGCCTGACATTTCAAATTCCATGCCCTGCAGTGCCCCAGAGGCCTCCCCGGCACTGGGAGAGGCCAATGTCTCGCTGCCCAGCAACTGTGAATCCCCGGCCCAGCAGACTTCATCCAGCCAATATTTCACTGCGTTGCACATGTCCCTTTGCAACAGGATTTCATATTTTGTGTCCGGAACATCTCCGGAGCTACTCAAGCAGTGGCTGAGGAGGGCGGAGCAGGACGGGGAGCAGAAAGAGAGCTCAAAATCTCCCCTCAAGCCCAAGAATGGTTCCCGGATCCTGGAAGCCCAGAAACCCTCCAAAGGCAAGGAGATCTGGCTTGGTTTTCAAGATGTCAGCGTGCTCCTCAGCAAGCTGCTGTCTCAGTTGGAGACCTTCATGTTCACTCGCAAGTGCCCTTTCCCACATGTGGTTCGAGCAGGTGCCATCTTCATCCCTATTCATGTGGTGAAGGAGAAACTGTTCCCCAAGATTTCTGGAGCATCCGTGGACCACGTGCTGCAGGAGCACAAGGTGGAGTTGCGCCCTACCACTCTGTCTGAGGAGAAGCTTTTGAGGGACTTGGAGCTTAAGTGCTGTACTTCCAGGATGCTGAAGCTGCTTGCCCTGAAACAGCTGCCTGATGTCTACCCAGACCTTCTGAATCTCCACTGGCATGACTGTATCAAGCACTATCTCGGTAAGTGGTGCTAAATCTCCATTAAGCCCTTTCCCACCCCCTAGATTGTTCTGCCAATGGGATGTTTTCCATATATTAGTAGCTCTCCCAAGAGAGAGGTCAGCATGTCCAATAATAGGCTGTGCTCAAAAGAACATTGATCCAGTCTCTCTCCTGCACTCCCTTTGCCATCACTGCTAACTAGCTGGCCAAGGTAAACTGACACATCCTCTTTTCCAAGCAGCCTGCCTCCCACTCCATCTGACTCCACCAGTGGTGGTGGGTCACTGGCCGTTGTTTGGTCATTTCCGGGGGAATGCATTATATTACAACCTCGCAGTTTCTGAATTGCAAAATCTCCCACTTGGCCAACACATCTGGCGCAGGTGGATTAGAATGGAGACCAGTTTTGGCTTAAGTTGGAACTGTGGGAGAAGAAATAAGGAAATGCAGCTTTCCGGAAGAGATACAAGGTCCTTTATGGAAGCTGGTCTAAATGTTGTAGTGGCTCTGTAATGCCCAGGCTTTCCAAAATGACCAGTGGCTTTGTGTGTCACCATTTTGTGGTACCTGCCTTGGCATGCCATAAAGGGGATTGACCTTTAGAGGCCACTTTCTGAAAATCAGGTTTCAGAGTGGGTACTCAAAGAGGAAAAAGGCACCCAGAATCATTAGTCAGTCTTGAAAGCCTTCACCTCAGTCTACAGTGAACAACTTGCAGCTGTGATTAAGTGTTCCCTGTGTGGGCTTGCAAAGTACCTAGATGTATATGTTACTGTAAAGATCCAGAAGTGACAGAGTCCTGTGGCACCTTAAAGACTAACTAAATTTAGTTAGTCTTTAAGGTGCCACAGGACTCTTTGTCACTTCTGCAATTCCAGACTAACACGGCTACCCCTCTGATATTTGTAAAGATCCAGCTACTGTCTGGGTCCAGGAGGCATCCCAGATGCTAATGCAATGGCATATTGCATAACCTCTTGGCACCAGACTTTTGTGGCCTCGCCTGTTGGCAGGAGTGACGTTCATGCTGGGAATTCATAACTGCCTGGAGTGATGTCAGGAAACTATTGTTCTGTATCGAGCTGCCTAGGTTGCAGTGTTCCATTGTATGCAGTGGGATTTGCAATGCATCTGAGACAGAGCACTGCACTCTGCTACTGGGTGCTCTCTGAAGCACAGAGTGTCTAGTTTAATACCATTTTATGTTCATTAAGGAGACCACAGAAGTTGGATAATGACTGATAGTAATTGCTGGGGGGAGGGAGAGAGACATTTCCTTCCTATTCCACTCCTTGTGTCTTGTCCATTTTGGAGACATGAGTTAATGAACATTAAAATGTTTACAAGCATATTGAAAAGAGCAGGAAGTGGAGAGGAAGAGGAGAAGGATAGATGAGGTGTGTGGAAGAAAAGGACAGCAAGGGATAGGAGAAGACAGAAAAGGGAATAGTGTGTGGTAGAAATAGATATGTGGTGAGATTTCCAAAAGTTCTCTGCATTGAGTTAGGGCCACGCAGAGTCCACTTAGAAATCTGACAAGCACAATTTCTTAAAGGTTCTAAACCACCAAAAAAAACCTCTGAAAGTTCCCATCTGTCAATTTTTTTCATGGGGGGAGTCCTATTTTATCTTCTGTAAGGCCCCATCTAAACCCACTTTCAACCATAGCATAGAGGAAGCTGAAAAATCAAAATGGGAAGTGGTGGGGGTTTTTTGTTTTGTTTTCTTTTTAGAGTTTCCTCTTAAACCCTTTAAAACTGAAATTGTGTGGGAGACAGTCACAGCTTTTCAGTAGTATTCAGCCGTGACCACCTATGCCCCGTATTTTTACATTTAAATGGGTGGAGGGTCCAAAACTGCAATTTCAGGAGGCCGAACAATATTAATGAGGTCTGACTCTTCTTGCAGATGACACATGCTATCATTAGCGACAGCCTTTGGGCATGACATGCTGCCACTCAACGAGATGGATGGCTCTGGAATGGCTGTGGGCCAGTTTTTGATCCCAACCTCTAATGATTTACCTCAATTGATCAAGTATTGGGTGTCTCTGGTTGTGAATGTGGCCATCCCCACACATCTGCCCTCAGGCTTGCTTGGAATGTCATGGATCATGGTGGGATTCCATTGCCGGTTCTGCTCCTGACCCCACCCAGAGGCTGTTGTATCAGAGGAATTGAAGGCAGCAAGCCAGCCTTCCCAGCTGGTTCCAAACCTGCATGGAAGATGATGTTGCAGCCAACTGCCCCAGTGCTCTGCTAGCAAGCGAGGGAAGGGGGCCAGGTTGTATGGAATAGGCAGAAAGGGGACAGAGCAGGCCAGGGTATGTTTGATGGATAAACTAGTCCACATGTTGAATTGTGCACACACAGCCTGCCCAGAAGGGCCTATGAGTACCTAGCCTTACCCTCTGATTTATCTCTGGGTACGGTGACATGCCTCAAGAGAACAGTTAGTTTGCTGTCAGAAACGTCATAGGATTGGCACGACAGTAGAAAATGAAGGGTGTGGCAGACGCCTCATAGGGAGGTGAAGTGATCTTTGCAGTGGAATCTCTCTCTCTCTCTCAAAAAACAAAACAAAACAAAAAAAAAATATCAAGCAGCTGTCTGATCCTTGCCACAGAGCTCCATGAACTCTCTCCTGTACTGCAGTATATGATGGTCTGGTCAGGGCTCAGGGATGCAATCCAGACCAGTGAGGGGATTACCACTACTTGGCCTGTAGCACTGGATGCCTCACAATGTTTTGTTGCTGTCGCTCCTAGCCTAGGCCATTCACAACCAGTCTGCCACCATGTAGGTCACACCATGAGTGTCTGTGTTCTTAGGTGGCCATGGTTCAGCAGCTCTGACCCCAGCAGCCAGTCTACAACCACCAGCCTTGGTTACAACCAGCAAGATGATCCAACACCTTCCCAATCCCAAATTTCCCCAAAATTTGTGCTCTGCAATGTTAAGGCCTCTCCTGGATGGTTCAGAGGAATAATATGGTTCATTTGTTCCTCTAAAGACAAACACATCACAACGTATTAACTTAACTTGGGGGTAAGTACACCCTTCTGTTCAAACACAGCACAGAGCTGGTTTATAGTAAGAATAAAATCTATTTATTAACAATAGGACATAAGTGATGCCAGGTAAAAAGAGTAAAGCTAGAAAGGGTTAAAAGTAAAACAAAAGTGAAAACACGCATCTAAAAGTCTAAACCTAATCTATCAAGATACCAGCTTTGTTCAAGATGGTTTCTCTCCACCGGTCATTCTTTTCCTCTCAGGACCTTCCAGAAAAGTACAAGGTTCTGGCTTCCTTTGTCATCTTAAGTGAAAGATCGTTGCATGAGCAAATTTCTGCCCTACATTTGGTTCTAGAGACTTCAATCCCCACTTTGGTTGAAGGACCCATCTTTCTCAGCTTGCAAGGGCTCTGTTCCCTTGTGTCTATCTAGTGATGGATGCCAAAGATGGCTTCAAGTCTTTCCTTATATCTTCCAAAGTTCCAATGACTTTTTGTTTCAAGGCGCAGGATTTTTCCACCCCCTGGCTGGTTTCTATGTAAATAGGGCTTCCGTTATTTTTAGTCGCACCTTGCTTAAACTCTTTGGAGACAAATAGATAGCTGTGACATTCCCTCCTGTCTGGGCAGACTGTACAGCCAAATATCAGTGAGCATCCATGTAGTGTTAATACATACAATTCATAATGATATTTGATCACCTTGTTCCTTAGTTTTCAGAAGAGACCTTGCTGGATATGTTATAACACAGTAACAGTGTAAACAATTGCTTGATTCAGTTTCTTATCACTTGAGGTTCAGTGCCCCCTGACCCGTCTTTATAGACCAGTGAAGCTTTGCAACATATTCTTTGAAAAGTAAAACCCAGACCCAAGTGTCTGTCTCCTGCTGGGTGTAGACACCAGGTTGTCTTCTCCCTCACCTGTTAGTGTGAGGTTTGCCTCCACTTCTAATTAGCTTGATGGGTCTGGTTCTGTGATATGTAAATACATTCTCATTGACTTACAAAGTACTTGAGAAGTAACTCCCAAGTGGGGAAACACATTCCTTTTGTCTAGGGCAGACTTGTTTACTGACTCTTCCCAGCCTAACTGGTTTACATACACCTGAGTCATAATTTCACTCTTAATACACACCACACATTGCACAAGGATATTAATGATCAGTGTGTTAGTTTTCAAATAATACCTCACAAGGCATATTTTGTACAAAGATTATTACAACAGTGTGCGGGGTGTGAATACAGGGGTGCTTAGTGTGTCAGCGGGTAAATGTGCGTAGCTAGGAGAGCCATTAATCCCACCTCTGGCATTTAACATTCTTCTCCCACTTCTGCCCTTACCCAATGAAACAAGGTACCCTGCTCCTGAGCCCTATCAGTCTAACCCAGGGGTGGGCAAACTACAGCCCATGGACCAGACCGTCCTGCCAGGCTCCTGAGCACCTGGCCGGGGAGGTTAGCCCCCAGCCTCTTCCCTGCTGTCCCTCCACAGCCACGCCACCACACGGGCAGGGCTGCCCACTTCTGTGGGGCAGCGTGTCTAGTTCCACCTGGGCCACGCAGCTGCCAGACATGCTGCTTTGAGCAGCACGGTAAGGGGCCGGGAGGTTAGATAAAGGGCAGGGAGTCCTGAGGGCAGTCACGGGACAGGGAGCAGGGGGGTGGTTGGATGGGGCAGGGATGGGGGGTTGGATAGGTGTCGGAGTCCCAGGAGTTGTCAGGAGGTGGGAGTGTGGATAGGGGTCGGGCAGACAGGAGACAGGGAGTAGTGGGGGTGGGGGAGGTCTTGGGAGGGGGCAGTGAGGGGAGAAGGAGCAGGGGGAGGTTAGATGAATTGGGGATTCTGTGGGGAGGAAGTCAAGGGGTCTGATGGGGGAGGGGCCAGGCTGTTTGGGGAGGCACAGCCTTCCCTATCCGGCCCTCCATACAATTTTGAAACCCCGATATGGCCCTCAGGCAAAATGTTTGCCCACCCCTGGTCTAACCAGTCATTCTTGTTCACTGCTACCAGATACCATAGTGCTAGGTAGTCTTTTAGACAGCAAGTAGATAAATCAACGATGCAGAACAGGTGTGCAAATTCTAGGTCAAGTCACTGCTTGGCATTCAGTTCAGAAGGCCCTTTTTCCGCAGTACAGATCGGCGGGGGAATGGGGGAATAGTCTGCTGTGTTTCAGTCAGTATTCGCTACAGGCTAAGAAACTAACTGAATTTTAGAACCAAACTGCATCTGAAGCAGATTGTTCTGATCCAAACAAAGTAGCTTTACCTTTTGGGTCTGAGTGGTTATTTAGCATAGGGTAGTGTGGGCCATGCTGGGCAATATATACTCACAGCAGCACCTTTTGATTTTCTTCAGCATCTTCTATCACTGTTTGGATATGGGCCCTATGTTGTGATGACAGAAACTTGCTGTGATCTGGAGAGGAACATCTGGTCGCAGCTTAGAGCAAATGGAAGTAGCAAACTGCTCCAGTTTTACCTGTAGCAGACTCTATAAGTGAGATGTATTGTCCTGATCTGCCTATGCGCTGGAGATAGCTGTGTTCCCTTGTTGTATTTTTTTATCTTAAGCAGATGGTTACATTCTTGAGCTGTCCCTTAATTTCAAAGGGACGTACTCTGTCCCTGTGGAAGGGATACCTGCTCCACTTGAATTCTCAGTAGCTGCATTTCTTTTGCATACTCTGTCTGTGAATGCCACCCAGAAAATAGCCCTGTAAATAGATGCTCCGAGCTACTAACTGTCCACGTATGAACTTGTAACAGCAGAGGATTGGAATAAAAAACATGGCAAAGGAGCCTAAAAAAATATTGACCTCTAACCACTGTGACTATACAATCACCTGCTTTTGTGGTGATTAAAATGTCTTTCGAGTCATAGGGCCCTGTTCAGCAAAGCAATTAAGCACATGAGTAACGTGAAGCATGTGTAGTCCATCAATGTGCTTTGCTGAACAGGGGCTTTGGTCATCTCTAGGTTCCATTAATGAGAAAGATGGCGGTCTTTGCTGTTACTCCTCTATTCTGTACATTTAGGTGTCTTTGAAGGTGCCCTCACTGGCATTAGCGTCTCTTTTCAGGTGTTAAAGATAAATCTCCTACAGAACGTTTGTCCTTGCCCCTCCGATGTCACAAGGCAGTAAGTGGAGAAGCACTACATCATTAGAGGCCCTAGTATTGGGATGAGGTGTCGAGGTATGTCCTTCCCATTCCCCCAATGGAAAAAATCAATGGAAAAGTTACACTGAGTGTGTCATTCAGGTCAGCATTTGGTGACACTTCTCTGGGAACTTTGTCTTGTATAGGCAGAGCGAGCTGGCCAACTTTGAGCAGAAGCAAAGGGTTTGATCCCTATATGGAACATGTAGATGGGATTCTGTGAAGAGCTAATTGGATTTATTTCCACTGAAAGCCTTAATTACCAGTCTCTTCCCAGCATGTGCACCCAGACCCAGCCTGTGTTTCTGCAAGGGAAGCATCTCTTGCAATTTTTTTGGAGTGACCCACACGGAAGGCATATTAAACGAGGCCCCTGGCACAATAAGATTACAATTCCCATTTTATTCTCAATGGAATCCCCATGCTTTAGGGCCTGGCCCTGGAAGGTGCTGAGTGTTTTTGGTCTGGAGGTGCCCTGTCCCCTGTGGAATCGAACCCTCAATTCCATATTAATCACAATACAAATCAACGAAGATTTTGCTAGGAAGTCCCAGCTCCTCTGGTCTGGTGAATTCCTCTACAACCTTAACAATAGGGTGTGCAGGGCTCTAAGTGGTTAGGGGAAAAGAGATTACTCCAATTTCCCCAGGTGATCAGTTTGCACCCTGAAGAAACCAAGCGTAAGTCTCTCTTTGTTTCAAAGCAGAGACCCTGATCCTATTGTTACTAGTTCCAACTGCCCCTTCCTAGTAGCCTTTGAATAGTATAATCTTTGCTGCGCTTCAGATGATTACCAATAACTTTATTTCTTACAGGTCCAAGTTCACAAGCTGGCCAGCATGCCTCCAAGTAGGTATTTGTTCTTTGTGTGTGTTTTTAATATATTAAAAACAGTTGAAATCATGCTGTTGGGGAGAACACCCAGTTATTTATCGGGCACGGAGGTGAAGAGGCACTGGTGTTTGAGCAACTGGCCTTCTATCACAATACTGGACAACAGATTGCCATCTCCCTTGTGTATGTAACCGTCTGTCTAGGGGAGATGAGAGAGGGAATGACTGGCCTAGAATATGTTGGCAAAACTGGAATAATTCTTGACAAAGTAACTCCTGCCTATTCCTCCTCTAATATGCCTTTAAAATCCCTTCCAGAACAAATCCCTTTCAAAGGAGTTTAAGGGAATTAGGTGCCCAAATCCTTTAGGCTCCTTGAAAAATCCCACCCCAAATAATTGGACGCTCTTTGGTCATTAGGTGCAACATAGTTTCGAACACCTACTAAGAGAACATTGGCTATCTTTGCTAATTCTCTCTTTAAACTGCATGGGGTGAAAGCCCCTACTCCAAGAGTAATTCTCAATGGTTCTTTGTTAAACTGGGAGAGGATGCACCTAGTGAGGTATTTAAAGGGTGTGTCTTGGGTCTGCTACTACTCAATATTTTCATTTGCAACATAACTGATGGAGTGGAGGCTCTGCTTACAAAATTTATGGATGACACTATGCTGAGAGGAGTTGCTAGCACTTTGGAGGACAGGATTAGACTTCAGAAAGGTCTTGACAAATTTTGGTCTGATATCAACAGAATGAAATGCAGTGAAGACGAGTGCAAAGCACTAGACTTAAGAAGGGAAAATAAAACAACAAATTCAAAATGAGGAATAACTGGCTAGGCAGTAGTGCTGCTGAAAAGGATCTGGGGGTTCTTCTTTGAGTGATTGCTCATGTGTATTCCACAGTAGGTGTGCATGCTCGCCACATGCACCAGTGCCGGAAGTTTTTCCTTTAGCAGTACCCGTAGGGGAAGCGCACCCCCGTGGCCCCTGGAGTGGTGCCACCTTGGTGTGCTATAAGGGGTGCTGCGCACTCCCCTGTCCTCAATTCCTTCTTGCTGCCAGTGAAGGTGCATCAGAACTTCGCAGCTCCAGCATTGCTGCAGCTTGTCCTTAGCGTTCTATTTAGTACCTGTAGTTACTTGGTTCTCAGGTTAGTTTAGTTAGAGTGTCCGGGCTGGGACATGCTGCGAGTCCCAGGCTTTGTCTTGCGACTCTTGCAGGCATTCTATGCTGAGGAGTGACCCGCATGCGGACTGTTTATGCTGTTTGGGTGAGTCCTATATCTGCGATCGTTGCAAGATCTGCAAGTTGTTCAAGGCCCGGATGAAACGAGAAAGAGACATTCGATTCTGGGCCATCCTGATGGAGTTGGTGCTGACCCCAGCTCCATGCCAGCACTGGGCACAACGGCATCTGTGCGCAGCGATTCCCCCAGTGCTTTCATCCAGTCGGCACTGCTCCCCATCCTCAGGGCATAAGAGAGCCAAGAAGACGCCCTTGATGCAGCAGTACCATGCTGCACTGGGGGCTGAAGCTAGGCCCATGTCGGGCAGTCCTCAATCCCCTTCGGCCTCCAGGCCTCTGACTCATGTTGAGCGGAGCAGCCCGGCCACATCGGTGCAGGTCTCTCCCGATGTCCAGATGCCTTTCACGCCGGAGGCCTTGCAAGCAGCCCGAAATGTCTTGTCCCTGCTGGTATCTGGAGTGCTACCGATGTCGATTCCATGCCCCAGGGGCAAGCCACCGCTGAGCTCTCTGCAGTTGCCCCCAGAGCGATACAGTCAAAGGAAAGTTCCAGACACCGTCCAGCGGCACTCCAGGGCAGAGTCCACATGGATCACCCTCAACGCCTGCCAGGCTCTCTGACTGGGTGCCATCGGCCCGGGACTCCAGGCACCACTCCATGTCAGGGAGCGCACATGCCGAGGGGGACATCGCCCAAGGTCCCCATCCAGAAGGGGTTACAGCAGCCAATTGCGGCACGGATGATGTCACCGCTCCCGCTTGGAGTCCCGTTCAGAGTCTCCTCCACAATACCGCCTCCGTAGTCCTGGGTGTCAATCACAGCACCGCGCCATCGCAGGTCCGCCCGTCAGCGTTGTTCCAGGAGCAGCAGTTACCATTGGTACTGGTCCTCCAGGTCATGCTCCCGTGGACGTCATTCCCTCCATGCAGCGACTCTCCAACCGGATCACTTTGTGCATCCGTACCTGTTATGACCTGGCGGGTGTCGTGTCTCCCTCCTGTCCCCCAATTGTGAAGGCGCACTCGACCTGGGCGCAGGCCTCGTTGGCAGCCTTTTTGGCTCGCGTCCCTATCCAGGACATTTGTAGGACCGTTACATGGTCTTCGGTTCACACGTTCACCTTGCACTACACGATTGTCTCCCAAACCAGGGATGATGCCGGGTTCGGCAGGGCGTTACTGCTTCCTGGAAACTCGTGAACTCCTACCCACCTCCAACAGATAGCTTGGAATCACCTACTGTGGAATACATATGAGCAATCACTTGAAGAAGAAAAGACAGTTATCTTTCATAACTGGTGTTCTTCGAAAGCTGTTGCTCATATCTGGTCCACATCCCGCCCTCCTTCCCCTCTGTCTGACTGCTCTGACAAGAAGGACCTGAGGGTAGGGGAGCGCACAGTGCCTCTTATAGTGCGCCAAAGCAGCGCCACTCCAGGGGTCACAGGGGGAGGGGCGCTCCGCCTGCGGGTACTGCTAAGGGAAAGCTTCCGTCACCGGTGCACATGGTGAGCACGCACACCTGCTGTGGAATAGACATGAACACCACATCTCAAAGACCACAGTTACGAAAGGTATTTCAGACTGAATGAGTCAACAGTGTGATGCTGCAGTGAAAAAGGCAATTGTGATTCTAGGATGAATTAAGAATGTTGTATGTAAGACACGGGAGGTAATTGTTCCACTATACTCAGCAGTGGTGAGGCCTTAGCTCCAGTCTGAAGCACTGCATTCTGAGAAAGATGTGAACAAATCAGAGAAACTCCAGAGGAGAGCAACAAAAATGTATATGAGGTTTAGAAAACAGCCTATGAGTAAACCTCTTCGTTTTCAGTTTCAACCGATTTTTACTGAAAAAATCCTGGGTTTCATAAAAAGTATTTGTTTTTCCAATTTTCACCGTACTTTTGTAGCATTCCAGTATATGAAAAAGTACTTGTTTTATTAGGAAAATAAAAGACGTTGCCTGAAATATATGTATGATAATACATTAGTCTGTGTGTGTATGCAAAGCTGCCTGTTGAAGCAAGACTATGTATTCGTTTGGAAGAGACACCCAATAAACACACAGGCACACATGCAAGCTCTGAAATGCGTGCACATCTGAACGTACTGAGGAATCTCACGCCCACTATGTACACATTTCAAGCTCTTAGCTGATAAAGGTTTAAAGATTTGACAGACTAAAATGGGAAGAAAATGAAAACAAGGAAATATTTGAAAGTTTAAAAAAAACAAAAACAGGAGAAAAGGACAAATTTGAGCAATTGTGCTGCAAATGGTGTGGTCCAATTATTACATCTAAATATTTATAGGCCAACAGTTCTAAGTCTGAAACAGTAAAGTGTTTTATTTTGGGATTAGGGAGATGCTGTTTTCTTATATTCAGAGGTGGCGTGTATTAAGTTCTGTTTTCAGTTCTGCAGCACATCACATTGAATTCCATTCATCAAAGCATGAATCTACGGAATATTTCCCCCCTGTCCTCCTATCCACCAAAATAAAACCTTATATTTGCCCAGAAAAATTAGCTTTTTCCACCAATTTTCACCTGTGTGGTTTTTTTGTAGTAATAAACGCTGATAAATTCATGGAAAAATTAAATTTTATGTAGAAACTGAAAACGAAGGGCTCTACCTATGAGGAAAGGCTGAAACATGGTGGCATGTTTAGTCTAGAGAAGATAAGGCTGCAGGAAATCTGATAAGTATGTTTTAAAGAGGATGGTGATCAATTGTTTTCCATGGTTGGACAAGAAATAATCAGCTTAGTTTGCAACAAAGGAACTGTAGGTTGGATTTGTGGAGAAAGCTTTCTGACCACAAAGACCATCAAGCGCTGGACTAGGTTACCAATGGAGGTTGTGGAATCCCCAGCACTAGAAGTGTTTAAGAACAGTTTAGACAAACAGGGATGGTGAAGTCTCAGTGTGGGCAAATGGACTAGATGACCTCTTGAGGTACCCTTCCAGCCCTACATTTCTATGCTATCCTAGATCAGATCTCATTTCTGCAGGGGCTAGAACAGGGAGGAGCAGTGCAGAGGTGGCCTCCTATCCAAGCTCTGAAGGTTACCCTGGTCTTTGAACTTGATGGTAATGGACTCAGAGCAACTGGCGAGTTGTAGAATAAGCTGTGAGGGGAGGGGTAGAAGCCAATGAAACCAAGTTTTTTGACAGTAGAACATCATTGCCAGAACCGCTATAATTTGGAGGCAGCACTTTCATGACAGCCATTTAAAACCCAAGGCAGAACCTCCACTGGTAGCTAATGGCACAAGTTCAAATTCCCCATCCTAGTCATAGGCTGGTGGGTAACCACAGTGCCAGGTGGTTACCCACCCTTCTCCCTCATCATCGTAATGGAATTCTCCTAGGCACTGCTGTCAGAGGAATACACAGGGAGTGCTCCATTTCTACAGGCGCTGGATCTGAAGGGACCTTTACCAGGCTCCCTTTCAGGTCACTGGAAGTGAGCCCCAAAGAAAGAGGAAATGGAGCCCATTACATTTTGGCTAGTAGACTAGGGTTGAAATTGTATGGTGTGCCTAAGGCTTCAGTTTCTGCAGATGTCATCTTCACATGTGGTCCACACAGTGTAATGAGAGCTTTATTTTAAGCAGGTAAAGGTGCTAACTTAACTGACCATGTCCTCTCTTCCTCATCTAGGTGAACCTGGTGCAGGGACTCTGACAGATGAAGGCAAAGCAGTAGCTGTGGATTACGTGAAGAAGAAAGCAACTGGAGGCCTGATGGGTGGAAGAGCTGGAACGCCAGCCAGCTTGTTCAAGGGAAAGCACAGGAAAGAAAAGTTTCTGATCTCGTCGAAGAAGGGGTCCCCTTTCCAGGAGGGTGCTGCTGCTCCGGGATTGGAGAAAACCGAGCCACTTGACAAGAAGCCTCAGGGAAACTGCTCCTCTCCTGATGGAGGGGACACTTTGCTCAAGGATGGGAGAGCATCTTCCCAAGTTGTTCCTAGCTGCCTGGATTCAAAACCAAATGGACTCCCACCGCCCCCTGGTGTCAAGAGGCAACTTCTCCAAACCCACAAGCCTTGTAGGACCCTTCAGCTGAAACTGACCAGTAGAGCATCCAGGAAGACCAGGAGTACCTCAAGGGTTCTGCACCTCCGGAACTCAATGGTCCGGATCAAATTCCAGAGGGCCCTTCAGGGAGCACAGAGGGCTCCTATCCATAGCACTAAGGGGATGAAGGGGAGGGGTCCAGCTTCGAGGCAAGGCTGCTCCCTTCTCAGCAAGACCTTCAGGCACAAGGCAGAGAGTCCGACCTCCCCATCCAGGTACCCAGAACTGGTGGGCAAGCGGATCAGACATCTGTATGAGGAGAATGACAAGACGGAGGCCTGGTACCAGGGGGTGGTGCTGAGGATCCACAAGCGTCACAAGGACCCCCTCAAGACTGTGTATGAGGTGAAGTATGACAGCGAGCCCGAGTGGCAGTACTACCTGGAGATCCTACAGGACTACAATAAAGGCTGGTTGAAAGTGGATGAATGAAAGTGGATCTTATCCATCTCTGGGGGCTTGCAGCACTAGTGGCTCCAACTCAGTAAGAGTAAAAAGCTCTTGAGCTTGTTTATTGTCTTCCCCACCATGGGCCCATCTGTGTCAATGGACTAAACGCATTCAGGTGTCGATGGAGGGAAACGCCCTGCAACTAAAGGAGTCCATTCCTGCCTCCTCCCTCACTTACCCTGCACCTTCTGAATGGACACCAAAGCACCTCTGTGCCTTGTGCCTGTAGTAGGAAGTCCAGAAGATAAACTCCACATGGAAGGCCACTGGGCTTGGCTCAGTGGAAAAGGAATACTTGCATCTATTCAAAGCAATATTTCCCTGAGGCTGACCATTCTCCCCTAGTCCATAACCTCCCATTGTTCCTTACTGGCACAGATATCCCCCACCCGGCGAGCAGTCTCTTTCCTGGAGGCCGGGCTCTCACATGAAGGCCACCTTCAGTGTTCAAAGGGGACAGGCCCTCCACGTGCACAACCTCAGCAGCCTATAGAGGGCACCACACACACCAAGCACATGTAGCTGAGGAATACATCAGGGAAGTGGTGTCACTCTGTTCTTTCACTAGGCACCTTTTTCTTTTCATCTCCTTTGCTCCCACTCAGTTTTGTTGGATGATCTTTCTCTTTACACAACCTCCCAGCCATGCTCATCCCTCAGTTTTCAGATGGAATGTATTTCTGTTCTTTTACGCTCACCTGACAGTTTGTGCGGGTTTCTGTTCAGAATGCACCCTACAAGCAATGCCCCCGGGTCTAACTGGTGACTGCTGTAGACACAACATCCTTGAAGCTGAGTTGCAGTTGGACACGTGGGGTTTGATTCTGCTGCCATGGAGTCAGTGGGAGTCAGGCCATGGCTTTCCGTGGAGCAGGATCTGGCTCTTACTGTCAAATTTTACGATTTCCTGCACTCTATGCAATCCCCTTGGAGATGGTTTGATCTTGCACAGGATCTAAACTGGTGCTGAATTTGGGCCTTGTACATCTCCCCTGCCCCCCAACACACACACTCAGTTTCTTAAATTTTTTTACTATTTCTTTTTAGTTTAATATTCTATGGTGGGTTTTGAAAGTGCATTTTCTGTGAAGCTGGAAGCTCTACAAGAGAGAGACTAAGCCTCTTGCTTTAACACCCTGCCCTTTTTAATCATGAAAGGCTACAGAGATTAAACAGAACATTAGGATTATGACTTCTGTAGTTACAGGACTGATTTTGTTTTTAATGAAAACATTTAAAAAATGTTATGAACTTACCTTTGTAAGGAGCTGCTGCCTTGAGGTTTTTGTTTTTGTTTTATTTAAACTTTTGGCTTCACCTTTTAACTCTGCTGAATCAAGGTGGAGTGAGATAGTGTCACCGATTAGGAGCTCGATTCTTGTGTCGTAGCTGAGAGACATTCTGAGTGGGTTTTAAAGATGGATTTATTTTTATTTTTTTAAACCTGATTACAATGCAGGTCCTGGATGCTCACTCTTTTTAAGGAGTTCTTAGGCAACGCACATGCTGGTGAAAATCCTTTATACTTGACAAGGAAATGGGGACTATCCTAATGTAACAATAAAATGGAGGTGAGGAGAGAGATCCGATATGTCTTCAGAACAGCAGTCATTTCACTTCCTATAATACTGTAATGATTCCGGACACAATAGTGAAGTTTCCCTCTCATCAGCTGAAGTGAATGGCTAAGAACTGACCCATCTATGCTTCACCAGGCAACCAAAAGGGACTGGCTGTTGTGTGGTGGAGAAGTATGAAGCAAAGGCCTTTACAAACTCTACTCACAGGTATTTTCAGCTGTCAGGGGAGCAGAGGAACAAGTTAAGAGAATTTTTTTTTTCACTACAGGAAGTATTTATTTTCAATCTACAAAACTAAAACCAGTGGACTAGTCTTTCCAAAAAGGTGTTTTCCTGCTTCTGGAGGCAGTTGCTGCTGCTGTGTGGAGTACCATTTGATTTTTAAAATGCTTGTACTGAACAAGCAGGCGACTTGGAAGGAGGGGTTCTCTGTGCCGTTCGTGTACTCTCTTGCCATGTGCAGTCTGTGGGTAGCATTCTAAGGCAATTCGGAGACCAGTGTTTGTAAATAATATTGTAATTTTTTTTGTATAGAGTCGAAATGGGAGAAAGTCCTTCACGTTATTTAATATTTTGTAAGAATATCACCATAAGAGGTGCCTCACCCTGATTAAAGTGTTTGGTTTGTTTTTGAATACTTTGGATTTCTCATTATCCATGTTATTACAGTATCACCCACTCTACTATTGGCACTGTATGTTCCCAGAGTATGAAATGATCCTTGCCTTGAAGAGCCTCCAATCTAAATAGATGTGACAGATGAAGAGTGGGAGGGGAAACAGAAACAGGGAGGAGAAACAACTTGCCAAAAGTCTGTCAGTGACAAAGCCAGAAATAATACCCAGATCCCCAGAAGCCCACTTCAGTGCCTTTATAAATTAGACTGTGGCAGAGGCTAAATCCTGTTTGCTTCAGTGGGGTTTCTCCTGTGACCAAACAAGCAGGATTTGACCCTGTGTCTGATATATGTCTGTCTTACATACACAAACAAAGCTGCCTTTGGAGTTTTATCCTGCTTCTATTGAAGCAGAAGGGTGTTCTGTTGTTGCTGGCAGGGGAAAATCTATGCTATCCTGTTCTGCCTTTCAGTACTGACTAGGTCTTTCTTGTATTTGCACTTTGCCTTCATCCCCTTTGGAAAAATGTGTTGCAAGATCTCAACCACTGCTACTCTACAGCTGTTGGCCCTCAACTCTGTGTTCTTAGGGGAGGTCTGGGAAGGAGGGGACCATACCACAGGACTCCATGTGCAGCCTTCCACTATGTGCTGCTCCAGTGGGACAGAGGGGATGTAAAAATGCTATAAGGGGCATGGGGAGAATTTCCCTGACAAAGGAACAGCACAAGGCACTGTTGATCAAGTATATAGTGTGACAAAGTTCCGAGTCTGTATTTGTGGGTCCTGCACTTCCTGGCAGATTTAGGGGCCTCAGGAAACTCATCCAGGCCCCAGAGTGACCTCCCTTTCTCAGTAAGTAATTAGGGGAGACAGAAAGCGGGGAGCCCAGGCCCGCCCTCTACTCTGGACTCCAGCCCAGGGACCCTAATAGTATCAGCTAAGATGGCTGACCTTTTAGCCACAAAACACAATACAATACCCTGGGCTACTTCCCCACAGCAGTCCCCACTTCTTCAAACTCCACTTCACCCTTACCTCAGGGCCTCCTTCCTTCTGTATGATGATGTCCAACACTCAGTCTCACCACCAGCACAACTTCCTCTCACAGCTCCTGACACCTACAGCCCACCTGACTAACTGGGAGGTTTTTATCTGGTTTCAGCCAGTGCCTGATTGGCTTCAGGTGTCCCAATCAGACTAGCTGTTTCTACTCCTTTCTAGAAGCTTCCTGATTGGCCTGGAGTAGCCTTTGTTTGGCTATCTAGGGAACAGGGACCTACACATCCTGAGGCTGATATACCTGCCTTCCAGCACTCTCCTATACCCTTCTGGTCTGACTCCGTCACAATAGTCAGTTGCTTGACCATGCTTTGGTTTGATATGAAATTAATTCAAGAGACCAAATAACCAATATCATTCAGCATTATGGCTAAAAACCATTACAGGACAAAGGTTCAATACGATATCAGTCTGTGGGAAGCCATCTCCTGCAACATTGTTACTGTCACCTTCCATAGAGGTTATGCTCCCAAAGTTACAGGTTTCAGCTTAATCATTGACAGGATGATTTTACACATTCCAAAACTCTTGTCACTAAAATCCAACCCATCAGTTCATCCCAATCACTTAATGTGTTATTCTGTACCTTTACCTTCCTTTTCTCTGTTTTGGGTATTAGCATTCCAGCTATTGGTCTACAAAGGTGCCTCCCTAGTTCATGCTAAGATGTAGAACAAATAAGAAACTTGCCAAAAATCAAGATCTATCTTTTTATGCCAAATGCTGAGTTGTACTTGGCAGGTTATTGTGGGAAGTAGCTTAACCTGAGCAAACAGAACTCTGCCAAAACCACATGCCAATTCAGCTTTTGCTACGTTGTACAAGGTCGTAAATACTAACCTAACCCCACTGTCCCTGGCCCTCTACTACTCCCTCACTGCCTTCAGGCACTAAGGTTGGGAGGAGGAGCAGAACAGCTCATATGCACAGGGGTGAAGCTCTGCCTTTGCCCCTCCCTTTGAGCTGAACCATCTGCATGGTGCCTCCCAGAATGTGCAGCACAGAATCTGTCCCCAGGTCTTTCACAGCTGAATAAAAAGCTAATTCTTGCCAGAGCTCTTCTGTTCCCTCCTGTGGCCTATTCGAGAGAGGAGGAGGAAACCCAGCTCCTTGCATACATCAGTCTTCATCTCTGTAATGTGGCTGTGCAGTACTCCTTTCCTTCCTTCGAGAGTGAGACACACACACACACACACACCTGCCTACATCTACCTGTACCTGCCGCACTCGTCCGTACTGGCCTCTAAAAATCAAGACTTCACAGCCCGTGTTGAAGGAAAGCAGGAGCCTTGTGCTCTCTGAGCTCCATGCTGCTCAAAGAAGCAGGGTTAAAAAAGGCCCAGACATGAGTGCTTAGCATTTATTGACACAAACTATTAGACCAGAGCGAGCTGGGGTCTGAAGCTACTGTGTTCTAGCCTGCCGTCAGGATGCACCCAGCTGACTAGCGTGAACAGTTGGAGGTAGTCTGATTTCAAAGAGGACTAGATCAAAGCACTCTAATAAACTTAAGATGCAATGGCAAGGTCTCTCATCAAAGGCTCTTAAACAAAGTAGGTAGTAATGGGATAAGAGGGAAGTTCCTCTCATAGATAATAACCAGGTAAAGTTAGGAAACAAAGGCCTGGTCTACACTAAAGAGTTAAGTGACATAAGACAGCTTATGTTGACCTAACTCTGCAAGCGTCTACACTAAAATGTAGCTCCCACTGATGTAACTCGCCCACTACACCAACTTAACTTCACCTGCATGAGAGGTGTAGCACTTAAATCGATGTAGCTAGGTCCACACAGTGTCAGTATGGATACTGCATTGCTTACATTGACTGTTGCTGCCTTTCAAAAAATTCACGCAATGCAGTCAATCTGTGGAATTTGTTGGCAGGGGATGTTGTGAAGGTCAGAAGTATAATGCGGTTTAAAAAAAGATTTAGATCAGTTCATGAAGGATAGGTCCATCAATGGTTATTAGCTAAAATGGGCAGGGATGCAATGTCAGGCCAGAAGCTGGGAGCAGGTGACAAGATGGATCTATGGATAAACTGCACTGTTCTGTATGTTCCCTCTGAAGCATCTGGCACCGTCCAGTGTTGGAAGACAGAATACTGAGCTAGATGGACCGTTGGTCCAACCCAGTATGACCATTCCTATGCTCCTGTCTGATGCCACTTCTTTCTCCATTGACCGATTTAATCTGGTTTAATCCATCCCACCCACTGCATCATTCAACAGCTAATGGCCCAGTTCTTTAAAATACTGTCAGCCAAATACCCTGAGCAAAATATTTCAACCAAAAGTTCTTTGTAACAGCTGGAAGCAGCTTTAAAAAAAACAAGGTGCTGGGAGAGGGGTCTAGGCCCAGGGGAAATCAGGGTAACTCGATCCAACGCTGTCTGTGAGGAAATAGCCATGAAGCAATAATATTAGTGCTATTGCTGAGGAACAGGGATTGTCCAGTCTGACATTCAGATTTTTTTCTGCTGCCAGTTTTAGCCCCTTCACGGGGGATGCTGTTTTGTACTTACTTGAGGGGAGCATCAGCCATTCTGTTATAATCAGGCCCAAAGTCTTTGTCTTGTCACGTCTGAAGCTCTGGTGTTACAGTTGGGCCAGAAGAAGGAATCCAGGAGGGCCACATCAGCTGAGAATCAGTTATTTTTATTCTGGCTGATGTCCCTGTAGATAGTTGAAGAGCACATCCCCACTTCTCAGCCATGATAACAATGCTCACTGTTATTCAAGCCTCGGGTCTCCAAGCAATTCCACTTATACAATTCAGCCCTGACCCCCTCCTACACGATTAATTGGAGCCACATCTCCTTCTGCCGTGATACTTTGTTTTGTAGCTAAATTATCCCCTAGCTATTCCACTATTGGTATTGAGCCCTAACATAGATTAGTCCACCATGCCCCTTAACATCTATGCTTCGAGGTTTCAGCCCTGCTCTTCCTAATGTACAGTAGGTTTTAAGATTAGTAGCCGTGTTAGTCTGTATCCGTAAATAAGATGAGGAAGACTTGTGGCACCTTAGAGACTAACCAGTTTATTTCAGCATAAGCTGTCATGGGCTATAGCCCACTTCATCGGATGCATAGAATGGAACAGAAGTAAGATGTATTTATATACACAGAAAGAAAAAAAAGTTGTACATTACCATATCAATTCTAAGAGGCTGTTTAATTTGGATGGGCACTTAGCAGCAGGAGGAAAAAAACCTTTTGTAGTGGATCTGTCTGTCAGGTGATAAGAAGGTTTTAAGACAGTGCTTCGAGGCAGCCTTCTGATAACTAATGGAAGAGTTCACCTCCTTCCTTAGCAGTGAGCGTCTGCACCAGTGACATGGTCATTCATGAGAGGAAAGCTTGCCCAATGCAGCAGGAAACCCAGAGATTTGTAGAAGTAGCAGCAGCCTGGGCCAGTCTCAGCCATAGACCAAAGAAAATCCTTCTTCAGCTGCCCCAGCAGCTAGTGTGGCAGAGAGAAGCAGTACCTCGAATCTCCTGGGGTCAATTAAAGAGCCTAATGTCAGTCTACCAAACCCCTGCCAGGCACTGGAAAACCTCTGTAAATGGTTCTGAGTCCTCCAATTTTCACAGAAAAAGGACAATGTGAGGGCCAGAAGGCAACCACATTTTTCTGGCAGGAGCAAGGGCCTGGGCAAGGTGAGTCTATAAAACTTTGTCCCCCCACTAGCAGTTTTGTTTCAAATTTCCCACTGTTGCAGCCCCTCCAGTGGTAGCATTGGTGGGAGTCCTAGCGTAGTCACTGGCATTTTAACTACTATATCCTCTGTACCTTTTGGAACAATCTAACTTGGGGGGGAATGTGTGACACAGGTCTCCCTGTGCTGATCCACAGAGGATATGAGTTACAAAGGCTGTTACATATGCTGCTTTAGCTCAAGCTGGAGGAGCCTGTGTATTTTAGCTCTGGACGTGCCTTATTCGAATCCTGACATGTTGGCTAACGTGGTTGTAAGTGGGGACTCAGCTGGGATTCAAACTGCTGTGAGTGTCAGATGCTTGGGACGTGTTTCCTCAGAGCAGCGGAAGCATGCACTATAACCTGCTGGTCAGCGTGTGGTAGAAGTCCACCTCTCAGTCAGACCTCAGAGGGAATGACTTGTTGCAGCTCTTGGCTCTGGAGCCTTGACTGTAGCTGTTAGCGGTATTCACACATGGTGTGTTGGCCAAGAAGGTAGCTGATACATAAGCATCTCTTCCATCACCTTTGTTGTTGCAGGTATGAGTCCCACATACACTTCTGCTTATTGATGAATGGCAGCCCTGTGCTGTTTCAGAGCTGATCTCCTACACGTCTTTGCTGCTGCACCTCAGCCTCGACTTGCAGCACTCCCTACTAGTCCAGTCCTGGGCCCATCTTAAAGGGAGATTACCAATCACTTTGGCGACCGTTGTTATGGCAACATTTTCTGCCTGTGACCCCATACACACGCACACCCCTTGCACTGGCCTCAGTTAAAGGCATCATTGTTTCCTAGCAGATGGGTCTTTTGAGGTTGAAGGTTTGCCACAAAGAGAGAGAGAGAGAGAGAGAGAGACAAAAAATACTTTGCGTGTGGAAAAAGCTTAGGAAGGAACATGCCCAGAACACATTTCCCTGACCTAGACATGCACAATCTTCAAGCCAGATGCATACAGGCATGCATGAATTGATTCTGCCTGACCCAGAACCTGGCCTTTGGACTTTGGTTATTTCTCTGTTCCCCCCCACCATGAGGATGTTTTCCTTCACCTCCTGGTGAAACCAACACAGCTGTATGTAGAAGCACTGTAACAAGGCCCTTGCTGGTATACATATGCACCCCAGCTAAACCATAGCATGGGGAACACTCTCAGCTTCAAGCCCCTGCTGTTGGAACTAAAGCAGAGCTGCCAAGTGCTTGGTGTTTCACATGGTGCTCACAGATCGGGCAGCTCCATCACATCTGCTTGCTTGCCAGCTGTTTTATGAGCCATTTAGCAGAGGTGCAGGCAGATAGCAGGGGATCCTGTGCAGCTATTTTCTCTGGGCGCTCAGGTGCTGCTATGGGGGTTGTATTGGCTGCCTTTCCCCCTCTGCTCTCTATGCTTACCTGCTGGAGCCCAGGCAGACACATATGGGGTGCAATTATAGTGAAGGGCGGTGGTGGCAGATCAGGTAGTTGGCTGATATCTCATTAGCTGCGGGAGGGGAGACAGGACAAAGGTACAGTGGGAAGCAGGATTGGAGAAATGAAAAGCAAACTGAGGGGGCAGGATAGATAGGAAGGTAAAATGGGGAGACAGAGGGTAAAATGGAGACCCAGGCCAGGTGGTGAGACAGGGCATTTTTCCAAGGTGTAACAGGCAGCTTAGCTTTACAAGATAATTTTGACTGTTAGGATTGGATTTGCAGCAGCACTAGGGTTACCATATTTTGCCAATCAAAAAAGAGAATGGGGTGTGTGTGTGCCCTAGCCTCTCTCACTTCCTCCCACTTCCTGCCCCCCCCCCCACAGAAACTCCAATCCCCCCCACTCCTTGTCCCCTCACTGCCCCCTCCTGAGACCCCCCCATCCTAACTGCCCCCCAGGACCCCACTCCCTACCTAAGCCTCTCTACTCCTTGCCCCCTGACTGCCCCCCCGAACCTCTGATCCATCTACCCCCACAACTCACTGTCCCTTGACTGCCCCCTCCAGAAATTCCCTGCCCCTTCTCTAACCCCTGCCCCCCATTACCGTGCAGCTCAAAACAGCATGTGGGGCTCAGCGCTCCCCAGCTCAAGGCACAGCCCGGTCCCATGTGCTGGGCAGCAGCGGAGCGAGTGGCAGAGCCTGGCCAGGGGCTCTGAGAATACAGGGGAGGTAGCGGGAGAGGGAGGAGGCGGAGAAGGGGGATGCGGGAGATGTGCTGCTACAGCTGCTGGAAGCTGCAGGAGTGAGAGAGGGAGGGAGGCTGTGACTGCCCAGCCCAACATCACGATCTGCACCGGGGGGGGGGGGAAATCCAGGACATTTTTAGACTTTTACAAATTCCCCCCGGATGCTATTTTTATCCAAAAAAAGCCGGACATGTCCGGGAGAATCGGACGAATGGTAACTCTAAGCAGCACCTACCAAGATAGGTACCTAACCCCTGGGAATTTAGATGCCAAGCTCCTTTTGAAAGGCCCATCTTTAACACTGGGAGAGTGCTGAGATTAAAACAGCAGAGTCTGCTATTGCTGACTAAAGCCTCACAAAGCAGGGTAGGAACCCTGGGCTTCTGTAACTGGAATGTGAAAGACCAGTTGCAGGGCTGATGGTGTCTTCCGGCAGGGGGAGAGATTGTTAACAACAGTGACACGGAGCTGGCTAGGAGATTTCAAAGAAGCTAAGAGAGTCAAGTCTGTTGGCCCACTGAGGCTCTCATGCCTCATAACAAGAAAGTGGGGCTATTAAGAGTTCCCCACCCTCTATACCTGTTTTAATAATGACATAATGAGCAGAACAGCCTTACCATGTAATATATAAAGATGACACTAATGGTTAACTAGCAAATTAATGTTTCTGTTTGCCAAAGCAATATAATCCAGGTTACAGTTTCTGACATTGGGCTCGGACATTGTGAGTATGTAGCAGTATCACGCTAAGGCCCTGTGATGCCCACCAATCAGGAAAGAAACAAATGCACTTTCATTTTAAATGTCATTCAACACAGACACCTAGAAAGAAGCAGGGTTTATAACAACATCTTGCATAGCTATAGTGCCATCGATCTCAAATGTGTTTGGCAAACATTCATGAACTAGGCCTCACAAAATCCCTGCGTTGTTAGTCTCCCCTGGTACAGATTGAGTGATTTGTTTAGGGTGATACTCGAAATCTGGGGTCAGCCAGGAGCAGGATGCTCATCGCGCTGGTTTATGCTTTAGCTAGGAGCTTGTACACTCAGCCATTTAGGATATTGACCTGTGATTTGCTGTAAAGTACTTAAAATATATTTGTTAACGATATAGCTTAGCAAGGGAATCAGACAAGAGGAGGTGGGGTAACTATGGTTCCTTGCTTTCCAGATCTTATAGTTGTCTTCCTTTTGATGCTCCCTTAAAGGATATGATGGCCAGCAGAAGAGCTGTTCCATGGGCTCATGGAACATTCCAAGTCAGTTGGCCAGGCAAAGTGCCAGCGCTGGCTTGGGGTGTGCTAAAACAATCCTCTCTGGTGAAATATGTATGCAAATTCTCAAAAAGTGTGCCAGCTTGATACTCCTAGAGACCAAAGACCTCTCTTTAGCTCCAGGACAGATGTGAGCAGTGCAAATGTAATCCAGTAGGGAGTGTGCATTACAACTGCCCCTCTATGGTGCTCTATAGAGGATGTGAGTCTGCTACAGTTGGTGGATGGGGGAAGTTGGATGTAGTAGCTTGTGCCTTTCAGTGTTCTTTAGCTCTGCAGGTCCCAGGTTCAATCCCTCATGTGTTGGCCAAGAGGGCACCTGTCACACAAACTTCCCCCACCAATCTACTGTAACCTTTGGAGCAACCATCTCTAGGATTGAGTGGGTAACTCACTGGCCATTCGGTCCTGGGTTTTCCTCCAAAAATTTCCCAGAATAGAGTCAGTTAGAATGGCAGTTGTGTTGTTAACTTGGTCACCTGTCCAGTCAGAGCCAAACCTATTTCACATGAGCTTCTGAACTGCTGTTAACCATCCTGAGTTTAATCTGATATTTGAATGAAATTTGTACCCTGTTGCTTCAAATGTTCTTTTATTCTTACAACATCCTCCTAATTTTACAAACACTGGCAGGGATACACCTGGGTCTCATAACTGACCTACTCTGGACACGCACTTATTACCTACTAATGCAAAACCATAAGAGCCAGTACCAGTCCCCTGAGCCATATAACCAGCTTCCTTTAGCTTAGCTTTTTTAATCCCACACTAGACTTATTTCTCTGTTCCAGGCAGCACTGAATTCTGCTCCCAATTCTATCTTTACCTTATAGCTCTTCAAGCAATAAATAGTGAGGAAGCAGCAGTATGTTGCTATCTTCAAACTTCAGCCACCCTCTCCTTTTTGTAGTTAGAGCTGGTATGTCCCTCCTACCCGCACAATAGTACTCCACAACAGTAACATATAGAAGGGCTGTCCAGATAAATCTGACATTTTGAGGAGCGTGTGTTGTGTTTTGGGGTTACTGGGCTGGAGGAACATACCACACACACCAGGGCTGGCCTTACCATGAGGCAGACTGAAGTGGCTACCTCAGGTGCCAGACTGGGGGTGGGGAGGAAACCACTAAGACCCAGAGCATAGAAAAATGTTTCCGCTGCTGGTGCATATGTATTGTCTCTGCTCTAGATGCACAGAAGTGGAGAAGTGCTGTGCTAGAGGAAGGTGGGTACAAGAGACTTTTCAAAGTTTTGGCCCAAGTGAGGGAGCATGGGGGCATTATTTGAGCTCCACACCTCAGGTGCCAAAATGTTGCAGTCTGGCCCTGACACACACATTCAGAACCAGCAAAGGTTGACCACACACTTTCCAATTCCTGTAGCCAAAGCATCACAGGAACACTTGCATTCCTCCTCCCTCTTGTTCTGGTGGAGAGAGGTTTCACATGGAGAGGTGCAAAGTGGGTTAATGAGGAACCTGGCCATCTGGGACTCAGCGGGTACTTCCTGCCTTGCATTCCTATCCCCCATGCCAATGAAATAAAAGAGCAGGCTTCTGGGCTGCTGCTTTGTACCCTTCCCCTTTGTGTGGGTGACTGGTCAGTAGCTCTAAGGTAAGAGTAAGTTAAGGGCTTGTTGAAAATCAATGTCCTTGGTTAAGGGGATTGGGTGAATAGTTGCTTAAACTATGGCTCTCACTCTGAAAGTATCATTGCCTTCTTGCAAATAAGTTATTTTGGTTCTGCTGTGGGTGTCTGGCTATGTACACTTCCTTAAAAGTGAAACTAGCTACTTAAGAGGGGTTGCTCTAATGTCAGTCTGGTGTGACTTGCAGGGCTTGACTGGCTTATGGGGTTCTGGGGTGCTCATTTCACTGTATGATTCTTATACCCCATGTGAATAATTACTAGTGGTTCCCTTCACACTCTCTCTGCAAGATATCTAGTAAATATTTGTCACCCTAGCACTGTCTTAGGCAGCTAGCCTAACTAATTGATTGTATGTAGGAGGCTTGTTGAGGAGACCTGGGCTAAAAAAGTTGGGGTGTCCAAGCTTGTTGGGTGACCTGGGCTTGTAGAGAAGTGGAATTTTGTTAACAAACTGCTGGTCTTTGGTGTGGTTCCCCCCCTCCCCCAAGATCCCTCCTGGGCTTGTAGTCATGTGGTGGGGGAAGAAGACCTAAAAGCTCTCCTGGAAAAAACAAGCTAGAGTCTTATAACTGCTCTAGAAAACAGCTCTGAGTAACTGAGAACAAGCAGCTATGTATTGAGTCCCTGGAGATCTTATCTTTCCCTTCTGTACATTGCTCTTCTGGTGGCTGTGGCCCTGGCCTTGCATGTATTAGCCAACCCTGGTTTTGAAGGAAGCAGCCTTAGGACTGTGCATGGCAAGCTAAGCAAGTATAGTATAGGCTTCCACATACTGCTCCACTAGTTGACACAAGGCATTCTAGGTTAGTGTTCATGTCTTGAATGCTCTCCTGTTGTGTGATCATGAGATTCCTATGGCTGTAGCTAGGGATGGTTATGATTCTCCCCAGTGCTCACCACTTAGCTTTCTAGTAAATCTTTATTACAGTTAGCCCCACAGCAAGGGTAACACTAACTTGCCTGGAATGTTTTCCACTAGCTGTAGAGGCTGCTTCATCTCTAGCCTTGCTGAGACTACAAGGCATACTTCCACTCCTGCATTAGACTCTTCACAAACCTCCAAGACAAAAATGCTTAGCCTGAGGTTATTATGGGAACTGCACTTGCATACCTGTTGTAGCTCTGGGAGTTAGTGGGTGTTTAGCATACTAAAGTGATGTGCCTACAACAAACTAGGGGTGTGTATCCCAGTTTGCATACACCACCACACAAGTATATGTAGCTGTGGTAGAATGGGCAGTGGTACCACAGCTTAGCCATGTCAAGTACTAACTGACCTGACCCCTGTGCATGGGTAGCTAGTACAAGTAAGTGTGTATGAGTTGGGAGGCTGTAGTTGAGAGGTAGCTTAAAGGGGTGGGGGCAGGAGTCTCATCTGGGCTCTGCCTCAGGATTTGGAATAGGCACCCACCCTTCCTTCCTTAGCCCCTTCAGTGACTTTGCAGAGTGTTTACTTTGTGAGGGTCCCACCACTAGAAGATGGGTAGAAGCTGCTCAAACTCCTAATGGCTACTTGGCATAGCCTTTTCTTGTCTCCTAGGTTTGATTTTTTTCCCTATCAAGCCTACATATTAACTGTAGCTGACAAGTTCTGATCTGCCAGCTGGGGTGCAGTGAATATCCTTTGCAAATTGCCCCCATATCCCTCTTTGGTGTTGGGGGCCATAAGAATAAGGTGTCCATTCCTCCCAGTTTCTGTTATGGGGGTGGGGGGAGGAATGCATGTGGGGTGTGGTTTGTCTTTTCAGACACTTCCTTTCTTTCTTTCCCTCTAGAGCAGAGCTCCATGTGTAATAGGTGATCTGGAGTAATGGAGGGCTGGAAAAGAAAGCATCTCTCCACTCTTTGGGGTTTCTAATCTAGCCCAGTACTTTGTCTGCGCTGTTGCATCTTCTGAGGTCCCATCTAAACATGGTTTTCAGTAGTTGAGGAAACTCATTTAAATCAGTAACTCTCCTATTTAAGAGTTGGCTATCTTAATACTTAACAAAAGACAATTGCTGCTACAATCAGAATATCAGGGTTGGAAGGGACCTCAGGAGGTCATCTAGTCCAACTCCCTGCTCAAAGCAGGACTAACCCCAGCTAAATCATCCCAGCCAGGGCTTTGTCAAGCCTGAGCTTAAACTCCTAAGGAAGGAGAGTCACCATCTCTCTAGGTAACCCATTCTAGTGCTTCACCACCCTCCTAGTGGAAAAAGTTTTTCCTAATATCCAACCTAAACCTCCCCCACTGCAATGTGAGACCATTACCCCTTGTTCTGTGATCTGCTACCACTGAATAGTCTAGAGCTGTTCTCTTTGGAACCCCCTTTCAGGTAGTTGGAAGCAGCTATTGAATTCTTCCCCCCCCCCACCCATTCTTTTCTGCAGACTAAACAACCCCAGTTTTCTCAGCCTCTCCTCATAAGTCATGTGCTCTAGTCCCCTAATCATCTTTATTGCCCTATGCTGGATGCTTTCCAATTTTTCCATGTCCTTCTTGTAGTATGGGGCCCAAAACTGGACACACTAGTCCTGACGAGGCCTCACAATGTCAAATAGAGGGGAACAATTACATCCCTCGATCTGCTGGCAATGCCCCTACTTATACAGCCCAAAATGCTATTAGCCTTCTTGGCAACAAGGGCACACTGACTCATATCCAGCATGTCCACTGTAACCCCTAGGTCCTTTCTGGCAGAATTATGCTGTTATAAAATCAGAGGAGCTTGGCCTCACTGAGAATACTGGGCTCAGTTCTGGGAAGCCTATTCCAAAAAAACAACCTAGAAATAGAAGGGTGAACAGAGATGGGTGTTAAAATGATGAGGCAGAGAAACATCCATATGAAAAACTAGGACTGAGTCTAAGGAAGGAAACTAGATTCAGCAGAGATGCATTAATGTAGGCAAGACATAGGAGAAGCTGTCTCTCTTCCATGGCCAGTTTGCACTGCTTGCTGCCCACACCAATATTTCCAAACTGACGTGCCACACAAAGACCCCCAGATACACATGAAGTTTGTTGATGGGTGACATTGTTCACATGATAGCAGGCTGTTTGCATCTTGGGAAGTCATTGGGAGGGAGGGGGTGTTCTCATGGAAGGGTGGTTCCATTTGGATGGAGCATATATTGTAGAGCATCCCAAGAGAGTGGGATGAAGTCAGAGCTTAGTATTGTCGTCGTCTCCTCCTCCTCCTGTGACCCCTTGCCTCCTTCTGCCATGTCGTCGTCTCCTCCTCCTCCTCCTATGTTGACTCTTGCGGTCTCCCCATGTTGTTGCCTGTGACAGTTCCTGTTTTGGCTCCTGCTGTGTTTGTATAAGAGTGGTGGGAGATTGAGGCTTTTTTTTTTTTTTTCTTGATTGCTGTCAGAATTGACCAGTTAAAAGAACAAGCTGTAGGCTAGAACAGTATCTATCCAATGTTGTCCTTCTCTTCCTCCTTCCCCTGTGTTAAACGGGTTCTAGCTTGGATTAATTTGAGGAACTGCTTCATTTGAAACCAGCATAGGAAGATCCTGGTTTAAAAGCCTAGCTGGGGGTGGGCGGGGGGAGATTGTGTGGTAGGTTTTTTTAAGGGAAAGGGTAGCCATGGAAACCTCATTGCATAGGTTGACTAAGCAAACAGCAAGAACTAAATTGGCTCAACCTCTGGAGTGTCAGCCTTGCACAGGTTATTCAAGGTATTAGTTTAGTCTTCTATTTGCATTTGGGCTAGTGGATCCCTTGGCAGGGGGGAGTGGGGAGATGAGCCATCAATGTAGCTGCTACCTTAATTAGGGAGAACTGCAGACTAAAACAACTGTCTCCTAATTCTTCACAGCTGAGCTGCCATGATGAGATTGCCCATGATAAATCATGGAGCAGGACCGCCACCTATGGCTAAATCTTCAGGGCAAGACACTACAATGCCTTCCCCAAGAAGGAGAAAAAGCACCATGAGAGTAACCCCATATCCTGCCACTGCCTTAGTGACTGTTGCCAAAGGGCAGAGATGGCAAATCATATTGGCTACAGTCACCTGCTTCCTTGCTTGCACCATTGCATGTAATAAAGGGTCATTCGCTACTCCTTGTCAGAACCCTCTTGGCACTGTGCCTGTATCTTCCCCCTTACAGCCTGACTTACTGCTATCCCAGAACACTAGTGGTGGAATCTTGATGAAACCCAACAACAACTTACTGAACCCAGTTGCAAGAGGGCAAACTGGCTTCCATGCTGCTGGGGAAAAGCAATATGCTACAAACTTTTGGGCAGACTCTGCAGGCACCACAGAACAACTAAGCCTCCCAGATTCCAAATGGAGTGACTTAAGCCAGATCTCTGTACTTGCTTTCAATCTTGATGGACAAGGGAGCCTGCATAATAAATTGGGAGCTGCCAAGAAAGATGAGAATGGTGTTGACTCCAAGTCACTGAGACTTGAAACTTCTCCAACTCTTGATGCTCTGTCTAAAATTACAGACTTCTCTTCTAACAGTTCCCATAAGTGGCTACAGACTCCCTCTAAGGAGAGTGTGCTGTTCTCCCCACATGCATCTAACATAGCAATGGACTCTACTTACCCTGCAACAGTACCTGGTGCTCTGTCCCAAGCACAATCCAGTCTGCTAGATGCAGACTTCTTGCAGTATGACTCCTTGCACTCTGCTCCAAAGGCATCTGCACAGCCCCTAAAAATTTCTCCAGATGCTGCCTCCATTGCTCAGTTAACTCCAGACTCTGGCTTGAAGCAACAAGCTGCTGTAGACAGTCTCACTAGTGAGACATGGAGTCTGTATAAAATGAGCCCCTTTGTGTCACTAATGGTTCCCAGCACTAGCCTAAAGCAGAAAGCCACTAGAAGTAGTCCCACTAGTGTCTTGCCTAAATTCCTGGCCTCTGCACCTCAAACATACAGAGCTAGCAAAGAACCTTCCTATTTAATGTCACTGACCAGAAGTCCTACCATGCCAGCCAGCCCAGCTGTTGTTCCCATGCAGAATAACTTAACCATGAGTACCAACTTCCCAGAATCCACATCTCTGGAAGCAACTAATATTGGCCCTGCAGAACTGATCACCAGTAGGTGGCCAGGCTCTTCCCCCATATCCAGTGGTGTGGCTGCTCATGAAGCTGTGGAGCCAGTATTGCTTGGTACTGTCCCTGTGACACAACCAGGGTCTCTGACACCATTCCCTTTGGGAGAAACTTTCTTGGACCCATACCCCAGTGTAACCATGCCCAACCAGGAACACAGTCCCTCTGAACTATCTGATGTGACTAAATTCACATGGAGTGCTCTTCCTGTTAGCATGTCACAATCCACTAGCCTGCTCCCAGCCCCAGTATCCATGACAAGACTGCCCTCTGCCAAGCCAATGGTCAGCACCTCTGCTTCTGCACCATTGTATGTGGGTGACCTGAGCCACTTCACAGAACACCCATCTCCTGGGCCCCTTACTGTTCAAGACACCTTAGCAGGCTCCACTCAAGGGGTAGAGACTGAGAAGCAGCTTACTGCAACTGTACTGATGGCTGTCACACCCCCTGTTAGAGAGTCAGTTAATTGGCCAATGCTACCTGTACATGTCAGCACTACTGCACAATCTCATCCCCCATCTGGTGCCCTAGCCTCACCACTAAAGGTAACTCCTGCTGGTGTGGTGCATGCAAGTTCAGCAGAAGTGTCATCTGGGTTTCCTTCACAGAGTGGTATAGAGACAGATCTCCCTAGTGCTCTGTCAGGACACAGAGGAACCAGGGCTCACACACCTTCAGTTCCCAAGCCAGCCACTGCTGAGCTGGGCCGGCCGCTAGTTCGAACTACTAGTTTATCAGGATTATCAGACATTCTATCTGTCCATGAGACTCCAAGCTCTCTGGTGCTGGAAGAGGCCTCTTCAGAACAGACCATTGTCCCTGGAGTCCCTCATAGTCTAGTAACTAGTTCTAACACACTCTCTGATGTTGCAGTCGGTGATATGACTTGGCTGACTGGAGGTGTTACAGAGGGTCCCCCTTCAGTTGCAGCTGGAGTTGGCCTTTCCTTAGCCACACATCCCATTGATCATCTCACACTTGATGTGAAGACTGCCAGCACTTCTGCTGGCAGGATTCTCTCTGTAGAGGGACAGCTGGGTCATAGACTGAAAGAGCACACTACTGAAATGGCATGTGCTGGTTCTGATTCCATTAGTTGTCCAACCGGGATGGCTGCTGACCTTAGTACAGCTGTGGAACAAAAGAGTTCTCCTAGCCTTGCTACTGCACATGCTCCTGCCAATCTAACAATAGTTTTTCCCTCTCAGGAATCAATGAGAGGTGTCTCCTCCAAGCCAGACACTCCAGTTGCCGGTATTAGTCAGGCTTTGACCCACTCCACAGTCCTGACTAGTGTGAAGCATATTGCAGGCTTCCTGCATGAAGACACTGCAGCCTATTCTCTGTCCCATATGCTGCCTATTAGCAAAGGCCCTAGAACTTGGTCCAGTACTTCTGTTTGTTGCCTTGAGAGAGACTCTAGTGTCTCAGGAGCCAGTACAGCTGCAAACATCACTAATACCACTCTCTACAGGGAATTACCTAAAACTGTGAAGTTCCTTGATAAAGAGCAGACTCAGCCAGCTGCTGAAATAGTGGCTAAAATGCCTCCTGGCTCCTCAGAGCCCCCACTCAAAACTTCAAGTGATGCTCCAACTACAGAGCTGCTTTCCAGTGCAAGTTCAGCAAAGCCACAAGCTCGACCAGCACATAAGCATTATTCACTTCGTAGACCAGGAATGAGAAGAAGGCTCTCCACCCCAGCTGACTTGGTATTATCCCACTCAACCACATCTCTGCCTAGTGGGACAGACATCTGGCCAAGGCCAAAGGTGCACACTTCTCCACAGAATAAGACTGTCCCTGTGTTGCCTTCTAAAACAAGTAGTGATACAAGTGCCATAATGAAGACTGCAAGTGTCACCCATTCTACTCAGATTCTAAACAGAACTGGGCTAGCATTGCTTGCTGGCTCAACTCCTGCTGGAATGGAATATACTCTCATGCCTAGAACAGCAGCTGGTGTTTCAGTAGCCTCCACTACAGCTCCATCAGAATGGAAGCCCACATCAGCAACTCTGGGAGAGCACAAAGTCCCAAGTGCGTCTACAAAGGCAGCAAACTTCAGTGGGTTAGCCTCTAAGTCTCTAGTCAGTGCTATGGCACCTGCTGTTGGGTTGATCTCCACAAGCATGGCTATGTCCAAGGCTACGCTGGTCAAAAACAGAACGGCTCTGCTGCCATCACCTCCAGCACTAAGCACAACTACACTACTTACTGGTATAAACCTTACACAGTCTTCTGGGCCCAAGACTCCCATTTTCAAGCCCTTCACTGAAGCCAAATCTAGTGTGGTGACTTCCCTTCATAGTATCCCCAGCATTCCACCCACAACAAAGACCACTGTCCTGCTGACTAGTGCCAGAACTTCAACCACACCTGGCCTGAAGCGTCATCCTGTACCAAAGCCAACTAAGCTAATGCCTTGGAACAAAACCACTGTAGCAAGATTGCTTTTACCTGCTATGTCAACCTTGTCCACCCGCTTGCTGCTAATCTCCCAACACAAGTCAACAGCTAAAGCAGACTTTAGTATGTTAACTAGGACAATGGCTGCAAGAAAGAAATTAACCACAGCTGCAGTGACAGCCAAGCAGTTGGCTACAATCAAAACTGGTCTAATTTCAAAGCCGATTCTGCCTGTATCTGAGGTTCCAACACAGAGCTTCTCCACTAGGGGAAAGACTGGGTCTGCAAGTAGACCTACATCACCTTCACTGCAGTTACCTGTGCATAGCATACCTCTGCAGTTCCATCTTATTAGGATTGCTTATACAGAACTCCTGAAAAACAAGTCATCTCTTAGTTACAAGAAGCTGGCGAAGGAAGTGACGCTAACTGTAAGTAGAACTCCTGAAAGTGTTGGAGTTTAGAGAAGTCAGCCAGTTACTAGAGCTGAACTTTGCTCCTCTGGCTGTCAGGCTGCAACTGAGTAGCTACTAATAGCTGGCTTTCAGCTCATCTTGGCTATGAAGACTCCTCTCTTGAGGAAAGGTCTATCTAGTCCATAGGAATCCTACTTAAGATTCTCAAGGTGGTGTTTAACTAAAACCCACCCACATCAGACTGGCATCTTGAATGAATATCCTGTGCACATACTTCTACCAGTGGACAGCCACAAGCTTGGTTTTTAGTCACAATCAACACTAGCTGTAAACAAGCTAGTAAACAAGGGGATTTGTTCTCCCAAATGTGCATAGACTTACCATGAACTATAGTAAGGCAAATTCTTTTGTTCTAAGCATGGGGATGCTGAGAGCATTTCCTATAATTCTTCAGACCCACATGGACTCTCCCCATCTCTGCTTATCTATTAGTCTCATTTGAAGCTCTGCTTCACTTCCCAATCAAACAACTAGTGGTGTTGACTTCACTTCCTGGCTCTGTGCAAACAAGTCCAGGTTCATAGAAGTCTGACCACACTTCCATAAGTCCTTGCTATTCATATTGAAGTAGCTGTTGTGAAAATGTGCCCTTAATCAGTGACTTTTCTTGTTTCCAGCTAAACAAGATGTTATCCAGATATGAGAACTTTCTCAAAGCAAACATTCTCCAGTTTTTGTGAGTATCATACGCAAGTACTCTTTGTTCGTTTGTTCTTTAGGTTTTTAAACATGCTGTGTATAGATTCCATTGCTAGCTTATGTCTGTAAGCTACACAGGAAGAGGGTGAGCCTCAGGTGGGGAGTAACGCTATAGCTCATGTACATCAAGTTGTCTTGCTTCCCTTCCCATCCATATAGGATAACTTCCCAAGTCACCCAATAGGTTGGGTACACATAGTGATGGAAACACTCTACTAGAACAGACTGTAGGTGGCTATTGGCTGGCACATGCAGTGGGGCATACCAAGTTCATGCTTTAAATTGGCATTCCTTTGGAATAGCCTTTCTAAAGCTATCTAACTTGTGTTCACACAGTACCCAATACAATCCTATCGTGCTACTAAACATTTCTAATCTAGCTGTCTCTCTGGCTTCTCTCAGGAATGGCTCCATCATTGTTGAGAGTGAGGCTCTATTCCAGAGAGATGGCCCTGCTCCCACAAACTCTGACCTCATCCGTACCATTGTCACAGAAGTGGAAAGGAAAATGGACACCTTTTTTGACTGGAGAGTGGATATCAAGTCTATCCAGTCAAATGGTAAGCACCTCAGTCACTGCAACACAATACAGTGACTAGCAGTAGGGCAGAGCTCCCGCTACCACTCCTCCCCATTCCCAGATGGCTGCAGGAACAGTCAAGCCTGCCCTTCAATAACCAGGTGTGGCTTCTGCAATCTCCATGAACACTCAGTGACTCATCACAATTGGGTGATAGGGAAGGAGTGTTGGCTCTCAGATACAAGCCCTTTTTTTGGAGACTACTGTACCATGTTTCTTGATATCCAGCCAGTGTCATGGGTAAACTGCATTTGTTGCAGTAACAGTTATAGGGATGCTTTCACAATATGCTGCACTTTGCTTCAAGGAAAATATTAGAGTAGAGCACTCTTCCTAGGGTGCCTCCACTCCTGAGATGGAACATGCCTCCTGCTACCTTGGATTTGTTACCATGTGCTCTCCCCATCTGGCCAAAACTTTACCTCCACAACTTAAAATAGTGGGTGAATTTGGGCTTCAGGCCCAAAGCTGGTGTACTGCTTGAAAATCAGCTCTCCAACACTGGACAGACAAGGGGGAGGGTGGCAGAGTAATGGCCTAGTGTCCTGTCTAAGGAATGTCACTGCCCTTCTCCCTCCTTGTCTAGGTTTCAGTCTTGAGAATCTAGAACCAGAAAAGCTGTTGGTCTCATTCACTGCTCTGAGACTCGGCTCAATTGCGGCGTTCGGTGATGTAAGCAGCCAGGGCTTTCTGGACCAACTGAACAATGTGGTATGGTAACTCTTGTACTGAATCACATCACAATAGAGCAGTGTCTCCCCTTATCTCCTGTAAGAGAAGATAAGCTCAGGGTTAAGGCATGGGAATATGGGCTCTTTTTGTATGTCACTTGATATTTGCAAAGTGTGGATAATGCTTGACAATTTTGCAAGGCTGAGTGCCTCACTAACTAGCAGAGGTCTTAGTGCCTTGCAAGTAGAGACTAGTGAAGACTGCCACATAAATAACCATATGGCTGTAGATAGTAAATAGACTATCAGAACTCTAATCTAGTGCCCCTAGGTGAAAGACAGTTGAGCTGCTGTTTCCTATCAAGGACTGCAAGGGATGTAAACAAATATTTAGGGAATGGAAACAGCAGCCTAAATAACTGAATTGGGAATAAGGTTTCTGCTGAATGGTCTCTTCAGAAGAAGGGTTGGGGAGACTGGAGAAGCTGGGAAACAAATTGTCTGGTTTTTTTGTTGTTTTTCTCCCCCTCTGTAGGTGGTTCAGTCTCTGGGGGCCCTCTACAAAGTGAAGAACTTCTCCTTTGTCAGACTCAGGTATGGAAAACAAGAGGTGGTGGTTCCTTTCAGAGCTTTAGACCTTCTTGGAAGCTAAACACCCAGAAGTAGCCACATGGCAGTGTAGGGGAGCCAATGGGGGAGCTCTGGGAAGTGCTAGGCTGAGGGCAAAGGAGCCAAACAGCCTTCACTAGACTGCTTTAGGGCACTGGTGTGGATGGGGGAGAGACCCTCTTCTAGGACGAACCTAGTAACTATTCTGCAGCTTACAACTACTGTTCTCCACAGGATAGCAGTCTTAAGGCTCACTGAATTGTGTATAGGGAGCTTGCAATACATCTAGCTACCCACTAGATGTCACTCATCTGTATCTCTCTGCCAAATACTCCTTCCCCAAGGAAGAGGCAATTCTGGGAGCTCAAGGACTTGCTCCTGTTGTCACTGTTCATAAGCTAAACCTTCTTGATGCAGGAGAGGATGGAAGGAATGGAAGCTGCAAAGTGCAGGCAAGAATTCAACACTATGTATAATTCCTTACATTAAATACACAGAATGCTGAACATTCAGGATAAAGGGAGTCACTGCAAGGTCAGGTGGAAACAGTTAGACCTAGCAGGTAGAAATTCAAGGTCTCCATGCTGTGGTGCTAACAGTACTCAGGAAAAAGCACATCCCATTTCTTTAGTGAGACCTACCTCGTGTGTCACAATGCAACCCTCTGATGAAAGACATCTCAAATGCTTGAAGCAGCATGTTGGGCACTAGACTCATTCTAGGTCTGGCACTGGCTCCAACCTAGTCAATAGTTTCTTTCTTGATTGCAGTAAAAATCTCTCCATTTAATAAAGCCAATTAAAGGATGAGTAGGGTCAGGTATTAATCATCCAGTCTTAGATGCAACTGCTGTAAAATAGATAATCCCATGCAGGGGTCACAGATTTTTTTTTTAAAAAAAATCCTGATCTGACATAGTTTCATGCATAGATGTAGGGTTTTTAATCCCACTCCTACCTGCAAAAACCCTAGATCCTGCAAGAGACAGATTTCCTCCCACCATGCTACTAAAAGTCCATTCATCTAGAATATGCACCTGGAATTCAGTTTTATCACAAAGAATAAAACATCTTGCTTAAATCATATGAAGTACTTAACTCAAACAAAATTTAGGCTAGTCTTGGTAAACTGATAGACTTAGTGTGTTCCTGCAAGTTAACACAGTTTGTGTGGAGGGGGTTACTTTTGTGGTGGTGTAGGCAGGATTGGGCAGAAAAAGTACATTTTATGAGCTCCTGCTATTAGGGCAGCAGGTCCTGCTGCAGGGCCCTGTTGTGACTTCATAGTCTCTGCAGGGACTGCTATCTGAAATGAACATTTCTACTGGGTGGCTGAACTACTGTTCTAGTAGCCTTACAAAATGTGGCAGCAAGTGTGGTGTCAAGAGCCAGCAGGGGTTTGGAAGCTTATCTTTGTGCCCTGTGAAGGACATAAATCCACACAGAGTAGAAATAAAGCATAGGAGTTTATTACATACAGTGCTGATGGAGTGTCACCTCACTTATTAGGCTCAGACACTCTAATTACACTGGGTTATATGGCTTTTCCATGAGTGGGGAAAAGTTACTGCGTAGGCAGTCCCACACCTCCAGATGGGCTACTATGCATCTTCTCTTGCTGTGCTAGGCCTATGATCAAAGTTACATAATGTCTCCACCTATGGTTTCAAGTTAACATTTAATTGTACTAATGTTTTATGAGTATATTACCTGAATTCCATTTGGGGTCTATAGGAATGAAGTAGCTCCTCTGATCACCTAACAAGTTAATTCTTAAGAGTTAAAGCAAAGAAACAGTGAAAAATATGATAAAGGAGCAACTTGAAACTTTTGTTTAAGGCAGGCATTGGTCCCTGGGAAAGGCAGGTGGGAGAAGGCCATATCTTTATACTGACAAGGTTAGTCTGTGGGAAGAACTTCTCCCTACAGAAGAAACTAACACAACAGAAACAGGGCCTCTTTGTTCCATTTTGCACCTTTGAGTAAGACACAATTATTCAGTTATTGCTTCAACATCTGGCATTTTGCTGACTAGGCTTAACAGAGTAAGGTTATTTTTGTTTAGTCTACTTTCTCTTAATCACTATTTGCTAGGCCACTTGACCAAATTCTGGGCTTTGGGCCTCTAAAAGCTGACCTAATCCATACACCAAGTTATCTAAACAGCACATGGATTTTAACCCTTCACCCTGCTAAAACTATCTTCTCCCTTAGGGATATCAAAGGTGACCTGGAGATCAGTGGTGAAGCCTACATTGACACACATGCCCATGCTGATGTCAGCCAGGTTCTGCAAGCACTGAGGGGTCTTGTTAACTACTCTGTAGACTTGACAACTCTCTCTGTGGATGGTCAGTACCCTTCCCTCTGGCTTTGTTCACTTGGCTAGTAGAGGCCACTAAACATTTATCTAGCTCTGTTCCTTCCAATTCTAGATTCAAGGCTTAGCTTGGAGGTTTTCCCCATTTCCTTCCTGATCAGCAACAGGACAGTCAATGAGAAACTGCTGGATCACTCTTCTGTGGAACACCAGAACCTCACCAGGGACCTTGCTGATGTGGTAGGCATACTCAGTTTCCAGCTAGTGACCCCAGTGTACTCTGAGAGGCTTCTGGGGATGAAGCAGAGACCCTATAGAATTCTTCTTGATGTTAAAGGCAGAAAGGAGGAATCTAGAAAGAATTACTTCAGACTAATCCTAAATATAGGCCTTGGACTACTCCATCTACTAGGAGAAGGAACACTCTAACTTGGAATAAATAATTACAGTGCTTTATCATAACTGGTGCTCCAAGACTCTAGAGACACTAGTAATCCCCCCACTTCCTCCCTCAAGGCTGTCTAGTGAAACTAGACTCTTGAGGACAGTCTGCTCTTGTTGATCACACAAATCAAACAAAGCTTTTGCTATGATATTTTACAAAGTTCTCTGGGGGCAGGGGGTTGTGGTAGGGAAGGAGAGTTGCAGTTAAACTCAAGGTCAGTTATTTTACTACTTCTTAAGACTACACTACTGGAACATGCTATGCTTTATCAGACTTTAGAGTGCCTGAACTTCAAAGCTCACTTGGCTTCCTAATGTATCCTCCTATATGAGGATCTAGTAGAATTACAGGCTCAGCCTAGAATATTGACCTGGATTTAAGGCGTCTGAGTTACTCCAGACATATGTCCTTGCTGGAGCTCCCACAACTCTAACTGGTGGGTGAAGCTAATTCTTAAGCTTGGGTCCCTCTCCAGCTGAGGAAAGTGATCTGAACGGGGTTGTGATGAAGACAGATGTTCTGATACCTTTTTTGGCAGAGGCTTCACAATGGTACAAAATGCCTGTGGGAGGGGAATTAAATCAGTCTAACTCTGATCCATTCTTCCAGCTGATGCATGCCCTGCGGAAATACCAAGGCCTCCAGCAAGTGGTAATTCGAGACCTCCTGTGAGTAAACACTCTGCTTCTGTATAGGCTGGAAGGCCTCTTGTCTGCCTCCCACAAGGTAGTCTTCTGGGGCATCAGGGGCTCAATCTATACTAGGAAATACCCAACCAAGGTAGTGATTAGGAAGATGCCAGCAGAAAGTGGCTGATCAAAGCATTTGTTTGTTTGCACCTGTTTGTCTCTCCATCCATTGAGACTTCCACCCTACAGTAATGCTTTTTGGTTCCAGAAACACCATGTCTCCCTCTTCTACCTATTAATTTCCCTCAGTGAGCCTCCATCTAGAAGGTAACCATTCTCCATAAGAAGCAGTGGATCTTAATTCCCATGCTGCCTAGAGCCTGTGACAATTGGGTGTCTAAGACTGAATGATTCCAGGATGCAGCCCTTGGTTAAAAGCCATGGGTCTGGTGCTCAAGCCCAGACAGCCTGTGTCCCTCTGGGTGACTGCTGCTGTGCCTCACTGGAATCTATTGCTTTCTCCACAGAACTGGCTCCCTGATCTGTCACGGGGATGTTGTATTCCAGCACCCTGCCCCAGCCAGTGTAGATGTTCTGCAGACTCTTGTTCGTTCAGTTGGTCCAGGTGACATGTTGGCTGGGTCAGACTTTCAGGTGGATCCATATTCTTTCACAGTGGCAGGTATGACTGCTTGAGGATCTAGCTGGAATACTAGATGTCTTCAGCATGGTGTTTGGTAAAGTTCTGAAGGCTTGTCTAGCAGTTCTAACAACTGTAGAACAGACCTTCTGAAGCTCCCTGCTCAAAAGCACTACATTTCAGGAGCAGAACTACAACCCCATGTGGATTAGTTACTGCTTCCCCCAGGTAAAGCAGTAATACATCTCTTTCCCTGCTACCCAAAACTACAAGCTGGTTATGCTTCCTATGCCAATAGAGGCTCAAGAGTCCTGCATAAGGTAGAACTCTAAATTGCTGGCTATGGCAGCTGGCTACCCCACTCTTTCAAACAGCCCACAGGGATCAGCGCTAAAGAACTATTGGCCTAATGTACCAAATGAGACTCCGCTTTGTTGGAGGAGAGAGAATACTAGACCAAGCTCCTGATGGAAGGCAGGAGACTTGGGGGGCGGGAGGGGGTCTAAAGCTGAGTCGTCAGAGTAGGAAACTGCCCCCCAATAAGGGCTACATGCAAATATCTTAGCTAAAAATAAAGCTGTGGTGATCACTAGATGCAGGGGGTGGTGGTGTGAAGGAGTGCTATGAAAGAAGCTGACTTTCTTTGACAGGGCATTGCTAGGACTAACTGTCTCTCTTGACTCTAGATGACCAACTGGAACCTCCCTTTGTGTATCCAAGTTTCCCTGCATATGCTGTGGCAATTATTGTCATGTGTGGCCTTATTATAATTGCCATTCCCATTGTGGCTCTGCTGGTAAGGTGGCAGTAATACCTAGTAAGCATAGCCTCTAGCAGAAAGCATGATATCTGAACTGTCCAGTTTTTTGGTACCCACTCCATTCACTTGGGGGTGAAAGCTCCAAAAACAGGGATCTACTAACAGACACTGAGAATTAACCCCAAAACTCTTTGGCATGCAAAGGGATGGGGGTTACACAAATTGGTTTGAACAGTAGTGAGCATTTCTAGAGACCATCTAATTGGCACATGATGATAATACTAGATCTTGAACAACAGTGAGCCAAAAGCAGATGGCTGCAATTTGTTCTTAAGCACCATAAGTGGAAACACTTTTTGTAAAATGTATACTGGTCAACTTAACTAATCTCCTCCTGGATAACTTTCAGATGTAGGCGCTCACCTAGCAGTAAAGCAGAGTTAGTGTGTGCCACTGGTTGCTCTATTTCCAGGTGGTGGTTTCTTACCTCTTGTGCAAAAGTGATGTCCTCAGACAGGATTGGCCAGTAGCCTGGTCCACTGAGCCACTATGTGGACCAGCCTACACAAGGGTGCATGCAGTTCAGAGTGCTCCTCAGGGCAGCTGTCGATCATTTCCTAGCCACTGGTACTGCATCTGGTACTCTCTACCCTGTGAGCACAGATCTCTTCTCTCACTTATGGTATCTTTCTTTTTTCTGACTAGTACCTGCATTCTGGGCTATTTGGCTGGCATGACAAGGCTATAATTCAGGGTGGGAGAGACCATGAAGCAGGGACACAGACATTTGAACTGGATAACCAAGGATTCCGCTCTACCACTGAAGAGGCAAGTAACAATCCAGGGATGGGGGCATGTTTTTTCTTACTGAAATTCCATACCTAAAGTAAGCCCAGATTAGTATTCTGGCATGGGTAGCAGTGCTAAGGTGGTGCAAAGAAGGGAGATAATAGGTGGCCTAGTGATACCAGTGTTGCTTCTTACTGGGATTTCCCATGTCCACTGCTCTTCAGGGCTTTCCTACCATGTCCAAGAGTGCAGCTTTGCAGATCTGCTATTTAATGCCCTCACTCATACAACTATTTGAATCTTTCTCTCATCACTGAAGAGACAACTACCAAATCCTTATGGCTTCAGACCTTTTCGATATTAAGATGTGGTGATCTTTCCTTCCAAGCTGAGATCCAGCACTAAATAGCATATTCCTACTCCAGGCAAGGAGCAGCTTGCTAGTATTGTGTGCTAATTCATTCCACATAATGCAATGCTACACCTCTCCATATATGCTTTTCTCTAGGATAATAGTGCTCTCTCATGAGGTAGCCTTGCCCCTCTGTAGCAAAAGGTCACTCAGTGCAGGGTTCCAAAGAAAAGTCTCTTGGGGGGGCAGGAGAAAAGGATGCTATCTAGGGCACAGGCAGATCTCTAGGGGTGTGACTTAAACCCTCTCTTTTGAACTGCAGGATGATGGCAGACATTCGTACACGCCTACAGAATATACTGCCAGTGTGTGAAGATGCCATGTACAAGATTTCTCCTGGACTGAAATCTCCAAACTGCTCTAGAAACAGGAAGGTTTGAAGCGCTATCTCTGGGAGGGGTGTCAGCATTCATGCTGCTTTCCAAATGTGAGTGATTCTGAAATCCCTTGGATGGTGCAAACTTTTCTCAGCTGTATGAAATAACAATTCCATGTCTGCACCCTGAATAAACTGTCTACACTATAGAACTACAAAACTGGCCACAACTGGGTTCATTTTTCCACATTCTGGAGGGAGGTGGCAGCACCAGGTGCATCCTGGCTAATTTGTTGGTGGAAAAGTGACACCACTTCCCTCCTTGAAGAGCATCAGTGCTGTAGCAAAACGAAGAGCATCAGTGCTGTAGCAAAACAAAGACCTGATCACTCCATGATGCTTAAATTGTGCACAGCTCTTGTTGAGGACTAGCTGCTCCTTCCAAGGGAACATGAGGAGGCAGACTTCTATCAACCTGAAACTACTCCTGGATGAAGGGCCTCTTGACCTAGCAAGAGTTCTGATTAGGTATTCAGTGTGAATAATGCCCCAGCTCTCCCTGACTTAAGCAGAAATCCCCCTGTGAGATAGGGAGGTTTTATTGTAAGCATGCATTTGACTTCATGTTTTAAGTTAAGTTTTAAACTGTCTCCTACTTGTATCTTGGCTTGCTACAGAGTATGTGTAGCTACAGTGCCAAAATGTGGTCTTCTGATGGTTGCTGTAGCTAGGAGGCTTAAGATTCCCGGTTCCTGTAACTCTCTGAACAAAGGGCAGTCTTGTGACTGCTTAACTAGCTGAGTTCTTTGAGCAGAGAGGACATCTGGCCTAAGATGCAAAAGAACATCAGACCCTCCCTCTCCCAGACTCTTATAGAGGTACTAATGCAATCTCTAGGCAACAGCCTCCCAAACAGGTCCTTAAATGAGCTGAGATAGGGTTTCCCATCTGTTTCCTAGAAGCTTTGCTGTGGTTCAGGCATTCCTCCTTGGTCTGCCATTTCCTGCTTGGGCAAGCCCTCTGAGCATGTTAGCAGCTTCCAAGTGAGGAGTCCTTCCTCCTCCACTCCCTTCCAGGCTCCCCTTTGAACCAAAAGACACACTTCCTTAAGAGCTATTCATGACTCTTCTCTGGAAGAGTAACTTATACCTTGTAGGTCTGAGCAAAGAAAAGATCCAGCCAGGTGGTCTCCTGCCCAAGTTAGCTTATTTGGTAACTTCCCTGGGATGTGGAAGTAGCCTGTCAGCTTGAGGCACTATAAGGCTGTCTCCATAGCTGATGTGTCCTTGAATGACAGGTGCTTACAACTTTCTGGGAAATATCAAACGGGTGGCAAAGCCAAAGAGCATGTTCTGAGGAAGCTGAAAATCTTCTTGATCTAGGTCACCAATCTAAAGTAGAGTGATAATCCAGTATTTGGGATGCTTCTGCTTTTAAGCACCATCTTCTTAAAGGAATCTCCTTGTGCCCTTCAGAGAAACAACTTGATTACGTGGGTAATGGTGCAGTTACTTCTGCATCATGCACTGCTTGTATTTCAAATTCTCAGCAAGTACTTGGCTAAACATAATCAGTCGGAAATGGACTTTATTGTCCTCAGTCTCCATCCCATCTGTTTGGGGGGGTTTTCTGGAGGGAGTGGGGGAAGAGGAGCAAATGGTGTGAGGCTGAATGTAGTAGGGTGACAGTCCACTTCTGTTCAAAGTGCCTGCTGCTGACATAGATTTCCCTGCCGACAGCAGTTTTTTCCCCTCACTGCAAACTAGTTTAACTTGTGCCCCTTTTTATATGCATTTCTCAGCTCTGTGGCAATCATTTTGGAGAATGTGTACTTTGATTCTGAATAAATAGCCTAAAAATAAACTAGTGTTGGCATGTGCTTATTGAGAGTGGTCTTAGACCATCAGCTCCAGGCTACTCTTTACCCCTAAATTGTTCCAGATTCACCTCCTTAAATGAGGTGCCTTCCATGTCAGCTATTAGCTAAAGGAGGCTTTATTAGCAGTGCTGCCTCCTTCCACAGAATCCTCTGCTCCCCACCATGGCAATGCATCCACCCATACTATAGCAGAAGGGGCTGAAAGGAGCTTTGCAGCCAGGCAGTCTCTTCCTCCTTTAGCCAAGAATATCAAGCTCCACAAAGCATTTGGTGAACAGCAGATGTTTAGCTGATCATGTCCCTTTGCAGGAAAACCTGTGGTGTTGGGGGTTTAAAGTATTCCTGCTGGCAAGTAGCTTAAGATGTCAGCACCTGAACAATCAATCATGTTCCTTAAGAACCTTCTGGGGCACATGTAAGGCTTACTGTAGTTTCACAAGAAACATCTAGCCAAGCAGCTCTAAAGATGTCACTTCAGCAGGAAGGGGATGATGGACAATACACCCAACTTTCCTCAGAGCTAGTGGAAATCTGGACACTCCTAGACCTGGTTATGAATCCCAGCCAGGGCTGGCTACATTCTGCCTGTTGCTCAGTAAAGCAGGAGAAATGCTAGTGCTGCTGAGCTAGTATTCATTAAACATGGCTGTCTAAAGATGAAAGGTCTTAAATGGGAGGAAACAAAGCAATTCAGGCCTGTAAAACATACAAGCTGCATGTGGCCTGCAGGGGCTCACTATGCAGCCCATCACCACTTTCGGAAATGTGGGCAGTGTCACTGCCACAGGGCAGTGTTTTGGCTCTGTGCTGAGCCAAACATGCTCCCTGCTCCCCTGGAGTCACACTACCACACAGCAGCACTCAAGGGGAGGGGGCAGTGCTGCAATGTGCTCTTGTGGGTGAAGTGTGCTGGTTCTGCACTGAGCCAAATGCTGCTAGAGCCTTGAGGTAAGTGGGCTCTGGGGGGCAAGCTGGATAAGGAGTGGGGGCAGTCAGGACAGAGTAAGGTGGGGTCCCAGGGTGGTTAGGGGCAGGGGCTTTCTAGAGGGGGGCATGCTATAGATCATGGCCACTTTTTTTTTATGGAAGGTGTCTTCCTCGACACCTCACAGCCGGGGGCAGGGGTGTCTGGAGGGGGCAGTCAGGGAGCAGGGGCATTGGATGGGGCATGGGGTCCTGGGGGGGTCTCTGGAAAGGGCAACTGGGGAGGTGTGGATGGGTCAACTCTTCGGGGGGGGGGGGGGTGCAGTTCTCAGTGTGCTACAAACTGTTTTTCCCCCGAGTCCCCATAGGCTTCCACACACTGACACTTTAGTGTAGACATTTGGACTTGAATTGGAATCCAGGCTCTGGGACCCTCCCCTTACAGAGAGGCTTTCCTTCTAAAAACTCTCTCCAGGGAAAGGGAACAAGGGATGTTAGACAAACAAAAGCATTACTTTAATCCTTTACATTTCAGATGCTTTGACTGTTTTCTCTTTTCTGTATCTTTAATAAAAGTCCTTTTATAGTGTTTGCCATGGGATCAAGAGGTAGCTAGAATACCAACCCATAGACCTTGTTTAATCCTCTTTCAGATAGCACAACCCAGTCTCTGTACAAACACCTTAGGTCCATATATTCCATCAAAATTAATACAACAGCCATATGAGGAAGTTCATTTCTGGATCAGATCCCTCTCTACGAGCTAGATCTCAGACCTATAGAAGTCAGTGTCCATTAGCTGGTTACAATGGCCACTGGAGCTGGAGCCTGTAACATTTTTATTTTCTCATGAGTGTTCCAGATGATGTTTGACTTTGGTGACTCAGTTCAGTGCTCCTTGTTATCAGTATATCAATTCCAGTCTCTTCCTGTAAATCTCTGCAGTAGATTTCCTGGCATGACAGCATAAGAACCCAAACACTTCCTGGATGGATTGAAGGGCGGTTTGAGCTGCCAGCTCTAGGCCATCCTTATTTGTTCAGAAGAAGCTAGCTCAGGGGATCACTGACTGGAATGAGCCCCAACAGGACAAAATTTGTTGGGCAGAGTGGAAGAGAGGAGAGCAAAGCCACCTGACAGACCATGACACTCAACCAGATCCTGAGTTTATCACAATGGACATACTTCTATCAAAGTCAGCAGCTCATTGCCACCAGATGAGGACCTGGCCCACTCTGTAAGGCTTCAAGGCAAAAACTGTCTCTTGTTCTGAGTCTTACTGAGTTCTGTGTGTATCCTGGTGCTAGTTAGTCAAGGATATGAATAAAACTAGGAAGGGCTCTGCCCCCAGGTAAATTGATTGGCACTAGTACACTTCCACAAGGAGCATGCCCATTGGATCAAACTATGCTCTCAGCCTTGCCAGAGCATTTCCCTTGGAATCTAACCTGTAGTAGCCCTGTCCAAAGAATAATGACCTCTCCGAACATACAGCAGAGCCCTCTTCAAAGCCAGTGCCAAGAGCTGTGAGAGTGATGCTACCTAGCCGCTGCTAGGCAGAGTCCAGGAAGCCAAAGGGGGCCTCCATAAAGCAAGGAGTTTTTCTGTGCTCCTGTCTATAACTAATACAGATGCAGCTGAGCAGCTATGAGAACCAACTGCTCATCCTAGGAAGTCTCTGGCAATATTCCTATTGGCTGCACTGGCAGCAGAATTATATCCAGAGGGATAAAAGCTGTTATCAGGTTCAGGGAGCGATGGTGATCTAGAGTTTTCTGTGCTGATTGGAACCAGCTTAAGCCAATACCAAAGAGCTGTGTTAGGGGTGAACATTGATGAAACATGTATGTGCAGTTGCCTGCCTGTATTTACAGCGACTGAGTAGGGAGTTGACTGCAGGTACAGGGGGCTAGTCATGGGCCTCTGACTGGTCAATTACCCAATTTGCATATGAAATTGGAATAAATGAGGATGCAAATTAGGCCTGAATTCTGTGTGCACTTTTGCCTGCCAAACCTATTTCAAAATCAGGCCCTGACATGGGGCACCAACTGTTGAACTGAAGCAGGGGAAGTTGGGGAGGGCGGTTGGGGGAATAAGGAGGGTGGAGAAGAGGAGGGGTAGAGGCTCTGGGTTCTCCAAGTCAAACCACTCCTGACCCTTGACTTTGAGGTTTATTTGGAGCATTTTAACATTCTAGAAGAGCCCCCCAAGCCCTGGAGAGCTGCAAATGGTCGCTTTGTGTGTAAAATAATACATGACAGCTGGGAAAACCTTTCTGCATCAATTGGCAACCAGCAAATGACAGTTCACCCTCCCCAGCCAGACCAGCCCTGGGTCAGTGCAGTAGTACAAGAGATCTGCCACAAGTCCTGGTGGCCCACAGCTCCAGGGCTCAGATTGCTGGGCTGGAAACTTTCATCTACCCATACATCTGTCACACATCCCATCTTTAGCAGCTCCTGAAGCCCACATTCTCTTGCTGGTCAACAGGGTTATTAGTGAAAAGCAAATAATTTATTGAGAGCTATTAATTAAACTAACTGAGTGTTACAGAGCCCCAGGAGGTACCTGGATTTCATTCCTAGCCCTGGTCCTTTGCTCCATGGCTCAGCAGGGTGAGGGAATGTGTGTTCTACTGTATGCCACAAGACACCCGCATTTAATGATCTCTGGCCAACTGGAGCTGGGAGGACACCTTATTATCACACAGGAGACCTAGCTTCTGCTGCTGGGTCTGGATCCTGACTCCTTGAGCTTGTAGGACAACTGCATGCTAGAGGCAGCTTGTAGAAGACCCATGCTGAAGTTCTGCCACTGAGGTGAAGAGAGATCAGGGCGTTCCCTGCCTCGGGTGGAGTTGTCTCCCTCTAAATTCTCTTAAATCACCTTGCCAAACAGGAACATAATCCGCAAGGTTAGTCAAAATACTTCTGCAGAGCAAGTGCTCTGCCATTGGAATGCACCAGGTTCTAGCCACTCTCAGGCATACTTGGAACATTTCCTGGGAACCGGGGCACCCCAGTTCCTCACTCTGAGGCCTTCACTTACCCCCATCACTCCACTTCCAATGGCACAGATCTGAGCAGCAGGTTGTTCAATCAAGCTGCTCAGGAGAGTTTTCAGGAGCAAATGTTTCCAGTAACAGTATGTTTGTTTGCAATGTAGTCATAGTTCTGGCAAAGTGGGAAAACGACTTAATAGCTTCCCCAATACTTCCCTTTATTCAGTGCCAATGCACCCCCGACCCTCTGCCCCAGCACAGAGGATCAGGAGGATGTCCAGGCTAATGGAGAAAAGGTTCACGGGTGCCCCTTGTCTGTACTTTGGCAGAACATCTCTACTGCAGGGGCAGCGGCCGCTTGTCATTACTACACAAACGGCCAAGGGCCTGATTCACAGCTCCACTTGGGCCAGAAACAGAGGGGAAGGTAAAGGTGGATTTCAGCCCCAGCTGTGTATTTGGGGGCTGGCCAGGCCCTGGTGAAAGTTTGAGCGGCCTGGACTAAGTTTTGCTCTATTTCCTGGGACCCCCAGCAAGCAGAAAAATAGCCACAGCAGGTACAATTCAGCCATACCCCCTCCCTACCCTTGGCTCACCCTTTCCTGCTGCCAGGATGGCCCCTGTAGTTGGGGCCAGGAGCAGGGCTAGTGTACAGCTGTCACCCCAGCTCTGCAGCAGCCAGGGATGCCCCCACCATGGCAGGTATTGTCAGGGGGTCCTATCCTTCCCCTTTAAAAACTCTTTATGCTGCACACAGGGGAATCTCAGGATTAGAATCAGACACCAAGAATTGGGGCCTGACTGTTTCTTTGTGTAGTCACTTATGCCTGTGCCAAGTGGGTGCAAAATTCTACTGTTCCGACAAAGTTCCAGGCAGGGGAGAAGTGGGCCCAGATCCTGCTGTGGGCCCTGAGCCTCAAAGCATAGGCACCGACTTTAGCCGGCAGCACTGGAGGCTCATGCCCCCCCCCCCGCAGTTCCGCCCTTTCTCCGCCCCCATTCCAACCCCTTCCCCAAATCCCTGGACTCACCTCCTCCCCCAGGCATGCTGCATTTCCCCATCACTCCCTCCCACTGTTTCACGCAGCAAGCCTGGGAGGGAGGGGGAAGAAGGAGAGCAGCGGCGCACTCAGGGGAGGAGGTGGAGCGGAGGTGAACTGGTGGGGGGCATGGGGAAGGCCGCAGCAAGTAACCCAGGGAGGGGTGCAGAGGAACCGCTCCCTGCACCAACTCACCTCCGCTCCGCCTCCTCCCCCAAGCATGCCACCGCTCCACTTCTCCCCCGTCCCTTCCAGGCTTGCTATGCAAAACAGCTGATTCACGGCAAGTCTGGGGATGGGGAGATGCAGAGCGGCAATGGCGTGCTCAGGGGAGGGGGCAGCGGCAGAGAGGAGGTGAGCTGGGGGGGGGGGCGGGGCAGGAAGCTGCCAGTGGGTGCCTATTCCTCAAAGGTATTTAGGCACCTAGCTGGGAGGTATCCAGATACCTTCAACGGTTCGGGCCCTTGTCTCTACTACTGAATGGAAGCCCTGAGTTTGATCTCCACACGTCAGGACCTCATGTTTGGGGCACAGCTGTGCCCCCAAGAAATGAGCACCAGGATAATGTCTGAGCCCAAAGAGGATGGACCAAGTGTGAGGTATGGGGGACTAGGGTCAGACCAACCAACAGTGATGTCAAACTGTCTCCCATCCAACGGAGAACATGGGGTATCTCACCACCCAACAGGGAGGGGTGATAGGTGGGGCACTTCTCCACGTCCAGCTGTAACACTGGACCCGCTACCATGGCTGTTTTGGTTCCATTATCTGCCCCATACACCAAGGCACATCCTATTTGCTCGGGAGGGTGTGAGCGAGATGGACACAAAGGAGAAATCCTGCTGTTAAAGGAAGCTCTACTGTCTGGCAGGCAGGGCGCTGGCTGGAGGGCTGGGCCTGGGCTGCTCTGGCCTGCAGGCACTGAGCTCCGGGTTCCATGCCTCACTCATCTCACTTACTCTGGAAAACTTCAGACCCAGATCCTCAAAGGGATTTAGGATTTCTTTGAGGATGTGTGGGCCAAGGCACTTTATGAGAGAGGCTTCTTCCAGGAACACAGCACTCTACTAAACAGTCTAGGGTTTTGTTTTTATTTGCTGATGTTTTTTGATCCATCTGCCCATCCAAGTCCTAATTTACTAATGCTCACATGAGCACACACTGCATTCAGAGGCATTTTGATCGCCTGTGCTTCCCAGGCAGCGCACAACTGCTGTTCCCGGCAAGACGTCCTTGAGATTCCAGTCCTGGATTCCTCAGGGATCTGCCAAAACACATAATTCCTGAGCTGCTCTTGTTTCAGTTGTGGGGCTCCATCTCAGCTTTACCAGGGCTCAGCAGATCTGATGTGCATCACTCCCTTGCTGTTCCTGTCCTGGACCATTTGTGGTGTTTATGCAGTAAGGAGCATTTTGCACCCCAAGACAGCTTTCCAAACAGCATGGAGTCATATTTGCTCACTTGCACTGTCCGTTAGGAGCATGAGGCAAAGACTAAAGGTAATAAATTGTTAAGTCTGTGATTTAAACTATCTCATCAGCAAATCAGTTGGACTTAATGCTTCCCACTCACAGCACAAGATTTGTAACATACAAAAATTCCCTCTGGAATCCATCATCAGTATCACACGCTATATAACTGATAGTTCCCATCAACATCTAAGTCTGTTAGCCATAACTGGCTGAAACCACATAGGGAGTTTCCTAAAACACAAATGATAACAACTCCCAGGTGGCATTAATTCCCATTCATTATTTCCTTGCCCCAGGGTCTGGGCTTTGGGGAATTAATTACCTGGAACAGCTGTGAGCTGGCTCTAGGTCATGGTATAAAAAGCCCAGTGCAGCAGTTTTTCTCCATGCTGGGTTTGCTACAGGCAGGATGGGGCATAGAAGCAACCTGGGCTTTGCTCTTCTGTGTTGGGTGGTCAGTGGGGTGGGATGTTACAATCCCTGGGATTTCTCTAGGAGTGACTCAGCCATCTGGAGACCCAACCCCAGGGCTGAGCCCCCTCACCGACGAGCCCATGTGCCTTCTCTTGTCCAGCCCTACCCCTGGGCTCAGGTTGATGCTTCCCAGCTCAGGGCTGTGTCCCTGCTGCAGCCTGTCACAGTGCAGTGTGAGGAGGCTCAGCTGGTGATCACTGTGCACAGGGATCTGTTTGGGACCGGGAGACTGATCAAAGCTGCTGACCTGAGCCTTGGCCCAGCTGCCTGCCAGTCCACATCCCTTAATGCTGTGGAGAACACAGTGACCTTTGTAGCTGGGCTCCATGAATGTGGCAGCACCTTGCAGGTAAGGCAACTTCATTCAAGTCTGGTGCTCCAGGGGGTCAGATGAGTATCTTGATCCCTCCCATCATGCAGAGCCCCAGCTAACTTTCTGTGATGCATGGTGCTGTAGGTGGGAGACAGGCAGCTCTAGGCCAGTCTCCTATTAACATCTAGGATCCCTAATGGCCAGGTCTGTAGCTTGAGTTATTGGTTTCCCCTGCGTGCAGTGCTCAAGAGGCAGCTGCTACCAGCTGTCATGACATCCCCCTTTGGGTGACATCCTCTCTCTTGAGAGGACAGTGAGCTGAGCCATGTCCCTGCAATCTCCTCCTCCCCTAGAAATCACTATTTCAAGAAGCCACAACAGCTGCACTGCTCCCAGAGAGAGATGACAGCAGAACTGGAGGGGCCAAACCATGCTAATGTTGACTGTCTTCCAGAATGCTTCTGTCCCATGAGGGAAAACAGTTTATCTGCATGATGATACCACAGTGCTAGAGCTGTGGTCACCACCGCTGTGCAGAACTAGGCCCTACAGCCCTTCTTGGGAGTGAGCTCAAAAAGCTCTAAAGGTTCTATTACCTTCCAGTGATGGTTTCATGCATTGTGCATGTGCAGAAAGACTTCCTGTTAGTAGGAAATGTCTCTCTACGTCTTGGTGAGCTTTGTATATCAATGGTCTGCTGTTTAACCCTTCCATGTTTGGGTCTTCCAGATGACCCCAGACTCCCTGGTTTACAGTACAAACCTGAACTATTACCCCACCCCTGCCAGCAACCCAGTGATCCTGAGAACCAATCCTGCTGTGATTCCCATTGAATGTCACTACCCCAGGTGAGTGTCTGAGATGCTCAGATCCTTTCCTCCCCTTCAGTCCCTGGTCTGGGATCTGGCTCAGTGACTGAGGTTTGCTCCTCTCCCAGGAAGGACAATGTGAGCAGTAAAGCCATCAAGCCAACATGGGTTCCCTTCGGTTCCACCCTGTCTGCAGAGGAGAGGCTGGATTTCTCCCTGCACCTGATGAATGGTAGGTGGGAGGCTCCTCTCACAGGAGCTGAGCCCTGTCTCTGCCCAGCTCACTCTGAACTTGCCTTGCAGATGACTGGAGTGCTGAGAGACCCTCCAATGGATTCCAGCTGGGGGAGGTCATGCATATCCAAGCTGAGGTCCGCACTGGGAACCATGTGGCTTTGAGGCTCTTTGTGGACAGCTGTGTGGCCACCCTGACCCCAGACAGGGACTCCTCTCCTCACTATGCTATCATTGACTTCAATGGGTAAGCGCTGGGAGCCCTTTCTAGCCTAGAATCTGCCTTGTTTATGTGGGGCTCTTACTAACTAGAGTTCTTGCATGTAGATGCCTGGTAGATGGGAGATCAGATGACACCACCTCAGCCTTCATATTCCCCAGGCCCAGGCAGGACACTCTGCAGTTCATGGTGGATGTGTTCAGGTTTGCAGGAGATGCCAGGAACTTGGTGAGATCTATTTTTTCCTGCTCCAGTCAGGTCTTCAGTGTCCTGCTTAACCTGGTGTCCTCTGAGATGGCCCTAACCCCTCTTCCAACTTCTCCCTCCAGATCTACATCACCTGTCATCTGAAAGTCACTGCAGCTGAGCAAGCCCCAGATCCCTTGAACAAGGCTTGTTCCTTCAACAAAGCAGGCAACATGTGAGTAGCTGGAGTAGAACCTCATGGAGGTGGTGGTTTGTGGGCTGCTGGGATCAGCAGCCTGGAGAAGACAATTCTTAGTGTAAGTGACCCTGCCCCTTCTGTTCCAGTTGGGCTCCAGTGGAAGGCACCAGAGACATCTGCAGGTGCTGTGAGACTGGGGACTGTGCATTGCTTGGACAGTCTGGGAGAAGTGGCCCTCTGGACAGATGGCCAGGAAGGCGCTTCCAGAGAGATGTGGCCTCCAAACAAGGTAGGCTGTATATTGTGCATAGCTAATAGGAAGCTGACACCAAAGAAATAGTTCTCTTAGCCAAACCCACTGGCCTTTGGCTTTCTTCCTTCTACAATGAAGTAAGAGTAATGTTGATGAGTTACCAGAGAACTCCTCTCTGCAATACAGGTGACTCCTCAGTGAAAGAAGAGGCTGATGTTGTGGTAGGACCCCTTTTCGTCCTTGATGCCTACAGAGAATCCAGGGATCTTGTAGAAGATCAAATGGAAGCAGGGAAGGCAGCAGCACCAGGTATGGTCTAGCTTATAAGAACCAGCTATGCACCTTGGGGAGCATATGTTCTGAATCTTTTTTGGGGAGGGGGATGCTCTCTACCTCAAGGGAACCCTGAATAATAGACCTTTCAAGGACAAATTTCAACCCTCTCCAGCCTGTGGGCAGCAGCTGGAAAGCAAGAGCAAACCAGGGGAGTTCTCTGCCCCTTTTAGACACTAATGTCTAGACTATTAGTGCCCCTGCCCAGACTCAACTGATTGGCTGCACCAAAAGGGGGCCTGGAATCCAGATTCCTGTTTTAGTCCTGCTCATCTTGACTAAACACTAGGCAACAGAATCAATATGGAGGATCAAGGCCACAAAGCTGAGCAATAGCTGAGCACAAACAAAAGTTTCCCACTTCATCTACCACAGCACTCACTTATCTGCAGTGCAGACACCTACCAATAAGCTCCAATTCCAGTTCTAACCACTTCCCTTCTTCCTGCAGGTGCAGAGGAGAATCCTGGGCTGGGGCTGGGATTGACCTTGGTGGCAGCTGCCATAGCTCTGGCCTCCATGATTCTGGCCATCTGCTTCATGTACAAAAACCACAGCCATGCCACTGCTGGAACCACTGTGTGACTGCACCTTCTGTCTAACATAAAATAAAACTGCAAAATGTCTCCCCTGATCAGTGCCAATTTTCTAATGGGTGAGGGAGAGGTCTTCTGTTCTATGGGCATGTAGGGAAGGATACCAGCTGCTCCATGCACTGGCCATCTCGTAGAACTGGGGCTTAGAAGGGACTTCAAGGGCTCTCAACTTACCAAGGTACAGGAGTTGCCTAAACCATAGGGTGAAAACCACTGGTCCATGGACGCCTGGGGCTCTACAGACAAAGATTCCCAAAGGGATCCATGCCTCCATTAAAACTTTAGGGGTCTGCAAATGAGAGGCTGAACCACTGGTCTAAACCATCCAAGACAGATGGCAGGAAGACAGCACCTCTGTAGCCAACAATTCAGGTACATGCCCCACTCACTGCTACCCAGTACCTCTTGCATGCTGCTGAACAGTTGATCACCACAGGCTGGGGGGCACTGGGAGGGGAGAACCTGATTACCTGTGGGACCCACAGGTATCCAGAAACTGATTGGAGGGCCAGGGGGGCTGTTGGGTACTGAGCACCACTATTTTCATGGGTGATCCAGGCCCTTCACGTATCTGAAGACTGCTGTCATATTCCCTCCCTGTTATCCCTTTTCCAAACAAAACATACCCAGTTCCTCCAGCATGTGCTTATATTCTATCCTATGGATTTTTTCTTGATCCTTTTAGTTTCTCCACATCCTAATTGGCTTTGTCCAAAAGTGGACACAGTACTCCAGCTTAGGCCTAGCCAGCTGTAAGTAGGGTGGTACTTGTATGTTCTCTGTTAATGCAACTCAAAATTGCTTTTTTGGGGGGGGAGTGGGGAGATTGCATTCACTTGGCTTGTCTTCCCTAAGTATAGCATCTTAAACTTTTCTTTATTGAATTTCATTTTGTCTACTGCCTAGTTCTCAAATTAGCAAGATTCCTCTGAATTTTAGCTGGTCTCCAAACTTAGATGAGGACCATATTAGATTTTTTTTAAGGGGTTTTGTGGACCAAAGCAACTGTGGAGGGGGGGAAAAAGTAAATTGAGTGGTGGTGAGGAACACTACTCTACTGTGTCAGTTTTGTATTAAATTCTAAATCAGGTATGAAAGTAGCTGTATAATCAATGCAGGTACTGTGAAATCACACTACTTAGAAATAAAAATTCACATTTTTTAAATGTATTGACATCTTCTTTACTCCATTATTGCAGATGTAATTAAGCATTGGGCTTGTATTTTTATTTTAAGGCAGGGGTAGGTGCCTGCTCAGCTGTAGCAGCAGCAACACTCCCCTATGCTGGCTCCCCTTCCTCAGGGACACTGGCTCCCGGAGGCCGGCCACTCTTCAGCACAGCTCAGCTGCTCCCTGCTGTGAGCTACTACCGGCAGCCCCTCCCCCATCTGCTCAGCTGCAGCAGCCTTTGCCTGCTCACTTCTCCCCTGGTGGCTGGGGGGCTGCACAAATTGAAGCCACAGGCTGGATGTGGCCCTTATGCTGTAGTTTGGAGACCCTGCTCCAAAGTGTTTGCATAAATTAAGTACTGGTTGTAAAGGCTGAGTCCTGCCCCCTGTAGGCTTGGCAGTTCAGTGCCCTAATCTCTAGAATTGCTCCATTTTAGTTATGGAAGTGCCAAAAAAAGCTTGAGCTCTGGCATCTTTCATTAGATTCATGACTGTTTCCAACCCACAGCTTTGTTACCTGCAAATTTGATCAGTAGTTCTACTCCTACATTCAGCTCCTTAATGTTAAATAACACTAGCCCCAGAATAGAACCCCTGGGAACCTCACTGAAGACCTTCCACTCTCATTACATAAGTAGTTACTGTTTTGCAGTTATTTAACCATTTATGTATCCACTTGATAGCTCTACTGAGCCTAGATTTCTCCAGTTTACTTAAGACACTGTGGGACTGTTAAGCCTTGATAAAGTCCTGGTATATTGTATCCACTGCATTTCCCCCCTCTGTCAAAGAAGGAAATAGTTTGTTGAGCAAGATTGGTTCTTCATAAATCCATGTTAGCTGTAGTCTTGCCCCTTCATCCTCTAGCTACATGCAAATACATTTTATATGCTGCTCTAGTAGCTTCCCAGGTAGTGAGGTCTGGCTGACTTGGCTCTAATGATTCTGCAGCTCCTCTTTAAAAAGGGGAACACTATTAGCCCTTCAGTCTGCCAGGACCTTTCCTGGCAGCTGAGTGGACAAATATCACCTGTGGCTTTGGGATTTCTTTTGCAACCTGGGGTGAAGAGCATCAGAGCCTGCTTGAATTCATTCAGATGACTGAGTTCTTTACTTAGCCTACTCTGCATTTCTTCTGCTTTATTATCTATAGTAACTTTGCTAGTCATCTGATCACATTTATTTGTGTGAAGACTGAAGAAAGGGAGCAGTGAGCAGCTCTGCTATCCAATCTTCTCTTACGTGTGGGACCCTCAGCCCCGTATCTACTCTGCCTAGCCCCCTTACCATGCCACTCAGAGCAGCATATCTGGCTTCAGCCAAACATGCTGCTGTGCTGATCCTCAGGGATGTGCCACCCTGCCCCCCAGAGTACTGCCTGCATGGCATGCTAAGGGGCTGGGGAGCAGGGAAGGTGGGGTGGGGAGCCTCCCCAGACAAGAGCTCAGGGGCTGGAGAGGATGGGCTCACGGGCCAGAGGTGGCCTGGAGGCCATAGTTGGCCCACCCTTGGTCTAGCATAAACTACTTAAACCACCTTCTGTACTAGAGCCTGATTAGGTTAAAATGCCATTGGTAAAAGAAGTCTGTCCCCAGGTCAGCAAGCTGCTTAACTGGGCATGGTGCACACATCCAGAAAAGAACTCTGCTCTCTGTGCTGACTAAAACTTGTCCTCTACAGGAGCCAATCTTCACTTCTTTAGAAAACTGTTCTGTTACAGCAACAACCCGCTTCCATTAACATGCTCCTCGGCAGAGCTAGTGCAGGGGGCAGGTGAGGGAAAAGTCGCTAGCTGTGATGTACGGCTCTGAAGTTAGGAGCAGTTGGCCTGGGCCATTCTGCTCTTTGCCTGGTCTCTCCAAAGGGAAGAAAAATGAGGTGTGCTGCTCTAGCACCAGCTGTGTGTTCTCTCCAGGGCCCAGAGTTCTTCCATGGACTGGGGAGAGGAAGAAAGATCAGCAGTGAGTGAGTTGGCCCAGCAGCTCCTATATGGGGAGGAGACTGCAGACACAGGGGCCTTCTTCACAGATGAAGATGTAAGAGATCTTGGAGCTGAACAGAAGATGCCACTATTTACAAGAGGGGATGATGATCCCTTGGTACCACTTAAGAGCAACACTGGAGGCTTTGCTAGCACCTGGAGTCCTTAGTTTGAATATAACACCTCTACCCTTTGACTGTTTAGGTCTGGACCTGAGGGTAGCTGCCAAGGTGTTTGCTATTTAAGACTGATTGCAGAGGGGTAGCCATGTTAATCTGTATCAGCAAAAACAACAAGGAATCCTTATGGCACCTTAGAGACTAACAAATTTATTTGGTCATAAGTCTTCATAGGCTATAACCTACTTCATCAAAGCCCACAAAAGCTTATGCCCAAATAAATTTCTTAGTCTCTATGGTGCCATAAGGATTCCTTGTTGTTTCTGTTTAGGACTGGTGCTCCTTACCCAGCCTTCAAGGGTTAAGAGAGCTGTTTGGACTCTCCATGAGTCTAACACTGGAGATGGCGCCTGAGGGCAGCCACTGATAGCTCCAGCAAGATGCTTACATCTTGCTAATCTTAGTGAAGATACCCTGGCAGTGGTGTGGAAGTGAGGAACTATTATCTCTATTTCACATGTGTGGAAACTGAGGCAGAATGACTTGGGGAAGGTCACAGAAGACAACAGTGGCAGAATGAGGGCTGTACCCTGCTCTGGTGAATGTGAAGCCAGTGCCTGATCTGTACAAGTGTCTGACACGCCTTCAGGCCCGGGGTCCACTGGCCAAATTCCCAACAGCTCCTTGGTCCCTCTGTTCTCCCAGACTTCCTCTACCCTACGCAGTAGATGGAGTACCCATGCTAACCACTGCCCCGGCCCAACTCCAACCCTCTAACACAGACCAATGTTCCCCACATGACTGTCCTGACCTAGAAAGCTCTGAGCTCCTGGCATCTCTCCACTCTTCGCAAACACCCCTGAATTTATCTACCCAAAACTCCAGTGGCTGAGGGGAAAACGATCATCCCCATTCCACACAGGGAAACTGAGACATGTAACTAAAAGGCCAAAATGAATGGCTACCTAGCAAAATTCTAATGTGGTTGATTTTGAAGAAAATGCAACATTTGTTTTTAAAGAGAAATTTAGCTGCAACCTTCACCAAGACTCTCGAAGAGAAAAATCCTTCATTTGGAACCACAGAACTCGCAGTGTAGTTCAGCAGAAGGATCTGATCATCGACCCTTCAGAACTCACCCCATGGTCCCTTACCCAGGAGGTAACTTGCTCTGTAACTAGGGCTGTTAGACTGCAGCAGATGCAGGCTTGTGGCTTTGCCCCTGTATCTGGGCTGCAAGTGTGCTCTAGAGGTTAGAGCTAGGGTGACCAGATGTCCCAATTTTATAGGGATAGTCCCAATTTTTGGGTCTATTTCTTATATAGGCTCCTATTACCTGACCCCGTCCCGATTTTTCATACTTGCTGTCTGGTCACCCTAGTTAGAGCTGTGGCTGCAGACAGGAGAACTGACCATAAACATTTGGGATAATCATTTCAAATCCCAGTATGGATAAATGGATGACCCTGAGGTCTGTCATATTAATGGCCTAGATTTTTTTCTAAGTTCTTCCAGAAGGAGCCTTATGCAGCCTCAAAGTTACTTCATCTGTAAAATGGGGGAGAATGAGACATGTGTCCCTCACAATGTAGGATAGGAAGCTCTAGTCAATTATCAGAGCTGAGTGACACACATGAATATTAACAGCCAGCATTAGAAGAGAACTCTTGAATGTATGTCCTTCTGGGCTCCAGCCAAGTGCAGCTTCCTCAACTACAGGGCCTTCTGTCTATCGTCCTCTGTGGACACTGGCCTGGCATGCAGAGCTTCCAGCAAGCTCTGGACTGCTCCCCAGGGCTTCAATAAAGCTGAATTGATGGGAAAAGTTCAGGAACTTGCACTTTGGGGCTGGCCGCTAGCCCTTAGCAGGGGTATCACAATGATCTCAGCTTCAGGTGGACCCCCCTCTCCTCCTTGAGCAGTACCTATCTCTGTGCACATAAGAGTGCTGGCTGGGGAGTTCGCGGTACCATTAATTTTGATTTTCATTAATTGTTGGAGTACTGGGAGGTTCAGAAGACTAGAAGAAAATTAACGTGCCAATTTTTATGAAGGATAAATGGGATGACCTGGCTAATTATTGACCTGTCAATGATTCTGGGCAAGTTAATGGACAGCTGATATGAGACTCATTTAATAAAGAATTAAAAGAGAGTAATGGAATTAATTCCAATCAACATGACATTATGGAAAATAGATCTTGTCAAACTAACTTGATATCTTTTTTGATGAGATTGCATGTTTGGTTGAGAAAGGTAACAGTACTGACATACTAGACTTGGACTTCTGTAAGGCATTTGACTTGACTTTTTGATTTTTAAAATGAGAACGATCTAAAATGAGCATGCCACACGTTCAATGGATTAAAAACTGGCTAACTCATAGGTCTCAAAATATAATTGTAAATGGGGAATTGTCACTGAGCAGCAGTGTTTCCAGTGGAGTCTCGCATGTTATTTAACATTTTCATGTTAAATGTTTTTAAATCCAGATTGGATGTTTTCATCAATGAGCTGGAGGAAAATAGAAAATCATCACTGATAATTTTTGCAGATAATACAGAAATTGAGGAAGTGGTAAATAATGAAGAGTACAGGCCACTGAAACAGAGCAATATGGATGTTTTGATAAACTGGACACAAGCAATCAATATCCATTTTAATAAGTGTAAATGTAAATACATCTAGAAACAAAGAGTGTAGGCCATACTTACCGAATGGGAGACTCTTTTCTAGGCAGCAGTGACTCTGATAAAGGTTTGGGGGTGAGCTCCTAATGTGACACTGCAGACAAATATGATCCTGAGATGTATAAACAGGAAATCTCGAATTGGAGCAGAGATTTTATTTTACTTTTATATTTAGCATTGCTGCCAAATATGCTGGAATCCTGTATCCAGTTCAAGGGGGATAATGATAAATTGGAGAGGGGTTCAGAGAAGAACCGTGAGAAGGAGACAGATTAGAAAATATGTCTTGCAGGGATAGTCTCAAGAGCTCAATTTCTTTGTCTTAACAAAGAGAAGGTGAAGAGGTGCCTTGATTACAGTGTATAAATATCTACCTGGGAAACAAATATTTAATAATTGACAAAGGGCTAACACCAAACAATGGCTGAAGGTTGAAGCTAGACAAATTCTGACTGGAAATAAAGTGTAAATCTTTCACAGTGAGAGTAATTAATAATTGGATCAACTTACTAAGATGGGAGGGGGTTGGATTCTCCATCACTGGCAATTTTTAAATCCAGATTGGATGTTTTTCTGAGAGATGGGCTCTAGGAATTGTTTGGGGGAAGTTCTCTGGCCTGGGCTTCTCAGGACATCAGACAAGCTTTTCTCAGTAATCTCGTCTGGCCTTGTAATCTATGACTCTCATGATAAGAATGGTCACATTTAGAAACAGGTCCTTTGGCAGATGGAAGATGACGTTGGTCAAATGAACCCAAGTTTGCATCACAATCTCCACCCCAGGCATTGATCCAGAAGCTGATCTTCCAGTGTCTGTGGAGCTCAGAGAGGATGCAAATTTCAGCTTTAAACAGAGCCCCTATTGCAAGTTTAACTCTGGTGCAGCTATCACTGCCCCCTGGAATCTGTCATTCCAAAGCAGACTGTACATCTGGCACTTTCCCCATATCAAAATCTTTTAAACTTTAATTGAATAAAACATGGTAGGAATCTCCCAAAATACAACTGATGAACTGACCAACAGGTGGGTCTGATTCCCATTGTTCCTCCCATTTCCCTGCTCCAGGGGGTGAGCAGGCATGTGATTGGGCTCCAGCTGCCTGCAGTCTAGGGGAGGGTGTTAATTACCTGGAGCAGCTGTGAGCTGACTTTAGGTGCAGGGTATAAAGGGCCCCCAGAGCTGCAGTTCCTTTCCATACTGGGTTTGTTGCAGAGGGGAAGGATGGGGTGCAGAGGTGGCCTGGGCTTTGTTGTTCTGTGCTGGGTAATTAGTGGGGTGACCTGTTACAATCCCTTGGATTTCTCTAGGAGTGACTCAGCCATCTGGAGACCCAACCTCCAGGCTGAGCCCCCTCAGAGACAACCCTATGTGCCCTCTCTTGCCCAGCCTTACCCCTGGGCTGGGGTTGATGCTTCCCAGCTCAGGGCTGTGTCCCTGCTGTAGCCTCTCATGGTGCAATGTGAGGAGGCTCAGCTGGTGATCACTGTGCACAGGGATCTGTTTGGGACAGGGTGACTGATCAAAGCTGCTGACTTGAGCCTTGGCCCAGCTGCCTGCCAGTCCACATCCCTTAATGCTGTAGAGAATGTGGTGATTTTTGAAGCTGGGCTCCATGAATGTGGCAGTACCTTGTAGGTAAGGCAGCTTCATATGAGCTAGAACACCTGAGTATATGAGGCTCCTCTTACTCATTGTCTCATTTGTGCTTTGTTAGGTCAGATAAATGGGGAGTAAAAGCAATGTTGGGTTAATCCCACCCTTTGGTGTCTTTAATTCTGGTCCTCCCTTGTGGATGCTGCATCATAATCCCTAATGTCACCTGTCCCACAAAGCAGTCCTGAAACTGCTTTAAAAGCACAACTCCAAAGATAGGCCAGGAAGGGATGCTTGATAGCACTATGTGAAGTCCTCTCTGGACACAAGCTGTAAACTTGGCTTTGGCCAGAATAGGCTTGGTCCTGTTAGATACAAGAATATCTAAGCGAATGCACTGATGGGTTGTGACCTCTCCCTCCTTGCAGTCGCATAAGGAATGTGGGTAAGTGAATGACCTCTCAATGCTTGTCAGGTTCCTGGTCTCCCACTTAGATCTGGACAAATGTCACTTGATCAGCTTGAGGTTTCCTTGTCTAAGACTTGCCTCACAATAGTGACCCTATAGAGGGATTGATCTAGTGTGTGTCTAAACTCGAAGAAGTTGTTCATGCTTAGCATTGGCATCTTGGGGGGTCAAACAGCAGTAAAGTTCCAGCAATTTGGCTTTTTAACTTGCATTAGCACCTCAGCTAATGTAGAGGAGTCAGCTTGCATCTGAGCTGCAAGCTGGGTTAAAATAAGATATGGCAGGTCTCTGCTATTTGAACCCCAGTTAGATCAACTGAGTTAAGGCCACAACTTTTATTTGTAGATTTAGCTCCACCTTTAGAGATGTACATGGTGTGGACAGGAGCATATGAGGTTCCACCTAACTTTCTGCTGCACTGTTGATGTCCAGTGCTGTGGGAGGCTGTAGGTCAGTGTGTTATTGGCAAGGAAACCTAATTTTTTGGGTCATACCTTGAGATTCCACCATGCTGATCAGCTACCCCTCCTTGCAATGCTAAGAGATGGTTGCAACCAGCTGCTAGACCTTTCCCCTGCCCCTGTGAAGGACTCTTCTCCCCCACCAACACTTTTACAATATAGGACTCTCCATGGGAGTGTCCCTATAACAATAGGCCAGGACAGCTGGATTAATTCTTCCTGCTCAGGGAAAGATGGACAACAGCATAAGGGAGTGCCCAATGGGAGCTAGATTCTTACTGATGTCCAGAGTGAGTTCATCTGCACTGTAGGGGAACAGAGACTGCCTGTAGGAAGGAGGGTGCTGGAAACAGATGCTGCGGTGACCAGAGGTGTGTCGAACTAGAGCCTACAGTGTGCATCTGTATTGACCTGGCTGGCATTCTATGGAATGAGCTCTAAAAACAGTGTTTCTATTACCTTATAACTACAGTTGTGCATGTGTTGAAATACTTTCCATTAATCGGAAATGTTTACTACTAGGGTCAGCAAGACCTAGAGAATGTATGTCAATTGTGTGCTGTTAACTCTTTCATGTCTGGTTCTTCCAGATGACCCCAGGCTCCTTGGTTTACAGCACAAGCCTGAACTATAACCCCACGCCTGCCACCAACCCAGTGATCCTGAGAACCAATCCTGCTGTGATTCCCATTGAGTGTCACTACCTCAAGTCAGCATTTGTTTGAGATGCTCAGATCCTTCTGTCCCCTTCAGTCCCTGATCTGGGATCTGCCTCAGTGACTGAGGTTTGCTCCTCTCCCAGGAAGGACAATGTGAGCAGTAAAGCCATCAAGCCAACGTTCCACCCTGTCTGCAGAGGAGAGGCTGGATTTCTCCCTGCACCTGATGAATGGTAGGTGGGAGGCTCCTCTCAGGGGAGCTGAACCCTGTTTCTGCCCTGCTCACTGTGAACTCACCTTCCAGATGACTGGAGTGCTGAGAGACCCTCCAATGGATTCCAGCTGGGGGAGGTCATGCATATCCAAGCTGAGGTCAGCACTGGGAACCATGTGGCTTTGAGGCTCTTTGTGAACAGCTGTGGCACCCTGACCCCAGACAGGGACTCCTCTCCTCACTATGCTATCATTGACTTCAAAGGGTAAGAGCTGGGAGCCCTTTCTAGTCTAAAACAAGACTGATCAGGGACTCTTACTGACCCTTGACTTTTGTGTGTAGATGCCTGGTGGATGGGAGATCAGATGACACCATCTCAGCCTTCATATTCCCCAGGCCCAGGCAGGACACGCTGCAGTTCATGGTAGATGTGTTCAGGTTTGCAGGAGATGCCAGGAGCTTGGCGAGCTCCTATATTTCTGCTCCAGTCAGGTCTTCAGGTTAAGCAGGACATTGGTGTCCCCTGGGTGGTTCTAACCCCTTTTCTAGCTTCCCCTTCCAGGTCTACATCACCTGTCATCTGAAAGTCACTGCAGCTGAGCAAGCCCCAGATCCCTCAAACAAGACTTGTTCCTTCAACAAAGCAGGCAACATGTGAGCAGACTAACTCCCCATCAGGGGAGTGATGGACAGCCTAGAATAGAACATTTCACTGTAGATTACTGTTGCTATTCTGTTCCAGCTGGACTCCAGTGGAAGGCACCAGAGACATCTGCAGGTGCTGTGAGGCCAGGAACTGTGGTCTGGCTGGACAGTCCAGGAGAGTGAACCCTCTAGACAGATGCCCAATGAGGTGCTTCCAGAGAGGAGTGGCCTCCAGGCATGGTAGGATCTCTAATGGTGCGATGTTTAGGGGTCTCTCAAAAAAGGGAGGTCTGCTATCTGAGCTGGAGGTCCATGGTTTGTCTTTATCACAATGTGGATAAGGAAAGAAGCAACACAGATGGAGTAACTTCTCTTCCCTCGATACAGATGACTCCTCAGTGAAGAAAGCTGAGGCTGATGTTGTGGTAGGACCCTTATTCATCACTAATGCCTATCAGGGATGCAAGAATCTTGTGGAATTACAAATGGAAGCAGGGAAGGCAGCATCACCAGGTACCTAATTTGTATACAAATAGTTCATGCACCTTGAGGGCATTTGGCTGGTTATGAAAGGTGGAAACTCCCTTGTAAAAAAGATGTAAAAATGATGTTAAAAAGGGATCTCTATTGATGTACATGTGTTCCGCTTCATTTCCTGGATCTTAGATCAGTTTAAAGTCTCTAACGATCAGCTCATGGGGTTGGAGAGATCTATTATAGACTCCAAATCAGGAAGAGGTGGATGAGGCCTTTCTAGAACATGAGAAATATCAAAACCCAAGACCTGGTGGTATTGAGAGACTTACTTTTCTAAGATGTCTGGGTTGTCCAATATAGCAAAACCTAATTCTTCCAACTAGCCCTTAAAATATAGTGGGACAACTCTTCTGTTTTGGAAGCAGAGGAAGTAACTGGGGGAGAGCTATCTAAGACTTGACCCTAACCAACAGGGAGGCATTAGTAACAAATCCGAAGGTGGAAGGCAATTGGGGTGGAAGTGATCATGCAGTGATCTCTTGCAGTCCTAAAGCAAGAGCAGTAGAATCAAGACAATGGACTTTAAAAAAAAAAAAAAAAAAGACTTTAAAGAGCTCTTGATGGAGCTACCCTACCTCTCTATTAATAACCTAAAAATTAAAAAATGCTAAGGAGTACAGAAGTAGCACAAGTATGTAGAGACAAAATCCGACTAATGCTCAAAATGAGTTAACCTACCAAGGGATGTAAGAAAAAAGTAGTTGGCAGCTACACTAGGAGCAAGAGACTAAGGAAAGGGCAGGCCCTTAGTGGGGAGGAGATGTAATGGATGATATCAAGAAAGCTGAGGTGTCTAGTGCCTATCTTGCTTCAGTCACCATTACAAAGGTTAACAGTGACAAGATACTCAACACCACTATAACAAGGTGGAAGGAATACAAGCCAAAGTAGGTAAAGAACAGGATAAAGAGTATTTAGCTGTATTCTAGTTTGCAGGGCCTGATGAAATCTATCCTAAGGAACTAGCTGAAGCAAACTCTGAACTGTTAGTGATCATCTCTGAGAACGCATGGAGGATGAGTGAGGTCCCAGAGGACTGGAGAGGTGCAAACATAGTACCTAGCTTTAAAAAGGGGAACAGAAGGCTTGGGAAATCAGACCAGTCAACCTAACTTACTTTTCTGTAGAGGTATGGCACAATAAGTTTGTAAGCACCTGAGAACAATAGTGTTATGGGGAGTAGGCATCTTGAATTCATCAAGAACAAATCATGTCAAAGGAAATTACTGGCCTAGTAGTGCAGGAAGTGGAGGAAGCAGACATGTCTAAGTGTGTATATACACTTTTTAGTAAGCTGTTGACCAGTCCAATGAGTCTCCTAAGCAAACTAAAGAAATTCATATAGATGAAACTACTATAACTGATTTCACAACTGGTTGAAAGATGGTACTCTGAGTAAGTATCGAAGGTCTGTGAGACTGAGAAGGTGTATTTAGGGGGTCAGTCCTTGGGTCTGGTACTAGTGAATAATCTAACATCTTAGATAAGAGGCGTGAGTGTACTTAAAACTTGTGGCTGACATCTTGCAGCCCCTCTCAGCTTACATTCTGGAGGACAGGATAAGAATTCCAAAAGTGACTGGAGAACTCAAGATGAAAGTTAATGAGGCACTAAGCATGACAATTAAGAATGAAAAATCAAATGCTTGACTACAAAAGAGGGACTCACTGGCTTGCTTATGTATGATGCAAACACCTCCCAACATTGACTTCACTAAAGCTGGAAAAGTGCCTCGTTCCCATTCTAATCACAGGTCTTTTCTACAGGTGCAGAAGACACTCCGGGGCTGGGGCTTGGACTGAGCCTGGTGGCTGCTTCTATTGGTTTGGCCTCCATGACTCTGATCATCTGCTTAGTATACAAAAAACACTGCCGTGCAATGGCTGGTGCTGTCATGTGACTTGTACCTTGTATCCTATAAAATAAACCCATAAATGGACAAGTCTGGTCAGTGACTTCTTACTGGGTGAGTGATGCTTTCTATTGTGTGGGGGTAACTCAACCTGCCAGTCCTCTGTGATTATTCACACAGTGGGGGGTGAGTGCAGAGCTGGTCTCTCCTGGCAATGGAGTTGAGCTGTTGGCAGTGACACATTAGAGGTGCTGTCCTGAGCTTCTTGGGATCTAACACATGCTACCTGTAGTGCTTCTCCAAATGAAAGCAATCCCCCAGCCAGGATTCCTCCTGCAAATGGGCCAGTGCTGAAGGTGGAGTCCCCAGTGACAACAGCTAGAGGCAGCCAGAGTGCTGAGAAGAACTCTAAGCACATGCCTATCCTAGATAGAAAATTGTAAATCCCCCCCCACCCCCGGAGGGGGCAGAGGAGACACCAATGTTAAAAATAGTGTGCCCATGGGATGGGCATGGCTCTCTGCCTCACTATGTACGAGGATATCACTGTCAGAGCGGCTAGCCCCTCATAATACCCCACTACACTTAAGTTGGCCAGCTCAGACAAGTGCAGATGAGCCTCCTTCAACTGGAATTGACACCTTGTCAAGTCTAGTGTAGCAGGGAGCTTATTTCTAATGAGAACAAGCTACCAATGGACCAAACTTGTCCTTGTTGTAACTTCAGTGGCCAGCACAAGTGACAGAGTCCTGTGGCACCTTAAAGACTAATACAAGTATTGAAGCATAAGCTTTTGTGGGCTAATACCCACTTTGTCAGATGCATGCAGTGGAAGTATCTAGAGGCAGGTATAAATAAGTAGGCAAGAACCTGGTTATTTATACCTGCCTCTAGATACTTCCACTGCATGCATCCAATGAAGTTGGTATTAGCTTACAAAAACTTATCCTTCAATTCTTGTATTAGTCTTTAAGGTGCTACAGGACTTAGTCTGGATCTGCAGAAGCAACAAACACAGCTTCCTCTCTGATTCAGTGTCCAGGCATTAGGCATAATCCTGGCCCAGGGGTGGTTCAGTAGGGCTTGGCTTGTTTATACAACAAGTGGGCTAGCAAATGTCACTTAAACAACCTCCTGCACTCTCTTGATCAGAAAACTGCTGCTCAACACCTCTTACAATAAGGGGGTGGGGAAAGGACTCTGCAGTTGTGCTCTGATTACCTCTGTGGCTGGCATCCATTCAACCTGCCTGCTCTAGAACAGTGGTCTTCAAACTAGGGCATGTGAACCCACCCCAGGGGGTGCACAAGACCACAGCACCACTGCCACGCCTGCCCAGGAAACCACCAAACTCCCAGGCAGGCTATTTTAGTCTCACCAAAATGCTGCTGTGGAAAGCGGAAGCTTCCACTTTGTGGCATAACCCCCAGGGGCCGCCAGACTTTTCCCTCTATGGAGAGGGGCCATGGGGGAAGTTTGAAGACCCCTGCTCTAAAGTTTCATTTACAGTGAAAACACCCTTGCAAGGAGAACTGCTAATGCAGGGAACAGAGCTGGCCCTTAGTTGGTGCATAGAGAGCAGGAGCACAATGGCCCTAGCAGTGGTCAAGTGAAGGATGCCAGCAGCTAAGATGCATGTTCCTATCTGACAAGATGTGGAATGGGAAATAACCCCATGATGCCTCCTGAACCTCTTCCTAGGACTGTGCTGCTGTGGGGAATACTAGGGCCGTGTCTACATTGAGTAGTTTTGCTAACAAAAGTCAGGTTTTGCTGAAATGTTCCTCCAACCACTGTAACTCCACTGTAATGGCAACATCATAAAACTATCTCAATGAGAGAAGTGCTATGCCAGTCAGTGTAGTTATGGCAATGGAAGGTCTCTGTAGATGCTGTTCACTGTCATTCTTGGCAATTCCATGGCTATGCTAGAGCCATGTAATTGATAAAAAGCCTGTTCTCTAACCCGGCTGTTTTGGTTTGGGCTGCTCTGGGCCATGGCTCCCCCCCAACCACACACACTGAGACTCTTACTGCCCCCCAGAATCCCTGCTAGGAGTGATGCAGCCAGCTAGATTCCAGCTGTGGATTTCTCTACCGGACATAAGAAGCCCCAGCCACCTGTCTTCCTGGCTGGGAGGGCACAGGCAAGAAGCCCTGTCCCCGAGGTGGGCCCTTCTTCAGCTGGTAAAAGTGATCCTGGTGAAGACCTGTACCACTAGAAGGAGGATAAGGTGGACAACAGCCACTGTGGTAATTAATGGCTGTAAGTTGACCAACATAGTTCCACTTAGGCTGTCTACACTATAATCTTAAGTTAGTGAAACAAGAAATGTGGTGGTGTCTGCAAAGGGTGGAGCTCTTCCATAAACTAGGGCAATGGAGAAGAGTGAGTCAGCCCAAGAGGGGGAGGAGATAGCAGACATGAGATCATGTAATCTGCCAGGCAAAGGCATAACTAGATCCAAGGGCTGGGAGCGGAGGTAACCAAATTCACACTGGGCAGAGGATGTACGCTCTCCCTGGGGGAATGAAAACTCATTGATGGAGCTTAGCAAGGGCTGCTGTGACTCCACTATCATGTGGGGTCCTTACAGCAAGACTAACACCACCACCTTTGGCCTGGAGCTGACAAGGCTTTAACTATTCAAGGCTGTTGACACTTGGCAGCCTCTTGAGGCAAAGGGCTAGTCTATAGTGGCAACATAAAGTGCTGCTGTGTCACAGTGCAGCGCTGGGAGAGAGCTTGCCCAGTGCTACAAAATACCACCCTGTGGGGTGTGGCTCCCAGCACTGGGCCACTGTCTATACTGGTGCTTCACAGCGCTGAAGCTTGCAATGCTGGGGAGGGGGCAGGTGTTTTTCACACCCCTGAGCAAGAAAGTTGCAGTGAGGTGAAGGGCTGATGTGCTGCAGTGAATGTAAAACTGGAGGCAGCTCACTGATGGGTTTTATGCTATTCCCCTTGGGCATGGTACCTGGGCACCTCACTAACACAAGTGAAGATAGCCTGACATACACAAGCACCGACTCTCCAAAGTGCTGGGGGCTGCTCAACCCCATTCCACCCCTTCTTCCAAAGCTCCACTCCTGCTTCACCCCCACCCTGCTTCTTCCTGCCCGGTTCCACCTCCCCTGCATGTGCCACAATCACACTCCTTCCTGCAAAAGAATTGTTTGTGCCGAGTGGGCAGCAGAGGCACTCATCCATGGGTGGGCAGGAGGTGCTGGCCAGCCCCAGAGCACCCACCGAGTCACTGCCTATGCTGACACAAGACCACGGGAGGAAGTTTTATCTCTATTTTACGCCTGTAGAAACTGAGGCATAGAGAGGCTGTGATGTAGTTGTGGTCACCCAAGAATATGGTGGCAGAACCAGGAATTGAACCCTGAGCTGGTGAGGCCAAAGCCAGTGCTTCAACCACAAGCGCACACAGTCACCCTGCTGACGCTCCCAGGCAGGGTTCTGCACACAGTGCCCTCAAAAGAGCAGAGCCGGCTCTATCCCCTGACCGTATTTCTGACAGTTCCTCTGTTCTCCCAGCCTTCCCACCCCGGGGCTGCAGAAATACTGAGGGCTCAGCTGCCTCTAGGAGAGCTTTCACCTTCCCACCATTCCTTAAGCTTCCAACACAGCTCTATGTTCCACTCTAGACACCTCCCAGCCTCTAACATCCCTCCACTCTGCCTCCTGAACATGACTGTGTTTATCTACCCAAAACTGCAGTTGGGGAGGAGGGCATGACATCATCCCCATCTCACCCAGGGGAACTGATGCACAGTGACAAAGGCCAAAATTAGTGGCTACCTACCTATATTCCCATGTAAGTGATTTTGGAAAAAAGTATGCAAAATTTGGTTTTAAAGAGGACATTTTTAGCTTCACTAAACTGACCCCAGAGAAATTCAATCATGTGGAACGATAAAATGCCCAACTGTGATCGGCATCCAATTTAACTCAGACCTTGAGAACTGCCCCATGGCCATCTGCCCATTCAGCTAATCCACGGTGTAAGTGGACTGTTCAATGGTTTGTTAGACAGCAGCAGATTCAGGCTGCTTGTGTTGGGAATGGAAGTGTTCTCTAGTGGTTAGAGCTGTGGCCACAGACCGGACAACCAACCACATGCTTCGGCTGTTCGCTTCAATAGACTGCCTGGCTCAGTGGATGACACTCAGGTCTTCCATGTTAATGACATAGATATTAACATGACCTTTCCCAAGGGGACCATTGGTGCAGCCTCTTGGTGACGTTACCTATAAAATAGGGGAGAATGAGACTTGCTCCCCTAGTCCATGCAGAGGAAGCTACAGTGAAGCATAAATATGAAGAGACATCACTAGAAGCAACGACTCTTGAACTTACAGCCTCCTTGGCCCAGTTCTTCCAAGGTATTTAGGCTCCTAACTCCCATTGAGCCTAACTACCTATAAGGAGCTGGGTCATGGTTGCCAGCCCAGTGCACTGTCCACTGGTTGAAAGAGCAGTCCCGTGTTTATCTGGGCGTACAGGCACAGCATGCAGGGCTCACAGCAAACCCTGGGCCCTTTCCCGAGACCAGAAATGAAACAGAATGATGTTGGATGGGCTAAGTTTTGGAACTTGTTCTTTGGACTGGACATTGGTCCTCAGCAGAGGTAGGCCAACGATCTCTGTTTCACATGGATCCCTCCCCAATCATTTCCTTGCTGTGCAGAAATATCATGATAAGATTGTTCAAACAGGATACTCAGAATTTAAATCCAGGCCACTTGGGAGAGCTGTGGCTGGAAAACCCTTTGTTCAAATGAACTCAAGTTTGCATCCCAGAACACACCTCAGCTGCTGAACTAGAATGCCAGTTTGGGAGCTGAACTGACTATCCCCGCTGAGTTTGGATAAGAGGCAAAATTCAGAGACCAGTAATTTAAACAGCGACAGTGTTACCAACTTAACCATGATGCAGCGATCACTGCCCCATAATAAAAATCCCCTTTGGAACTGAGTGTCAGCACTGCAGACTCTGCACAGCTCATATTTCACATCCACACCAAACTCTCAGATTTAATGGAATGAAACATGACAAGATTCTCCCAGAATACAACTGATGAACTGACCACTAGGTGGGGCTGATTCCCATTGGTCCTCCGTGTCCCTGCTCCAGGGATGGTAGTAGATGTGATTAGGCCCCAGCTGCTTGCAGTCGAAGAGAGGGTGTTAATTACCTGAGCCAGCTGTGAACTGGCTTTAGCTGCAGGGTATAAAAGGCCCCAGAGCAGCAGCAGCTTCCCTCTATACTCTGTTTACTGCAGGCAGGAGGGGGTATAGAAGTAGCTTGGGCTTTGCTTTCCTATGCCGGGTGGTCAGTGGGGTGGGATGTTACAACCCCTGGGATTTCTCTAGGAGTGACTCAGCCATCTGGAGACCCAACCCCA